>NW_023590789.1:7812278-7862498 GCF_014843425.1 Jatropha curcas | reverse complement strand
GTCCAAGAAGAATTGCCATGTACGCTGCTCGTGTTGTGATACTCGCTGGACTGAAACAGTAGTTCCACCATGTATAGTGCGTCATCTATTAGGCATGATGTTGGCACATAATCCAACTTGTCTTCTGCTGTGGTATCACTGCAATTGTTCTAGAGACTCTCAGATGTCCCATTCTAGCCAGTACTCATGCTACTCTGGGGGATAGAGTATCATCTTTGCTGTTGCTTTTTTGAATTCCTTTGGCACCATATTTTCTAAGCTTCGTCCAATGGGGGCTTCTCTCTCTCTCTACTACTACGGGTGCTTGAGGCATTCAACCCCTGCAATCTGTCGAACAAAGTATCTGCAAAGTTGTGCTTTAACAGCACCTCCTTGACCTGGTTGCTCTTGAAGCCTCACCTCCACTGGCTAAAAAACAAAAGGAAAGACGGGCGTATAGCACTCTCCAGGCCGAACATATGGGAAAAAAGAGACAAATAGAGATCAGATGAAAGAAACCATAAAGGGTTGACCTGGTGCTGCTGGAGCCTCACCCTCCACTGGCTCTGGAGGCGTGATGTGACTGCACTTTCACCCTTTCCTGAGACATCCTCCTAAATATAACAACTGCTTAGTTCATCAGGGGGTTAAGTCGATGGGCATGTACACTATACTGACTTGATGCATGCAAAGCCCAGGGGAACTAAAACCTAGGGGCTTCTGATACCAAATTTGTAACCACCCCTTCCCGTTCCAGTCCGAGTAACCCGAATGAACCGAGTCGAGAGTACAAACCGGTTGACTTAAAATGTTCTGGAAGCATGCTGATATCATCACTGACTATTGACTATAAGTATTACAAAAGCTGTTTACATAATAGTTACTTGAATGGATTGATTAATACATGATTACAAGTTTTTTAAAGTGAAAATGGGCCAACAGTGTGCCCTGTACCCTGCCACGAAATGAATCAATAAAAATTACAAATCAAAATAGGGAGCATACCCTGAAGACCGTGGTCTTCTACAGTATGAACTGCTGCAGTTTGTACGCTGGACGCTCTATAGACCAGTCTAACTGCAGCAGTTGTAAGCTGACGCTCTACTGACCAATCTCAAAACCTGCGAGTTAAACAGGTAACTCGCTGAGCAAATAAAGCTCAGTGGATATCTCAACTTAGAAATAACAAATCAGCACATACATATAGAGAAATAAGCATGTAAACGCATATGGATAATTGAACATATAAGCACATATAGCATGATACTTGCTGTATGATTCATGCAATGGTATGTCAAGATATCGGTATGGCTCCATAAGGTTATAGTGAAACCGAAGTGATAAGAAAAACTGTATGAAACTGGATGAATACTGTATGCTTGGCTTTGGCTTGCTTATGGCCCTGTATAATTCATAGTCGCACTCAACGGCCTGTAGCCGGAGTTCCAAACTGTATGGGGCGCAGATCTGCCTACTTCTATGTCGGCGACATTAGCCTTTATCTACATTGGTTTCATAACCTAACCTCAATGGAGCTTAAGATTAGCATGTCAACAATGTAACACAATAGCACATAAATGGTTTCACAACGTCATAGTTCATCATATTGATTTGCTCTGATACCAAAATTTGCTTACATGTTGTTTGAATCCATGTTCTTATATTATATTTTTGTTTTACAATGATTGGATGCATGTATGTTGAGCAAAGGAATGTAATTGTATGGAAAATGAAGTCCAAAATGCATGAAACCACAAGTCGCGAGCGCACAGGGACAAGTCGCGAGCGCGAGATGCTTCCCAAGGAGAAGTCGCGAGCGCGTCTTCAAACCTTGCGAGCGCGCAAAGTGCAATTGAGAGTCAGAGAGGGTCTTCAAACCTCGCGAAGCGCGGGAGAAGTGCAATCGGAGAGTCAGGGTAGGAGGTTTTCTTGGGCTCAAGTCGTGCGACCGCGCAGCACAAGTCGAATGCGGAGCGCGAGGGATGAGGTCGCGAGCGCGCTTGTGGAGTTCGCCGAGTAACGGGGAGTGAGCGCGAAATGCGCAACGAGAGTTTCAGAGAGCCTCTGGCCGAAATAGTCGCGACCGCGCCATCGTTGAAAGTCGCGAGCGCGACTAGCTTTTCCAGACCGCGCGAGCGGTTTGCGACGTGTTTCCAGATTGTGCAGTCTGTGTCTTTTGGCCATTAACTCTTCAATATACAAACTTCAAATTGAGTGATTCAAAAGCCCACGTAAAGCTAAACACATAGGGAAAACATAAATAAACTCTTCTATGTCAATTCCTTATTCCATGTCATTTAATAGGGTCAAAATCAAGATGAAGTTGCTGGTAAAAATTTTCCAGCAAGACTTCTGTTTCAACATAAAACTTAATATTCACTTCCAATCCCCTGTTTTCATATCATTTTCCAAACCTCACTCAACCCTTCTTTCATTCAACAATAATCAACACATGCTCTCATAAACAACACTCCATACAATTTTTCATGCAAAGAACATGGGAATTAACAAGAGATATCAAACCTTGACTTCAAAAAGCTTGAACTCTGTTTTAGTTTCCTTTTTCTGCTGTCTTAGTTGTATGGAGTGTTGTTTATGAGAGCATGTGTTGATTATTGTTGAATGAAAGAAGTGGAAAGGATGTGAAAACAGGGGATGAATCAATGAAGTGGAAACAGAGTTTGCTGGAAATTTTACCAGCAACTTCATCTTGATTGTGACCTTATTAAATGATGGAATTAGGAAGTCTCATAGAAGAGTTATTTGTTCCTCTATGTGTTAGCTTTACGTGGGTTTTTGAATCACTCAATTTGGAGTTGTATCAAGAAAAATGATGTGAAACTTACTAAATGGTACCTCAAGTGGCAAAAAGCTATAACTTAATACCCAAGCTTGATCTTTTAATGCAAATAAATCCTAACCCTTATACTTTGATCTTTTTCTCTCAAACAAGTAAGTCCACTTATAAACCCATTCTACCCCAACCGGGTTTGGTTCAACTCGACTTGACTCGACTCGACTCGGTAGGATGTCACAGTTCTCTCCTCCTAAAAAAAAATAGTAGAATTTATTTTGACTTCAATATATATATCCCAAATTTACTCCAAGCAACGACTAATTCTCAAATACTCTCAATTCTCAATTCTGCTAGTTAACATTACCTGAATTCGCTAAGATCAGGTTGAATCAAATAGCTTGTGGTCCCTAGTTATTACATTGTATTTAATTAATTTTTAGATTTTAAAAAACTTAGTGATTACAATTACTCCTTATGAGCTAATTAGTACCTTAATATTTTATGACTTAAACCATATCTCATATCTTTATAATTATTTAGGCTATTCAAACCTTTACTCTAGAGAATAAATATATATGCTCAATATATATTTAGATGCTCTTTATTATTTGATTAGTATTTTAATATTTTATAATTATATATACAACGTATACCTTAGTTTTATAAAATAAATTTATTCATTTGCTCCTTAAAATTTATATGTAGCACAATAATAATAATAATATATGAAATTGATCTATGTGATTCAATTATAGATTAAACATTCAATTGTTCCTATTCAACAAATTTTATATGTGCCTAACCTATAAAATTATAAGATGTAGTTTATTTTATAAAGTATTCAAATACTATTTGAATCATAAGAAGCAATTCAATATATATGTACTATACTATATTTAATATATAGTACGGCACTAGTTTATGAAGCAAATGTATGTATAGCATATATAATTATAAGACATTGTTTAATTCTATAAAGTGTTAAAATACGTATTAACTCATAATAAAACATGGATTAATATAATAAACATGATTAATATTGTAGTAATTACTATATATATATATATATATATTAGGTATATATTTCTAATTATTTTTTAAAAAATTAAATTAAAATATTTAAATTAATAACTAATTATTCTTATGGTGGTATGGGATAAATTTTTTTCTTGAATTTGAGTACCACTGAATTTTTAAAGTCGTCTTAACAGAAAAAATTTTGGTTATTTTTCTTCTAAACAATTTTTCGGCTTTATTTTGAATTCTGCATCAATTAGCTAAATCATTAAATAAGAAAATAAAAAAAATAAAAGTTGAAAAAGGAAAAAATAAAATTTACTACGAAATTTTATCGAATCAAAGCTGATTTCATATATATACTATAATATATATATTATAAAACAAAAATAAATACATAGAAAATTCTGTAGTATTGATAAAAATATATATATAAACAAAAATAAAATACATAGAAATCTGTAATGATAAAATTATTAGAATTTCCAATCTATACCATTGCAAATTGGAATAAGTATAAATCCATAATATCTGTAATAAAATTAAAAAATTAAAATGAATAATCAAATTAAATATAATAAATAGTTAATTTAATTAAATATAATAATTTAAATAAATATAGTAATTTAAATAAGTGAAAATTATTTAAAAGAGTAATTCTATTAAACAATAATATACTTAATTGAATTAGTTAGTATTTTCTCATGTTACGAGTTTGATTAGTTAAAAATTCTTTGTGATTATGATTAGATTAAATAAAAATATTTTTTTGATTAAAAATAATCTATATTTTCATGAATTAAATAAATATATTATAATTATATTATAAATTGAAGAGAAATTGTGAATTTGTCTAAAAATAATAATAAGTAAAATCATATATGAGTAATATGGTTGAAATTAAGAAACTTATGTACGTAATGGAATTAAATATAATTTTTAATTTAATTAAATAAAAATCCATAAAATAAATAATCTTAAAGGTTTTTTTTATTAAAATTCGTACTCCATCTTATTTGTAGTGTGATAGCTAATTACATTTTATTTTTTCTATAAGTATAAATCATAGCTAAGAATATATAAGTTCTATAAGGTACAAATCGTATAATTCTTTAAAGTATAAATCATGATATTATCTAAGTACATTAAATTTTTAATATTACATCTTGTTCTCTTGTAATCTCCTTGTTTATAAGCCAATTGAAATACTAATTGAGCATTTAGTCACTAATTAATTCTTTAATAAATGGCAATTGGAAATAAAAGTATATGCATTGGAATCGATTAAAGGCAATAAATGTTGCTCAAGAATCAACAAATAATTTAAATTTTAGATTTAATTACGAAAATCCCCTCCTACAGAATAAATGACAATTACGTCTCTACATTATAGCATTTAATCAATTGAAAACTAAAAAATATAAACATACTAACTCTGTTATATAATACTTACTATATTTTTGGATGAGTTTGATAAACCTAAAACTTTTTCAAAAATATCTTCATTCATATACAACCATCTTGAGCTTTACAGAACTTTTTTAGCTTGATGCTCTTGAAAATTAGGAACGGGCAAAAAATAGGTGTAGGAGATGGGGGAGATTCGATGAGTCCAAGTTCAATATTTTGCTCCTTAAGGGAGATAATTAAGATCAGGGATAGACATACATAAGGCCCAAAGGGGCCCTGGCCTCCAATATAATAATAATAATAATAATAATAATAATAATAATAATAATTTTTAAAGAAATTAATAAAATATTTTAGTTTGGCCCTTCCTAATTCTTTGGGGTGGTTTGTCCCTGATTAAGATCAACCTTTCATTTTCTGGTAAAAAGAAGATTTAAATTTCAAAGCACACTCATTGATGTAATTCAATATTCCATAATAAGAAATATGATATAGTTCACAACTTTTTAAAGACAGGTATGACCTGAACCAATTGTGTGCCCACCAGTGCAGGTATATATGGTGACCAATTATGGGTATCCATGTTCCTTTAGATTTGGTCAACCGTCGGTTTATCTGCCCTTTTTGATGGTGGAACCTGCAATCCACTTTTTAGCTACCCACAATTACATCGTCCACTCACAACGAATCTTCATTCTTCTCCTCATTGCACTGAGTTGATGCACCCGTAGTCATGTCACCATCTATTACTGTTAGAGATGAAAGTAGGCATGGCCGGTTCAGTGAACCGCGGGTTCCGGTTTACTGAACCGCTGGTTCGAGATGTTTAAAATTTTGAACCGGAATCGACCCTTAAACCTCCGGTTCCGGTTCCGGCACGGTTTAGCACGGTCCTTAACCTCGGTTCCGGGGTTCCGGCACGGTTTAAGCCACGGGTTCCGGCAGGAAACCGCGGTTCAAATTACGTGTTCCGATTCGGGTTCCGGATTTACGCAAAGTTTTTTAAAAAATAATAAAATTTTGATTCGAATTCATTGAATAAAATAGATAATTTTAAATGTTTAAAATTTTATTAGACTAAGATGGAATTATTATAAATTTTTTAAAAGGGAAAACATTCTTATTTAACTAACTTTAGAATATTATACATAATTTTACAAATTTCGCTATTTACTAATATAAAAAACTATTAAATGGAATAGTAAAGATTAATGGAATGAGTTGGAAATTTATTATTTTCAATATACTAAGAAAATATTAAAAAATCAAAGGAGTAAATTATGAATGGAAAAATTGAGATTAGAGAAAGGAATTTGGAATTGGATGTAAGAAAAATAAAAAATAAACAATAGATAATTCCATATTAAGGAAAAATTAAAGCCAATTAGAAAAATAATGAACTATGAGAAATGGGGTTGAGATGAATTTTGATTGAGAATAAGAGTAAGAGTTATGATATAAATGATTGTTGGAAATAATAAACATCAGACTCATCTATTTATACATGTATTCTATTTATTGTTTTCCAATTGTCTCTTATCATAATTTAGTAAATTACAGTAAATAAATTAAATAAATGATTAAAATGAATACAAATTTTATTTACAAAAAGAATAAATAAAAAACACCTATCATTATCAAAAAATTTATCGGTACACTCTTTTTTTGTACACTTGAAAGTATTTTCTATACTTAAATTCAAACTGATTCAGATGTACCATTTTTATATATATTAAAGTCAAAAAATGATGTATTTTTTTTTCACAAACTTTTTTAGTATAACCTTTGTTATGTTCACTTTTATTGCTAAACTTGTACTCAAATTTCGAGCCCCAATAAAATCTTGATCTCTCTATCTCTAACTCCCATCAATATATGCATGAACTCAGCAAATTGGAAATTTTTAACGATGAAAGTATTGTGTCTTTTAATATTGACAAAAGAAAAATTTTAAAGTTGTACCCATGTTTTGTTTTTGGTCAAAATCCCCAGACTGTTTACGTAATATCCCGCGGTGTTACCCCCCGGATAAGCTTAAAATATCCCGTTTGCCACCTGTGTCTTTCTTTTGTGCATTCGAAACCCGTGTCCTCGGTTTTTCTTGGACCCGTTTGGTGCCTTGATCTTTCCGTTGTTGTGCCATTTAACTTTTTATTGAGAAACATACCAAAGCAACCTCTCCATAAAGCAATTATCGGGAAACCTTAAACCGGCCCTGGCTGAAAACGTTGATCCTCGGACGATGGACATCTTTGTGGAGTTTCAAAAGATGTTATTATGAACCGCCATGGAGAAAATTTCGGTCCAGATAGCCAATCGAGGCGTGTTCCCCGAGTGTGCCCAGACGCTCCATAAAAACAGTAAACCCCGGATTCCCAGTTCCAAACATAACCTCGGTTCCCGGTTATAGAAATCTCCTATGACAGGACCCTTTTGTTATATGCTGGCAAGCCCATGCCAATAGTGATGATAAGGCATCTAATGGGAACAATCCCCTACTGTGAATTACAGCTAATTGGTGCTCTCATGTTTCTTATTTTTGTGTACCCCTTTTTTTTATGTTTCATTTTCTGTGGCAACAATATCCAATGAATTCGTTCTCTATTTGGATTCTGCGTGAATATCAATTTTCTTGGTCTACCTATCACACAAAAGCCTTCAAAATCGGTGAATACTTGGAGCTTTCTCTAGTTTTTGCACCTCCGTTATATTTTTGTAAAGTAACTATTGACATGTTAACCCTTCTTTGCGCTCTCCGTGTGGTCACGCCCGATCAATTCCTTGCTTATAGTAATCTATATCCCTCCTTCAAATACATAACTTTCCTCCTTGATTGGTTGCTCTAGAATAATAACTGTGCCTCCCTCAGCTTTCCTCCCTGTTGATTGTTGGTAATGCAGAGCAAAACATGGGACCATGTAATATATTTGAAGATTCTTAACACTAAAGAAAATGCTCTAAATTAAAATGACTCCATTTCTTTGGCCAATTAAATTAAGTTAATCTTAATTAATAATTCTATATGAAATTTTATCAAAACCCTCATTTTTTTTAATGTAGTGTTGTTGTAAAGTGTTCCCCAGAATTTTTTTTTTATTGCTTTCACAGGGAAAAGATTAGAGAGAGAGTATAAAGCATTTGATTGCGATAGTAACGTTAAAAACTGATCTGCTTTATTTATTGATTCCTTTTACAGACACACAACTTTATAGTTGTACCCAAAGAAGTTACTTGTCCAAAGGATTACTATAGCTTTTACTTGAATTTACAAAGTTAAATTGAATTGAAGGAATCTTTGAGATGGATATAAAATATAAGGTACACCCATTTAAATAAATATTGAGAAAGGAAGAAGTAAATTTGACATATCCCTATGAATAACAATTAGGGGGCCCCTCGTGAAAAGATAGGACTCTAGGTGGACTATGATGGACTAGGTATCTAGGTCTGAAATCGGAATCCGGTGTAGTAAAGTTACTATTGGGTTTTCTTCCGATGCTTCAATCGATCAGACATTGTTGTTGTTGGTCTCTGTAGATGACAAGATATTTCCCTGCCTTATTGATTCTTGGGAGTAATTTGGTAAAGAAGATCGTTGGATAAATAATCAAACTAATAAATTTATAACAAATTCAAAACAAGAACTGCAACAATACAATTTCCTTAAATTCATTATTGACTATATTAAGAAATGAAAGGTTCGAAAAGGTGGGAAAATAATTATTAATTTCAGAATAAAATTAAAGATATATAATTGAAATTCAGTGTCAGAATAAATGTGATCTTTTTAGTCAAAGTATTTTCAATTAAATCCAACCTAGGTATAGGCAATCGTGCGGAATTTAATAATTATGAACCGCCGATTTCGGTCCGGTTCCGATTCGTCTACAGTACGGTTCGGTTCCGGTTAGAACCGAACCGGTGGCCATGCCTAGATGAAAGCATGAAATCCATGTGAATAGCTAATTCTATGTTTCTTTTTTTCCCTTTTTTTTTTTTTTGGAAAAATTATTATTTATTCGTATATTCTATCAAGAATATACTTGATTTTTTTGCCCTTATATTTTTAAAAATACATAATCTTGTCTCTGTCACACTGTTATATCATTCTATCTAATTTTTATACTTTTTCCGTTAAATACATGGACATATTATTAATTCTAACAAAATATAAAGACAAAATAGTTAATAAATACAAGAATTAACCCTAGGGGTGAGACGAGATGACATGATTTCTTCTCCCTTAATCAGAGTTCTCGTGTTTGATTCTTGGGTATAAAGTCCCTTTAAATATTGAGAGGGAGTACTTTGCTTCCTTTTATGGGCCTGTCTGGCATGAATCCGGATTAGTTGGGCCTGTGAGTTTCGGATACTGGATATTTAAAATCAAAAAAAAAAATAAATACAAGAATTGAGTACTTAATTTTGATAAATATAAGGATGAAATAATTATTTATTAATAAAAAGTATAAAAAATTGATAGAAGGATATAACAGTCTAATAGAATGACGGACAAAATTATGCATTTCTAAAAATATAGGTGCAATGTTATATTTTATAGTGAACTATAAGGATAAAATGATAATTTTCTTTTTTTTAAAGGTGGAAAGCAAAGCTCAAAATTTTGATGAAGATATTATACTTTACAATTTATTTATTACTCAAATGGTTCAAACGTTATTTCTTTTTATCGAAAAATGAATAGACCATCGCCTTTGCTATCAATTTATTCTACAAAATCCAACACTAAAAATAGATTATTAGTCTTAAAAATAAAAACTGAGGAATTAAATATGATAAAAAAATTTAAATTGTGAGAAAATATGAAAAACTTTTAAATTTTGGTGTCTCATAATAATAATTTTAAAGATACGAGTAAAAATGATTATTTTTGTAATATATAAATCTATATATTACAAAATTATGGCGGAAAATGATTTTTTTTTTTTTTTTGAGAAGTATATAAAAATTTAAACTTCGAGAAAACTTGGAGTGCCGTGGTCTTCCCAAGCCATTATTACCTGTATACTGTGATAATAGTTAATAGGAGACCTCTAAAGTGCATACACATAAAATCAATATTTCCTTTTATTTGACAGCCACTTGTATATATATTTGATAGCAACGTAAATGGATTAAGGAAATTTCTGCCCCCTTGAAATGGAAGATAGGCGGTTATTTGGTTACTTAATGTCTTCCACGTACGGAGAATATACAAAAATGCATATTACTTAATTAATACGATATAAATTTGTCATTTGTAGCTTGTTTCGTCGTTAATTTAATCTTTCACACAATCACAGTTTTTCATGGTCAATTTTTAAGTCTCACATTTAGGGGTCCGCAAACATTTTGGTTCGGTTCGTTCAGGTGTTTAAGAAAGGTTCAATTAAGTGGTTCTTTGAACCAAATTTCTTGTTCTGTTCGAATTGCTAGCATAAAAATTTATCGGTTGGGCTTCATACCAAAATGATAAGAACCGATCAAAATATATTGAATTCGGTTCGAATCGATTTGATTCATCAAATACCAATTTAGGTTCGTTTTGGTTTGTTGTAAAAGTTTGATTTGTATTTTATTACCTCAATTCGATTCAGTTTGAACTAAACCGACCATTTACTCAGTCCTACTCATATTCGAGTGGAATTTAGTAGTTAGTGCTAAATATAAACTAGTTAAACGGGCAAAATTGAACTAATCGATTTGGTGTAAGTTAGTTTTTAAGTTATTTAGTTCAATTTTTACTTTAATAGAAAATATTAAAAGTTTTTTCAATCCTATTATGAATAATTTTAAAAGTCTAAAAAAGGGTAAAAATAATCAAAATCGAAAAATCATATATGTTAACTAAGATCAACAATTTGCCCAACAGAGAGAAGATTGTGTTCCAAAGATAGAAGTAAATAAGTGTGAGGAAAAAAAATGGAAGATGCGGAGATAGTGCCAACGTGAGTAGTATGCAAAAAGGTGTCATCAGCAATGTGAATAGGTGGAATAGAATAGTGGGTGATTTGTGTAAGAAAGAGAGTAGACCAGATGTCATATGATTACAATAAGTAGAGTCAAGTAATCAATGTAGGGTACTTGTTGTAATAGATAAGGCAGAAGAAATATGAGATGAAAAATTAGAAATACCACTTCCATCATCATTTTGGAACTAACGGAGCTGAGTAATTACTGCCAATTCATATCAAGTGAGTTGCATCTGAATAAAAGAAGAAGACTCAATAGAGGGAACAGTGTTCGTTACAGCAGTCATTGGGCGTGAAGAGGAATTCTGTTTATTCCAATCGCGATTCTGTAGAGTGTGACATTCTAAGTGCTGATGAGTAGATATCTTATGATAATAACACCACTTCATATCAGGAACCAGAGATGTAGAATCAGGAATAACTAGAATAGTCCGAAAATAAATAAAATCAAGTGGAAAGTAAGAGAGACAACAGTCTTTTTCCTTTTCTCCTTAGAGTTGATTTAATTAAGAGGTGTCTCAAGAGATGGAGTAGGATGTACGATTCCTAAAGGCGCCTTATTTACTCTCCCCAGGAATGGTTCTTCACTTTCGGCTTCCGATTGAGAATAGATGAACACCCATCTTCATACTCATCAAGTGAACCCATCAAAAACTGACAGAGACGTTTGTTATCCTGAGCGGCATTATAGCGAGCCAAGCAGGCATGAACCATTGCATTTGTTGTTTTCAAGAATTATAATTAGTATCATCTAAAACAAGTTGAATGGGATGAATATATCATAAGAGAAAGAAGATATTAAGGTGGATGTGGAATGCGTGAAAGTTCATAGGAGAAGAGCCGAAGCTTACAAAAAGGAAAAATAATTGCCCAAAAAAATTCTGATACCAAGTTGAATAAGAAGGAATTTATATTGTATTGCAATGAGATTTACATTATACAATACCCTTATATAAAAGTATAAACAAAAGGAAAAAGGGATCAAAATTAGATACACAATCACAATTATATTCGAATCACAGTCAGATGTACTAAAATCAATAGGATTTTATTCTAACAGATCTAAGCCAATTCAATTTTGTTGGGTTTAATATACATTTTTCTATTGAAAAATTGAATTTACAATCAATTGAAAATCTGAATTCATGGTTTGCACACGCCTGTCGATTAAAGTAATTATGGTTGACATTTTATTTTATTTCCTTATCTTTTTTTTTTGTAATTTTTAGGAAAAGAGAAAAAAAAAAAAAAAAAAAGAAAAGAGAAAAAAAAAAAAAAAAAATCAAACATACACATACCGAGTCAGTGGGCTTTACTGATCGGACAAATATGGATGACCTTACAGGCTGGATCTAATCATAGGATGAAATCTTATCCAAATTAAGTTAAAAATCGAACAGATCAGGATTTGATTTGCAAGTGCAAAAAAAAAAAAAAAAAAATCAAACATACACATACCGAGTCAGTGGCTTACTGATCGGACAAATATGGATGACCTTACAGGCTGGATTATCATAGGCATGCAAATCTTATCCAAATTAAGTAAAAATCGAACAGATCAGGATTGATTTGCAAGTGGCAAAACCATTAAAAGCAGTTTTAATAACAACGGATTGTATATTTTCCCTAGTTCTAAGGCAATCATTTTCTTCCTTTTTCTTGTTTTTACCTACATTTAATTTCTTCTTAACACTATCTTCCCACTTTAAATCTGGAATTTAAGAAGTTTTAATTTTCAAACTGTAAATTTAAGTCATTGATATAGAAAACCTTGGCTAAGTCATTCTTACATCATTTTTTTTAAATTTATTTTTGAAAATTTTTAAATCTAATTGTTAAGAATTATAAGTGCTTATATGAAATTGAGCTTTTTCAATAAGAAAAGATAAAGTGGTATCTTGCCTAACAAGGTCAGGTTGCCTGGCTGGCCTATTGAACCTGTTGGTTCGGTTGATTTGTTGTGCATCCTTTGTGATTTTGATTTTTACTTTGGTATTGGAAATTCTTTACTTCCTTTTTGAAGAAGGCAAGGCAAGCTTTATTATTAAGGAGTCCTATACAAAATTTATACCTATTGCTATAAAAATTGAGGGTTAAGTGTATCGTTTAGTGGGTTAAATTACAGAATTATGTCATTGAGGTTGAGAGCTTTGTACATATCCCTGTTGTATAGTTGCCTAAACAATTTCAAGATTTATATTTATACACATTAATGCAATCTTTATCCGTATCCATGTACTAATACGGTAATATCCCCATCCATATCCAAATATCTATCTCTCTCTATATATATGGAATAGGTAAAAAACTTTTGAAGGAAAAAACTCCTGCATAGAAAATTATCATGGCCTCGTTGGAAGAAGGAAGAGCTGAAGACACCCAAATGAAGTTTAATAAGTATGCAGCTGCATGTGCAATAGTTGCTTCAATGATATCCATTATATTTGGCTATGGTATGTTCTTTCTTTCTTTCTTTCTTTCTTTCTCCATTTTTGGTTTTTCATCCATAGATGTTTCCTTTTTGTTTATTTATTTGTTTATTTGGACTAGATACTGGTGTAATGAGTGGTGCTATGATATTCATAAAAGATGACCTGAAAATCGATGATACACAAGTGGAAGTCCTTGCCGGAATTTTGAATTTATGTGCTTTAGTGGGTTCCCTTATAGCGGGAAGAACTTCTGATTTCATCGGCCGGCGATACACAATTGTTGTAGCCTGCACAATTTTCATGATTGGTTCAGTTCTGATGGGATATGGTCCGAATTACGCTATTCTAATGACAGGAAGATGCACTGCTGGTGTTGGGGTTGGCTTTGCTCTTATGGTTGCTCCAGTTTACTCTGCGGAAGTATCATCACCATCATCAAGAGGTTTCTTGACCTCTTTGCCTGAGCTTGGAATCAGTATTGGGATTTTACTGGGCTATATTTCAAATGTTCTTTTTGGAAAACTGAGTCTAAAACTCGGTTGGAGAATGATGCTTGGAATTGCTGCTATACCTTCGGTTCTTGTAGGCTTTGGAATTCTAAAAATGCCAGAATCTCCAAGATGGTTAGTGATGCAAGGCCGTTTAGGGGAAGCCAAGAGAGCCCTACTTGATGTATCTAACTCTAAAGAAGAAGCTGAAGCCCGTTTCAGAGACATAAAAGTTGCAGCTGGAATAGATGTGAATTGCAATGAAGAATTTGTCAAACTTCCAAAAAACACACATGGAGAAGAGGTATGGAAAGAGTTACTATTACATCCAACACCAGCCGTCCGGTGGATACTAATCGCTGCAATAGGAATCCATTTCTTTGAGCATGCAGTAGGAATTGAAGCAGTTATTCTTTATGGTCCAAGAATTTTCAAGAAAGCTGGAATTACAGACAAAGAAAAGCTCTTGCTTGCAACAGTTGGGATAGGGCTTACGAAGTTTCTCTGTATATTAACAGCCACGTTTTTGCTTGACAGAGTTGGGAGGAGACGCTTGCTACTATCAAGCACAGCTGGGATTATAGGTTCACTGACACTTCTAGGATCTTTCTTGACAATAGTAGAGTACCATAATGGAGGGAAACTCATGTGGGCTCTTAGCCTTAGTATTGTATCTACATACATGTTTGTGGCTTTCTTCAACATTGGGCTTGCTCCTGTCACATGGGTTTACAGTTCTGAGATTTTCCCATTGAAGTTGAGGGCTCAAGGGTATAGTATTGGTGTGGCTGTCAATAGGCTAATGAATGCCACAATCTCTATGAGTTTCATTTCACTCTATAAAGCAATTACTATAGGTGGAACATTTTTCTTGTTTGCTGGTGTTGCTGTTCTTGGCTGGTTTTTCTTCTATTTTCTTTTCCCAGAAACCAAGGGAAGGTCCTTGGAAGAGATGGAGTTGCTATTTAGCAAGGGCGTTAGAGGTAGAAATCTTCAGCTTCAGCCAACCAGTAATGCCTAGTATATATTTAGTATAAACCTTGCAAGAAAAATATAAATACATTTAGTGTATGGTTAGAATGCTGTGACATAGAAAGAATCGTGTAGTACTAGATAATCTAGCACTGGAAATGTGTCTACTTTCTTTCTTCTAGAGTTGTACTTAAATGAAATCAATCTATTTGTAAAAAGAAATATAGGGTAATAAATATTGTGGTTTTAATGTTACTATTTGAATATCCCCTTTTTTCAAGAACTGCAAAAATTTTATTATAGAGAAAAAACCAACAGCTATACTGAGCAAATGATATAAAAAAACCCTAAAAAACGAAAAATTAAACCAATCACTTAGTAAAGATTACTTACAGAAGTAAAAATGATAAATGGATAATTCAGAGAATAGATGAATAAAAATCATACTTTTTTTTTGTGTCCCTCAAAAGTATTTGTACAATAATTTATAGGAAAGCAGAGTATTCTTTGCCTTAGTCCGAGTAAGGGATGAAAACATTAATCACTGAGCAAATATCAGGGATTATTAATTATGAACCTTTGATTTGGACATTATATATTTTGAAATAATTGCAATATAATCATTGATAAAATTATAGATATGCTCTTGAATCATTTATTTAGTGTATCATTTGCCAATAGCTTCAAAATAATAATGTCAACAACACTACAACTTGCAATATAAGACGTATTCTTTAGATGTAAAAAAGTCAAACAGAGAAGGGTACTTTCAGTATAGCTGATTATCAAAACTGGACTCTTGTCCAAGCTGTTGGGTTTTAATATGACAAATACGCAATGGAAAGAGATAATTATAACAAAATAATTATTTCAATAGAAATTCATTTAAACGATTAAAGTAATAAAATTGTTTAAAAGAATGCTTCTTTTGCATATTCTTCGAAACTTCGATCTACGTGACTAGATTATCGCAAACCACAGCGCCCAAGTGTCGGCCTCTAATAGTATCCACACGAATGGACAATCGAAAAACTCTACAACTATTTTACGCTCTATATTTTAGTTTTGTGGATATGAACAACGACTGTCTCTTAAATCTTATATATGAAAACCTTATGTCATAAATATATATATTATAATTATTTATTTAAACAAATTAATTATAATTAAAATACATATGTGCCTATTATTTATTTAAACAATTTCAATAAATAAATGATAATACATATAGTAATAGGATTTTCAATTTAATCAATTATGTTTATTTATTTAACTATTTAAGTAAATAATAATTAAAATATTAGTTTATTTAATCTAAAATTTATCTTAATAAATTTTAGACATAAATCAATTAAGTCAATACTTAATAATTTAGGTAAAATTATAATTAAATATAAATTAAACTTCGATCTAGTGACTAGATCTTAATAATAGCTCACAGCTGTCCTCAAGTGTCGGCTCCTCTAATAGCCGTATCCACACTCGACTGGTACCAATCTGAAACCTATCCAACTATTGTACGCTCTATTATTTTAGTTTTGTGGAGCATATTAACACGACTGGTCTCTTATAATATCTTGATATCGATGTATAAAATCTATTCACTCTTTTAAGGTCATTAAATCTATTTACTATATTTCTATAATGTTTTATAAACAAATTATTATAATAAATTACATATGTGGCCTATTATTTATTTAAACATTTCAATTAAATAAATTTGATAATACCATATTAGTATAGGATTTTTCTCAATCTTATAAGCAATTTATGTATTTTACATTTAACTATTTAAGATAATACTATATATTAAACTATTTAGTGTTCTCTATTTAATATCTAAACTTCTTATCTTAAATCTAATTTTATAACTATATAATATATATATATACAATATAAATTTTAGACATAAATCAATTAAGTCAATACTTAATAATTTAGGTAAAATTATAATTAAATATAAATTACAATTTTGCCCTTAATGTCCCAAGACTTATTTGTGATCAAGTTATACTTGATTCGATTTCTCGTTTTCACTTTCTCATACTCATTCTTATGTATGTAACCTTATAGGTTACAAATATGTTGCGACAAATATAAATTAATCAATTAATTAATATTTAAAGGTCAAGTACCTTGTCTAGCAATATGTCATTACTACCCAAATATTTAGAAAGTCAGTGGTTTGACTTAATCTTTCAGTGCATGATTTATCAGTATAATTAATATCCTTTCATCATTAATGTTTTGATTTCGTAATGAGGCATGAAGTGTGTCTACTTTACTAAAGCATGTTAATTCTCTTAATCTTAGCCATTGATCATTTGAATGAAATTTCAAATCTAATTTGTTAATTTCATTCTACCTTGCACAAAGATTTCTAAATCAATACTAATAGAGAACAATTAGAACATTTTCTTTGATTTAGCTAGGATGATGAATCATCTCTTAATTACACAAGTATCTCCATACAGTTCCTACTATGTCCAATTAATCATTGCTTATTACTCATGAATGAATAATGTGAACGAAGAATCAAAACATAACCATCATTTGAGTATTCCATAGACGTAGATAACTCTCCATATGGAATTCTCATGCAGGTCAATTCAGTGGACTTATTCTAATAACAAGCACCTATATATTAGTTTTAAATATCATATATATCTCAGCTTATGAGAACACTACTTTCGTAAGGAAAGAATATAACATGTATCAGTCTCAACAGTTCTAATCATCATCCAATAATAAGGAGAACACTGACCAGAAATATTTAGAGACATTGCTTTAATGCAAAATAAAACTCATAATTATAATGACATTATAATTTACTTTACAAATCAATATTGTCTCATGGAATTTATCTTTTACCGAGATTCAATAAATAGGATATGAAAGATAAATAAATGCCTTTTATTAATAATAAATTATTTATTATATGAAATATTAAATCCAAAATATAACCAATCAAATTGACAATAGGCATATAACTTACAATCTCCCACTTGCACTAAAGCCAATTATCCATGTGTTTAATCCTATGATATCAGTGTATCTATGAACTCTTAGTTTATTAGTTTCTCCATAAACCAAAAAGTATCCTTAATTTTTTTTAAATACTTAAGGAAAATTTTAACAGTAATCCAGTGACTTTCATCCGGATCAGATTGATATATAGGTAGGTATTCTCTTTTGGATTCCTCCATGCTAAACTGTTTTAGCATGTTATTAACATATGTAGATTCAGATAATCCTAATAGTCTATCGAATATATCCTTATTGTAACACCCGCCGCCCGATCCCGAAAGATCCGACGGTGGATGCCACATTCGGTGCCGGAGGCACCGTCCTAACCTACATATAAATCAAACAATCATATTATGCTTAATTTTTTTTTTTAAATACCTTAAGAAAATTTTAACTAGTATCCAGTTGGTCTCCCTGATCAGATTGATTATATAGGTTAGGTTATTTCTTCTTTGGATCTCCTTCCATGCTAAATACTGTTTTTAGCATGGTTATAACATATGTATTGCATTCCAAGTATAAATCCCTAATGCTCCTATATATCAAATATCTCTTATTTGTAACACCCGCCGCCGATCCCGACAAATCCGACGATGTGGATGCATCATTCTTTCATCTCCTGTGCTCCGGTAGGCACCCGTCCCCTATAATTCATCCTTATTCTATAAATCAAAACACTCAATCTATTATGATATTTAGATTATGTGAACTTTATTCTTGTATTCACAAAGTTTAAGCAAGTAATAGTTTCTTGTTTTGAATTAATTGATGTTGCGGAGAATACTCTTATCAAGAAATAACTGTGTCCCAAAGAAGTTTCATCTCCTAAAAATAGAGGTTGCGTATTAACATATGCAATCAAAAAAGCACTCCCAAATTTCCAAACTCCAATAACAACACAAATCAGCTATCCTCTATAATTTTCATAACTCCATAGATTCTCAATAAACACATCGATAATAGTCATCACTTCAATTACATTCTATTTAATATATCAACTTCTAATGTTCTCTTCTATACCCATTAAATACAGTCCAACCGTCCCTACTCTCCACCAACCATATATTATCACACCCAAAAATATTTTACCTCTATATAACATGCTTAAGTTATAAAATGAAAATAATGCAGTCTCAAAATGTTCAATATCTCCTTTACTACATGCCATTTAAATTTTTTAGTTCATTTAAATACTCACTCATACTACCATACAATATCTCATTCAACTCTGATGCTACTCTTCAGAGTCTTTAAGCAGCAAGCACAATCTCCAAACCTGCGCTGATAAAATCAACGCGCTGTAGTATTTATAAAACTCTAGTGGTTGCTCATACAAATACACAAACAACAACCCAATGTATGTGATGACAACACCTAACTTAAAACAATCTTTATATACATAAAATCATTAAATTTGACATGCAGTAACATATGCACACCAATAACTACATCTATGTCTTCTTAGAATATTCATTCTTGTATATCACTTACAAATAAGTTGTGGTCATCACTTTAAGGAGTTATTATTAATCATTAATGTGTAGTATCACTCATTTTATTTCACTATCCTTAAAACTAATATTTGTGTATCAGGGTACTTCATATTCCCCTCTATCTCACTCTCCTAATAACTACACTTAGATAGAAAAGACCAAGGCTAGATAATGTTTTCATAGCCTCTTTATTCATAATCTGGCTCTTTAGGTTCGCCAACACTCTTATTTTCATTTCAACATCTCACGTCAGCCTGCCTTCTTGTCTCTCGCACCTAACATATAAGTACACCCCGTGTCTTACGCCTATACTTGCTTCCATCTAGGCTTTCTTATTCATATTACATTGCATCAAATGACCGAGCATGCTCTTCATACATAATAAATCAAATCATTGCATCAATATATCAACTCTATCCAAGTTATCATAACTAGAGTGCCCATAAAACATTTTCTTCATAAAATTCATTTTCTTTAGTCTTCTCATAATAAACTTAATTTAACTTAAGAATTCATAAAAATTCTCAAACTTTTAATACAAAATGACCCTTAACATAGACTAATTCTTCCTGATATTAATTAATAATCATGGATCTTGCTCTTTCGTTTTTTCAACTACAATACCGGAGCTAATTGCTGGTCCTACACTTAATTAAAATGAAATTTAGAGTCGTAGAAAGCTTAAGTATCAAAATCCTACAAATTGTTTATGAATAGGGATCACTACGTCCCAGCATCAATATTAAAGATAACAAAACAAAAGCTAGGAATACACAGACGGTGAACTAGACCAGATTCCTAGTCTATTTTAGCCAGCAAAACCCAAGTCCATTGTTTTCTTCTATTCCTACTTAACCCCACCACTCTCTCACAATTTAATAACCATCCAAGAACGAGGAATTCTCAAAGACACAGGCAAACAAACTTTTATGAAGAACTTCTCATCGATTTACTCTAATCTTCGTGTGTTTCCATTTATAGTGGTCAAAATGGGACTACTAACGATAGTCCCGTGAATGTCATGTGACCCGACTACTATATAACAGAGTCAGTTTGGTGTTTTCAGCCATAAGTTGTGATGTACTTACCTATTATCTCTCCAAAATTGGACCATTCTACAGAGGATGGTTTGGGAAAGCTAGAGATAGACTACAAACTTTTAATGACCACGGCTTACCTTAGACACACATGGAAACTTATTATGTACAATTGGTATCCGAAATACACTAATTGGTCCTAACATCTCACTCAAACACATATTCTCATTTTCCCAATTCCATGTTTACTTTGAGCATGAAAGGTGACACATGAACCACAAAGATACAAGGTAGAAAACTGTTACCACAACATAATCATACTCATCCAAACATCATCAAGAGCATGTAGGCAACCAATTCAACACACTCATCACCATTTCATAACAAAATCTCAATAATACACTACACATAAGTAGTGCATAAAGGCCACAATCAATCCAAAATTGCTCTAGCTTCTTAAGGCTAAAGTGTTGTCTTATGTGAATACACTTAACCTTCTCAATTATACAGCTTTTAACATAGCCTACTATAATCAAGTCTCTCAAGCTTTTGGTCTTGCCTTTACATCATTCTTAGATAATGGCTCATCCACCCTCTACCATGGAAGAATACTTCAAAATCAATAACAGACAATCTAATCATCATAGAAAAGATATATATCATTGAGTGTAGCACTGACTCTACAGTCAACTGATATGCTTAAAAGACAACTCTAAATTCCTAAACAATACTCTCCACCTATTCTATATAAATATCACTTTACTTCTGACCATAGTAGGCAATAATCATTCCATAATCTCTGGATAATTAGTCACCAAGATTACTTCTCTAGCTTTCACTCTCTACGATCTTTATGCCTTTCAGTTGGACTGGTTGGTACATACACGTAGACATTGTAAGAAGAAGAAGAATAGAAGAAAGAACAGATAGATTCTCTAGTCAGATAGAAGGAAACGTGTACGTGCAGAAGAAGAAGAAGGCAAAAGTTGGTGCTCAATAATTGATAGTTGCTTTATTAAAGCAACTAAGGGGGTATTTTGGTCTTTTCTCCAAATTGGAGGGTATTTTTGGTCTTCTCTCCAAATATTCTCCAATTAAATTCCTTCAAAATATTATTTATCTCCACAAAAGTTTCTAATTTATTCCATAAAAATAATTCCTCAATTTTCCTCCATAAAAAAAATAATTGCTCAAATTTCCTTACTTAATCTAACACCATAATTCACTATTCACTAAGTATCTAAATTCTCCAAAAATATTCCTTACTTACTTTCTACCCATAAAAACCATGCATACATCTTACTTTTCTACCACATAAAATACCATGCATACGATGGCTCCAAAATGTTATAATTAATCACTATCACATGATACATCATAAATAGTAATTTTTCGTGACACCAAAAATAATACCCAACTCTTCTCCGGACGCGTGGTACTGTTCACAGACGGCTTTAAAACTCACTTATTAAATAATATCAACTCATACATAACTTATCTCTATAACCTCACTATCTCTATCTATTTTCCTTATACTACTATACTCTCCTAATTCTCTACACCTATTTCATCTTTACCTCAATTTCTCATCTACATCACTTATCTCCTTCTTCCTATATCCTTATCTCTGGTAAAATAAAAATGGGCGTCCTTACATCTACTTATGATTCTTCGGACCAAAAATAATACCAACTTCCGGACCGGTGGTACTATTCACAGACCGGTAAACTACTATTAAAACACAGGAAAAAAAAATGGGGCGTTACACTTATGGATTTTAATACCAAGTATATCAGCCGCTTCTCAAATGGAAAAGTTTTTAGACGACCAAACTTTTAGAGTAGTGGAATGTAATTTCTTATTATTAATATGTTACCAACATACAAAATAAGAAATATCATTCCGCTCCCTCTGACCTTCTTATACACATAAAGATCATCCACATTTTTAATGTAATCAAACTATTTGATTATTTCATTAAAACAAATGCTCTCATTCCGCAAAAGCTTGCTAAAGTCTATCAATTGCTAAAGTCTATCAATTGACTTTTGTAGTCTGTATACTAAATTAGGAAATTCTTTTGATTAAAAATCATCAAGTTGTGTCATATACACATCCATAATTAAATTTTCATTTAAGAATGCAATTTTTGATATCAATATGACAAATTACATATTTATAGTTGTTGACGCGTGTTTTTATGCCCCCGCCTGATCCAATGATGATAGGAGGATGTGGAATGAATGGGTTAATGCTATCTAGAAGTATTTTAATCCAAGGATTTAAAATTAAAAAGATGTTAAGTCTTTGACTGGGTCATAGCTGCGTCACGCAGCTATGTTAAACTACATGACATTTTTGTATTAAACGACATGTAGCTCTAATACAGCAAGTAAGCTGCGTCACGCAGCTATGCTCTGTGACCTAATTCTATAAATAGATCTTTTTCTCACATTTGAAAAAAATTTTGGAATGATTCTGAAACCCTAAAAAACACGCCCTGCGGCTACATTCTCCTCTAGAAGCTCTACATTCTACTAAATCGAGATCTATTTTCTCTACCTATTTCTATAAATAGATCTTTTTCTCACATTTGAAAAAAATTTTGGAATGATTCTGAAACCCTAAAAAACACGCCCTGCGGCTACATTCTCCTCTAGAAGCTCCTTTGAGTTCGTTTGAAGAAGAATTTCTATTAGATATTAATTCTAGGTGAATCAAACCATAAAAAAGAGAGAAAATTAAGAAACCAAAGAACAAACATTTAAATCCTTGGTGCCGAAGCTTCTGGATCGTCTTAACCATCGTTCGTTAAGACGTTAAAGCCATAATACAATCCTCAATCTGAGGATTATGTAATTCCTTTACACTTTTGTGTGTTTTTGTTTATTTTGATTATTTATTTTAGCATTGTTTTATTAGTTTAATCTTAATTAAGTTGTATTATGTTCGTTTTTTGTCATTCGAGGTGGTCTTAAAATATATTTAAATAAAAAAAACGACCTAAACAAATAATTTAAAACAAAATTTGGACCAGAGCAGTTGCGTCACGCAGCCAGTAGATCCGTAATACTTAATATCAAATAATTTAAAACAAAATATTGAACCAGAGCAGTTCGCCGTCACCGCAGCCAGTTAGATCCGTCAACTCGGATTCGCTGGCTATTGCGCTGACGGAACTGTTCATGTCCAAATTTAGTTCTTTTCCCTAGAACAGCTGTCGTACCAACTCTTGCAGCTTTGTCGTCGGTCTCGTTACACGCAACTCTTTCTTCCAAAGTAACTAGCTGCATGACGACCGACTGGTTTCTCTCGTTCCAGATAAAATAAATTTTATTCTTTTTGAAAAATAATTCTCAATTTTTTGTGTTACCCTAAAATAAAATTCAATTTTTTCCATTAAATCCCCTAAAGATCGACCAATTTACTGTAATCAGATTTTTGATAATTTTTAATTTAAGTTAAACGTTCTTCATTCTATCGCCCCATTCAATTTTGCGGTTTTTTCGGTTTTTGGTGATTCTCTTCCAAATATTCTGGTAGGAATGTACTTTTTCTTAGGTTCGGTTTGTTGGCCCCGTCTTCTTTCACCACCCTATAAGGCTCCTTAAGAGCGGTCTTTTATTTATTCAATTTCAACTGCACCATAAGGCAAGAGCGGGTCTTTTATTTATTCAATTTAACTGCTTTGGTTTGGATGATTATGGATGCAATGATTAAATTTGACTGGGACGATTAATTGATTTTTCACATAAGAACTCGGTTCGATTCATTCGAGTTAGGTTTAAATAAATAAATAATTTGGCTTTTCTAACTAAAACAAATTAGAAATCGTAGGTTAAAAGAGGCCGATTTTTCCCGTCGTCAGCTTCCAATGGTCCGACGTACCCAATTCCCTTATATAGAATCGCATTGGTGCGCTTGACCAGTTTTCTAAATAATTTGGCCTTGAATAAAATTGGTTTTAAAATGGAATCACTTTTAAAATAAAATTGGAAACGGTCCCATTGCTGAAAAAATGGGTGGCGACTCAAAATGTTTTATAAGACCGATTTATCGACATCGTCAACCATTGGTTCTCCCTATTTCATCAATCTTCTCATCGTACCATCTTACTCCATCTTGCTCACATCTTCTTTTTCTCTCTTCCTCCTCAACTATGCGTATTTGGATCTGCACCCTCAAATTGTTTCCATTTCATCTAATGTGTTCCTCTCCGATTTTAATTCGACATCGTGCTCATTCCCAATAATAATTGCTTAATTTGTCCACCACTGTTTCAATAAGAGATCTTTTTTCACCAAAAACAAAAAAGACACATTTTTTTCGGGTTCGCTCGGGGCGTGCGAAACAATAGTTGCTGTAATTTGCAAGGAAAATGTCATGACTCATATTTTTTTTATTATACTTTGCTTCAGGTCTGAGTCTTTCTCCACCAAAAAGGTCGTACTTTGTAGGTAGTACAATCTCTCTCCTTAATAGATTTCATAATGTGATTGGTTCTTTTAAACCCAATGTATTTTTGACCATTTCATATCCTAATGTAAAAATATTTTGTTATCTAGTTCCTTTTGTATGTTTTGTTTAAGTTCGGAAACTTTTTTTCTTAAGTTTTCTCATTCTAGCCTCCATGGCTTTTCCCTGAAGTGTGACACATATATCCCTTCAGAGAAAAGTTAGACTCACTGTTTCGTGAGATTAAAACATATTTTCTTTCGAAGAGGATGTAGAAATAATATCAAATTTAATATCTTTTGGAATATCTCTCCTCCACAACGAAACCTTGGTAAAGCATATACTTGCATGATAAAATTAATACTAAACTATCGCTTTACCCGCTCGACCGGTCCAACGCTTACTACATCTTTATGTTATCTTAATTTAAACATTTTTCGGATTAAGTGGAAATTTTTTTACTTTTTAATATTTAATTATATGTACTTAATCTTTTTTATGTGCTAGTGAATGATATTCTTACAATATGCATTACCCTTCCCTCTACCTTCAGCTCCAATCATCACATTTCTTACTCTGTTAGTCCTTATATTAAATCTGCCAAGGCAGGCATCTCTATTCCATATATCTTTTGTTTTCTCATCAACAATTTCTAGCCATAACTCTCTCTTTTCCTTTAAGTTCCTAATTCTAGGTCATTCTAAAAGCTCTTTATGGTTAGCTAAAACCACAACTTTAGGGATTACCATAAAAATATGGTTTATCCCTAATTCACCTATCCTGAAAATATATGGGGTTAAAGTCTTCAGTCATATTATTGAATTAAGTATTTCACTTTTGCTTATCGTCTGTCTTATGAATATCCTTCTATAAGCATGATAATCCATTGTCTCGTGCTAGCCGGACGTTTTCTTCCTTAATAGATCATGAGTCACATTCCATATACAGTTCGTAAACTAGTTTATGGTTTATCGTCATTTTATGAATAATACAGATAATATGCTTTCACTGAGTCTGGCATTAGGGTAGAATACACACCGTCACGATGATCTTACTGTTGTTATGTCTAAGCTCGGAATTTAGGATAGCAGATCTGCGTTCTTCTTCTTCTTCCTCACACTTCTCCCATACCAGTATATGGAACACATAGGATAGCAGATCTGCGTCCCATACAGTTTGGTACTCCGGCTACAGGCCGTTGAGTGGATATGATTTATATACAGGTCATAGCAGCCCAGCCATATAGTATTTATCCAGTTTCATACAGTCCTTCTTATCACTTCGGTTTCACTGTAACCTTATGGAGCCATACAGTTATAAAATTGCGTTATTTATAAATTATACGATATTTAATAAAAATTGCATAATTCATACAACATAATGAATAGCAGGTAAGACCATGAAAGCATAATGATATGTGTGCTTACATGCTTATTTATTTAATTCTTATTAAGTTGAGATATCCACTGAGCTTTATTTGCTCAGCGAGTTACCTGTTTAAAAGGTTTTTGCGTCGTAGACTATAAAGAGTTCATCTTTACAACTCTGCAGTTCATCTTTTGAAGACCCAGTCTTCAGGGGTAACTACTTCATTTTGATATTTTGGTTCTGTGGCATGTACGGGCACATAGTTGGGCCCATTTCCCCATTTTGGCAAAATAGTTGTAATTGTCTTGTTATATATTAAATTAATGTCTGTATATAAATGATGTATAAAGCAACAACATGACATAATATTAGCATTACAAAATAATAGTTCAGCCATGACAGGACCATAGGTTCAACCAGATTTGTTTCTGTAGGCATCTCGACTCGGTTCATTTCGGTCACAGGTGGACCGGGAGGGATGTTACAACTCTATTCTTTCCTCTCTTTTCTCTTTCTCCCTATCTCTTTTCTCATGCTTATATGTTGTGTTAATATCAGCATGACAGGACATAGGTTCAACCAGATTGTAGCATCTCGACTCGGTTCATTCGGGTTCACAGGTGGACCGGGAAGGGATGTTACAACTCTATTCTTTCTCTCTTTTTCTCTTTCTCCCTATCTCTTTTCTCATGCTTATATGTTGTGTTTTCTGTTTTTGGACTGATGGCTATGGCTTGTAGGTCCGCACAGCCTCACCTAATGGGTCAGGTTTGATAGAAACTGAACTCAAGGGCCCAGTCTGCTCTTACACCGAATGCTACTATATATAATATATAGGTTTGTTGACTTTATGCCATAAAGCGTAAGGTTCATCTCCATACCTCCACCGTCATTTACTAAGCAAAGCTAATCTTTACTATGTATGTAAGTCCAATACCACCTCATTAGTAGGACAGATGGTTTCTCTTTAAAAATTCCACATTATTTCTTTCCTTCCATACCACCACACCAAAGAACTAAGGCCATGTTTGGTACATTGTTACCATGTAATGGAATGCGAATTACATCACATGACTAATTACATTATTTGGTTAGAGTTTTTTTTAACATTATAATGTAATTGAGATTGCAAATGTAATCTTCATTACTTAAATTCATATAATATTCATTACACAAAAAAAAACATATTATTATCCATTACATCAAACATATATAAACCAATTACATCAAGCCAACCCAATTAAAGCTCTGCCATTTCACATCACCGCCTTATCACTACCACCACCAACATCGCTCCACCACCACCTCCACCACTACTCTACCTCCACCACTACTCTACCACCACCACCACCACCACCACCTCAACCACCACCACACTTCAACCACTTTATCACCACTGCTCCACCACCACAACCACCTCAATCACTCTACTATGACCACCACCACCACGACATAATTAAAATTATATTTTAGTGTTTAATATGCAATGCGGAATAAAAATTATATTTTATTCTTTTATTTTTAAAAAGAATAGAATAAAAAATCACTAAGATAATCAAAATATCCATAATTTATATTGTAATTTAATTTATTCAATGAAAATACATATAAAAAAATTCACTTCTAATGACTTTAACTTTTATTTTATTACCTTACATTTTTTTTGGCTTAGCTTTTTTAAATTTTTAGTTCAAATAAATTTATAAATCTAAATTATCTTTAATAGCTTAATATAGTGAATAGCTTTTGATTCAAATATTTATTTTGTATTAATAATGATGTGGTGGTGGTAGTGGTGGAGTGGTGTTTGAGGTGGTGGTGGTGGTGGTGGTGGTGGTGGAGTGGTGGTTGTGGTGGTGCTAGTGGAGTTGTGGTGGCATGATTGGTGGTGGTAGTGTGCTATACATATTTACAAACAAACATAAAAATGAAATGGTGATTACATTCTGTAAATTTTTTCAATTGCATTACCAAACATATTAATGGAATCTTAATTACATTACATTTTTCATTGGATTATATCTTTGATTATTACATTATATTACATTGCATTACATCCAACCAAACATAGTCTAAGTTTTGAATGCTAGTAATTCCTTTAGCAACAATTTGGGAATATTAAATACTAGGAGAAACGAATAGGAACATTGCTAAAGTCAACTTAGAGTTTGTTCAGCCAAATTAGTTTTTAGCTATTTTAGTAGAGTTTAACTGTTAATTGTCTGAGTAGTTTTTCATGAAACACTAAAAGTTATATATATATGTTAACTTTTCATAAAATGTTACATTAACCTCTAAAAGTTAGTTCAAACATTATGTCATTGAACACTATAAAAAATAATATTTAGCATTTTCACCGGTCAAATGTTAAAAGTTACTTAACAAGCTGTTATCGAACATAGCTTTAATTAAGAAAGACCTTCTCTACAATTCTTAGTAATCGACTTCAATATTGATTTTAATTTAAAATGGTAGCTGCCAACTTTATAGGATAAATCTAATAAAACTTGATAGCAAAATCTAGATCATAGTCTAAGATTCTAAGAGAGCTTGCAAACAAGTTCAGTTTTAGAATAAAAGGGAGCTTAAAACAAACAATACCCTTTTGATAGCTTGCAACAGTCCAAAAGTCAAAATTTTTTGTGTTAATCCAAACAAACAAACTGGATTTGTCAATTTAATCCAAAGAAAATGGATTTTGAAATCGAAATTTAATTACAAGAAAAAAAATTTTTGGAAAAAATTAAATTTTATTCCAAGAAAAAGAATTTCAAATTTTTGGAATTTTATAAAAAGAAAATAACATTTTAAGAAATAGATATTACTTCAAGACAATGAACTTTTGAGAAAAAGCAATTTTATGCCACAAAAGAGAATTTCAAAATTTTGGAACTTTATTCCAAGAAAATGAATTTCTGAAATTTGAAATTTTATTCCATATAAAGAAAATGAATTTTCAAATTTGGGACTTATTCTAGGAAGAAATGATATTTCAAATTTTAGAAATGAAATGAATTAAGATACTGTTTTATTCTCCATTTTAAATTTATCAGATTTTTGAACAATTAAAATATTGTCTCCTCTTAAACAATTTCCTTTTTGGAAATTTCTTGCCTACACCCTATATATGGGTGATCTCATACACCAAACCAATCAAAACAAGTTTTCTAAAAAAATTTTATTGTTTTTTTCCTTTTTTTTCTAAACCTATGGTTAGAAATACCATTGTTTGAACAAAAATATTGTTTGTAATTGATTTGTTATATAAGTGGGTCCATACATCGGGTTTAGGTAAGCTTTTATAGACTCCTTAGGCTTCTTGAAAGAATGTAAGAGGACCATTTTCTATTTCATTTCCACTTCACCTTCTTTAAGCTTTCTCTCTCTTTTCCTTGTACCTCTTTTCAAATCCTTTTCTTATAAAACTAAAGTGGCTCAGCACGACATTAATGCTCCTAAAATGAAAAACTTTTTGCCACCAACCAATGATATTTAGATGTCTTTCTACTAGTAGATAAAGAAGAAATTGTGTTCAAATATTGCACAATAACTCAATTCTCTCCAAACTCCTTCTACCCATATATGCATAATTACTATGGATCAAGCAATTTCTTTTAATCAAAAATTCATTTACCTATTTGATGATTCTTATTGATTTATGTTAGCTCTATTCATTTAACTATTTTCTTTAAAATTTCATTGTTCAAATGGGGGATGTCTTACCATTCTAGAATCCTCTAAACGAGGCTAGAAATGGCACTCCCATTTGTTCTTTATCGCTTTATTTACCTATTTCTTTAATTGCTTTCTTTACCGCTTTCTTATAATTGTCATGCATTTATCTATCTTAAAATTGTTTTCACTCAACAAAACATTAACATTTAGGCCAATTATTTGATTATTTTAAAAGGAAAACCTAGTATCGAATCCTTCTTTGGTTTCAATGATTAGTGCATTTTATTTATTTTGACCAACTCCTAGAGTTAAAATTACGGTTTTCTTTAGATTTTTCCCTCAAAAATAAAAAATATAAGTAGCGACTCCTTTTCAATAAAAACAATCAAATTAAATATGCTTTCACACTGTGAACCCAAGTCAATATGAGCATTCCGATTTCATTTTTTAGGATATTAGACTAGGCGCTCATGTCAGGGCCTCACACCACAACAATAATAACAATATTGAGCAAATAATCAATAATAAGAACAATGAAAAGTAAATATTAAAGCATAATGGAGGAAATGAAAGCATAAATAAAGCATAAAAGGAAATGAAAGCATAAATGAAGCATAAGAGCAATAATGATAAAAACATAAAGGCATTAAAGATAAATAAACTGCAGGAATGAAAAGTAAAGAACTGTAAATGTAAATTGACAGAATGTAAATTGGATTAAACTAAAAGTTGGCAAGAACTATGATTCAAAGCCTTTGATGTTCTTCCCTTAAAGGTAACAAATATGACCATCACAATCAAAATTAATGTTTCCTATTGATTTAAGTGATTCTTTTGATTCTAGAACATCATCTAAGCCTTAAGGCTTGATGCTAGACCCAAAAGGACCAATAGAATTGAGTTTAAGCATGAAGAACATGATACATGGGATTCTGGACAGGAATCATGTGCGCCATATGTAATGGCATGTGCCATTACTCTTGTGGCGTGCTTTAGAGCTAGAATAGAGTGTTCACAAGCCTTTAAACCTGTTTGGCTAGGAAGAAGTGGCATGGGTCACTACGTATCGCATGCGCCACTTTTAAGGAGTCAAACTACTTTTGAATGATCACGAGGTTTCCCTCACATGCAGGCTTCAATAGGTGGATTAAGCCACCAAAACAAAGAAAAAAAGAAGGGACAAAGATTAAAGCTCTTAGATATTAGCTTTGGTGGAGATAATCATAAAACTTGAAAGGAAACCGAGATTGATTAATTGTTTGCAATTTGTTAGAGATTTAACATCAAGGGCCGGTTCAGGTTCAACATTTTAAAAACCGAGATTGATTAATTGTTTGCAATTTGTTAGAGATTTAACATCAAGGGCCGGTTCAGGTTCAACATTTTAAAAATTTTGAACCAGCGGTTCAATTAACCGGCCATGCTTATAGTATACGATCTCAATCTATATATCAGATCATGATATACTTAACCATTTTTTACCATTTTTGGCATGTATTTAAATTATATGGATGTCTTAAGAACTTATATATGTATCCAAGAGATTTTATAAACTTCCGCTATAAACAGAGTGAATATTTATTTGTGTATAAGCAATCATGATATTAGATCATGATATAGTTGAACTATAATTTAAGTGATGGAGATTGTATGGATGTCTTAAGAACTTATAAATGTATTTGCGTGATTTTATAAACTTCCGCTATAAACAGATTGGATATAAGTAATTTGATCCAATGAGTTTTGAAGTGTTCTTGAATTTGTTTATTTGGTTGATGATAGTAGTTATGAGAGGTTGAAGATTAGATGTTGCATATAAGTGTTTTATAAGCAGGTTAAAATTTTGGGAATGATAAGAGATTAGGGGGAATTCTTGCAGTTCTTCTGCAGAATTTTCTTATTAGGATTTTAGTAAGATAATGCATGTAAAGGATAATAATGTTTAAAGAATTGAGCTATAATTATTTAATCGACAATAATTAGTGCATTTAGCATAAGATGTGGCACCTTCGGATTGGTCTATCCATAGACTGGGTGGTCTATGCGTATCCAAGTATGGGATGTTATAGTTTATGTACGACCAAGGAAACTAACCAATTGTGTTTTATTGATATACTTGGTAAATGTGGATTGAATTGGACTATTATATTATGTAATTGGATTATGCATTCATGTAATGAGATTACATGTTTTAGAAGAAAATCTTATTCGTTGCATAATTAGGTGATCATATTATGCAATTGGATTGTATATGATTGAATAACAACGCACATTACTGAGAAAAGAAGCCAATGTTTTTATACTCAGACCAATCTTATTTATGTTTAATTTTATTTTATGTTTACTCTGTATTTTGTTTCAACAATATAAATTTATTAACTTTGCATTTAAATATATATCAAATGTTTTATCAATACAATTTTTTTAATTATCCAAAAATAGTTCAAAGAGTTAATTATTTTTGAGATTTTACTTAACATATTTTTGATTATTTCTATTGTTCATGTAAAGTTGCAAAATGAAAACTTTTTATAAAATGATAACATAAGTCAATTACAATAAACATTATCCATGCGTGAAGTGTGTCAAGACTAGTTTGTTAAATGGAGATGCATATTAAATAGACGTGCAAAGAAACTATAAATATTATACTTTCTTAAAAGGGAAATATGAATATAATTTTCTTTAAGAAAATATATGACTAATAATTTGCAATGAGTAAGAAAATAGAAAGTTAGCCTATTTTTATAAGATGGAGAGAGCATTAAAAAAGCTTTATGGTTTGTTGATCCATGAAATTAACAAAAAAAAAAAAAAAAATGCAAAAAAACAAAAAAAAATGCTATAGCAATAGCCAATACCAATAAAGCCACTAAATGTTTTTATATATTAGTTGTTAATTAATTCATATTAAAAAAAAAAAAAAAAAAATGCTATTAGCAATAGCAATACCAATAAGCCTACTAAATTTTTTATATATTAGTTGTTAATTATTCATATTATAATAAATTCAAACCCCTGTTACTATTACGTACCTTTTGGATAAGTTCTAATTTTCATAGTACGTGTTACAAAAACATTAATCCATAGTACATTTTATGGATTGGTCATCTGAAGAATATTGCAATAATGTATTCAGAGGTCCCCAAAAATAGAAACTCAAAAGCAATCAAATCTAGCTACAAATCATGCCCACAAAGACGCCTATAAGCAAGGACAACCTTAAGCAAATTTCTCATTCACAATTTCCCTACCATCCGTAGGTATAGCCTTGGTGAAAAGAGAAAGGCAGTAAGCCCTTTTGTGTTCTAAGCCTTGTAATTTAGTTATTTATTTATTTTTATCCTCCTTTCTTCTTCTTTAATTAGTTAACCTCTCTACCTTTCACTTTTTTCTTCATTTTTTCTACAACATTATTGTCATAAATTTGTTTTTTACTATTTACTAATTTCAAATGAAGAAACTTTGTGCAAATGTTGACAGAGATGATGCCCTTGAGACAGTTCTTGAGGTCCCAATACCAGAAGAAATGTACAATAGTATGGGAAGCAATAAGACCTTGCGTTGGCATAACATGCTTGCATGGATGAAGGCTCAAACATCTGATAAATGGTCACAACCGGTGATTGCAGCCCGCATTAACGAGCTTCGTTTTCTTCTTTACATGGTTGGATCTCCTCTTATTCCTCTTCAGGTGCAAGTTGGTCATTCTGTTCACAAGCCTGTTAAAGATTGTTCAATTGTAAGTAATACATAGTGTGTTTAAAATCGGACAGAACATGAATTAATTGAATTAGATTGGATATGATTTTTCACTTTTTATTGTTATAGTAAAAAGCCCAAATATTAAAAAAAAAAAATACCCATTTAACTTCTTGAAAAGAGATATAATGAAGTTATCAATTGAAAAAACTAAAAGAATTGTAAAAAAAATTTGATTAAACAATTTATAGGAAGAAAAAAGTTGCTTGCGAGTCATGGAGATCAAATCCAGGACCTTCTAAAACTTTGCTGTTCTTCCTGAACCATTCGACCCTGGTTTCGATTTTAAAAGCCATTTACTTTAAATTCTAATTCTGCCTCCTTGGTTAGCATCAAATCAGAACGGATCAATAGTCGGTTTGCAATTAACGGGTCTATCCTGTTCGATTTTAAAAACACGTAGTAATAAATAAAAATCTCATACCTGAATTAAGATCAACTTTAGATGAATCTTTGAGGATTATATTTGAGAATTTAAGACATGTATTATTGCATTCTGTTGCAGCAAGCTTCGACAGCGAAATATATAGTACAACAATATATAGCAGCAACGGGAGGACAAGCAGCGTTAAATGCAGTGCATAGCATGTGCGTAATAGGAGAGGTGAAAATTAGTACATCAGAATTTCATCAGAGTGACCAGACTATAAAAGTAAAAAGCGGCGGGGAGATTGGAGGGTTCGTGCTTTGGCAAAAAGATCCTGATTTGTGGATTCTAGAGCTTGTTGTTTCTGGATGCAAAGTCATTTGTGGAAGCAATGGCAAGGTTTCTTGGAGGCATTCTTCCAATCAACAAGGACCTATTTCTAATGGTCCGCCTAGACCCTTGCGTCGTTTCCTGCAGGTACCAATTTTTATATTTCCATTAAAAAAATAATTTCTATACAAAAATTCAATTTTTTTTTTATAATAGCTTAAAATTTAACCAACAAGCAATTGCATGGCATTTTGATTTTATCATCTTCCTTGATGGCAGGGCTTGGATCCAAGATCCACTGCAAATTTATTTATAGATGCCACATGTATTGGGGAGAAAATCATCAACGATGAGGATTGCTTTATTCTAAAGCTTGAGACGAGTCCTGCCATTAGAGAAGCTCAAAGAGGACCAAACTATGAGATAATTCACCATACAATATGGGGATATTTTAGCCAAAGATCAGGCCTTTTGATTCAATTTGAAGACTCAAGGCTTATAGGTATGAGAACTAAAGATGATGATGATGTGTTCTGGGAAACTAGCACAGAATCTGTAATGGAGGATTACAAGTATGTTGACGGAGTTAACATTGCACATAGTGGAAAGACTCGAGTTTCTATTTTTAGATATGGAGAGCAGTCTGCTAATCACAAGAGGCAAATGGAGGAGAAATGGAAGATTGAAGATGTAGATTTCAATGTTTGGGGTTTGTCAAAAGAACATTTTCTACCTCCTTCTGATCACATTAAGTTTGGTAAGAAATAGATAGTTATATTAATATTATTGAGCAAGACGAGAGATAATGTGCATGTTGCTTTTGGAGGACATGATTCAGTCAAAAAGTTTTGTAAATACTATGTATTAGCCAAATTAATGGAAAACAAGAACAAAAGAGTATTTCTTTTCTTTTGTTGTCCCGAGCTAATTACATTATTTTTAAACTATTATATGAGTTATGTATATGGGTTAATATATTTTTTCAACCAAAAAAAAATTATATAAAGGAAATGAAAGAAAGTACAATAAACGCATTGTAAAGCTTCTTCTCTTTTTTTTTCCCTTCTTCTTAGTCCAAAGGTGTTGCAGTATTGATATAATTTCTGAGATGTGCATTCTATATTAATTCCCAGTCATGGTATTCTAGAGAAGACACTAAAAGATAATTATGAATGATATTATAATTATAAATGAAAAAGGATTTTCGAAATAAGAAATAAACAAAACACGGATAAATCTAAATGACTTTTTTTTTAAGTCCAAGCAATCTTTTTCATAGGTATTTGCCTCGTATCCAATCAGGGAATTGAATTGATTATAAAAACATGAATTTAATTAGTTGATTTATTGGTGAAGAAAAATAATACCTAAACAGGTGAATAGATTGAGTTTAAAATAACAACGATTAATTACTATTGCTATAAAGCAAGGTCGTACTTTATCTTTATTACCTTTTCTTAATAATGAAATAGTTTGAAAAAGTGAATTGGTCACCATAACTACTTATCTTAGAACAAAAAAAATAAAAAATAAAAAAAAATAAAAAAAAAAGAACTTACTCCTCAATTGAATCAAATTTCCAATTTGAACTCGAACATAGATTGATGTTTTGTTCAAAAAAATGTGAAAAATCAAAACTTAATTGTCGTGTTGTAAGAAAAAAACGAATTAGGGAAGAGGAAATTTTTTTTATTGAATGTTTTTTCTCAAATTATTTTTTATCAATTTAACTACTTTATTTTATCAATTTTTTTTAGTGTGTGTGTGTGTGTATACACCTGTGATTTTCCAACAAGGTCACCATTCAGTCAAGGGACGAGAAGCTTATGGTTTTCTGACTACATCACAATTGTTCTGGGAGCACGGGATTGCTACCGGCGGCGCTAGCCATTGTAGGGTTTTCATAGTTGGCGACGGTAAGGTTTTAATAAAGAAAATACCATTTCAAAGAAGATGACATGTGTTACTTTTTGGTCCCTCATTGTTTTTCAATTGGGCTTGAAAACTTCTTAATTTATTCAATTAGGTCTCGAAATTAATTTTAATTAGATATACAAAAATCATTGTAATTCCATCAAAGTCAATCAAAATTTATAAAAATAGTTCAACCAATTTCATAAAACTAGATGTAGAATTTTAGTGGAATATGTGGAAATCTTAAGAAATCCTTTGGTGCGTTTACTTACAGAAAACAATTTTCTGTTTTTTTTTTTTTTTCTAAGAAAACAATTTTCTTAGAAAACGAAAACTAGAAAACATAAAATAAAAAATACGTTCACATTATAATAATAAAAAAATTATATTTTAATTTAACTTCACAATCATTATTCAAAACTTTCATAATATAAAATAAATTTAGAAATTTTTTATGTAAACATTTTTAAATTTGTATTATTGATTATTTCTAATAATAATAATATCATTTTATAATTTTTTTTTTAAAAATAAAGGATATAATGTATTATGTAACATTTTTATAAATATTTATTAATTGATTAATTTAATAAAATAATACATTTTTATAATTTTTTTTAAAAAATAAAGGATAATAATGTTATTTGTAAATAAAAAATTATTTTAATTTATTAAAGCGCTAATATAAATTTTTTATTTTATTTAAAATATTTTTATTTTTCAAATTGAAAATATTTTTATAAAAAAAATAAATTTTTATTTTATTTAAATATTTTTATTTTTTCAAATGAAAATATTTTATAGAAAAAATCATTTACAGATACTATAACTTTAATTATGAAAATGTCATTTTTTTTAAAATGGAAAACAGTTGGAGAACATGTTTTTTATTATAAAGGAAAAATCTGAAAAACAACTTAAAACTATTTTTGAAATTTTAGTTAAATTTTAGAAAATTTTTTCCAAATAGAAAACTGACTGATTGAATAAAAAACTCTATTTTCTAGTTTTTTTGGAAAACTGTTCTAGAAAACTACTCCAGTTTTCGACAATTGAACACACTCTTTAATTCAGTCAAACTCAACGATTCTTTTAAAATCTAACATAATCCTAATTCAATACACCCCATTAATTTTTATGCTTTTCCTCTTCATATGAAAATCAAACTGAACATAATTTTTTTTTTTTTTGTTGATTTTTTGTTCTACTAAAGCAGAAAGGACTATAACCTCGGTTATCCAATAAAAAGCAGAATACAATTTCACATGCCACTAATATGCATTGAGGAACAGTACCATAGAGTTTCAAAAATACTTCTAATTCTTACTTTATATAAAATAATTATAAAAACTTTTCATTGAATATTCATCTACTGAAAAAGTTGTTTGAGATCCTTGCAGAAGACAAGATTGCAAGTTTTTGACAACAAAAACTTGGAAAAAACAAGAACCTAACTAGATTCCTACGTTGTTCCTGCTATGAAACTGAGGATAACCGAGTATTGTCCACCTTCCGCATGTCGCAGATTGTGGCAGCATATGAGATTTGCTATTACAGATTTAACAGCGGGTTTGAAGCCCAGGTTCTCAAGTTCTTCCCATCAGTTGCTGCTCCCTTTCGAAGTCGCAGCAGCACCACCTTTTCCTACTAACTTCAGACTCTTGCTTAATTCCCGTGCATTCTGCCATCGGACAAGAAAAACTACTTAAGCACAAGATAGTAGGGGAAAAACAAAAGGCAACTAATAAGTGTTCAGCAATGCACAATTAGATGAAGCCAGTGTCTCAATCATCAAACAAAAATGTAATTGAACAAACTTTTCATTATCTAAAGTATAAAGAACAAGATAGAACAATTAAATGTCACAATTCAACATATGGGACTCATTAGCATAACCTTCAAAATGAACTATGAGGGCCACAGAAAATCCTGTCCATGCTTTACAAACTGGTCAGGTAAAGATGGAGGGTTGAGGACAATCATAATGTCACATCCTATGATCACGCAAACGAATCCTAAAAGGAATTCCAATGGTTCCTTACGGTGAGCTTCCACTGAAAAGTAGGCAGTTACATAATGCTTTCACCAGAAGTAATGTACATCTGTATCATTAAAGCACTGAGGACAAAGTTAAGTGAAGCACTTAGTCCTAGTGTGCAAAAGGTATAGAATAGTTGCACTTCAGAAAAAGGACAGACATGCTTTGTGAATCAGTGTGCTGAAAGATCTAAGAGTTAAGAACACTGGTCGTAAATGTTAAAAGATTAAGCATAAAAATATATGTGAAAAATATTTGCGGTCAGCATGGAGATAGTTAATATATCATTACAGCTTCTGCTCTACATGTAGCTTACATCAGGCCAGAAAACTTTGTTTCCAATAGAATGTGGATGAGCTTGTTTAAGGAATAAATAGTCTGAAAATTGCTTTTTATCAAAAACATTGGAACGGACAGGCTGAGTTAGATAGAGTGGTTAAGGCTTCCAATAATGAAAAAAAAAAAAGGTCAATCTCGTGCTAGAGATGAGAAAGGAGAAATATTAATTTCAGCAAAGGGATGGACAAAGGAAAATAAGGCATCTATAACTTTAAGAGCATTAGTGGACAAATAGATTTTGCATATAATGAAGGGCGACCAGGTATCATGTATGGATCATGATGTTATACCAGGGGGAAGTTTAACCAACAAACATCAAATAACATCAGATGTATGGATGAGATAAAATAGACGAACATCCCAAGATCCTCAGACCTTGCATGGACCTGAAAATAATAATAACTGACTTCTACAGAATATAGAGCAGAAAACCAGATAGAAAAGCTTGCATGGACCTGAAAATAATAATAACTGACTTCTACAGAATATAGAGCAGAAAACCAGATAGAAAAGGCTATTGAAATACCATCTAAATAAGAATCACTGGTGGAGTTGCTCTAAACAAATGTTTTAGGCTTCCAAGTTTGAATCACAAACTCTACAAAGAAAATGATAACTTGGTAGACCAAAGAAAGACAAGGCAAATGCAACTTTGACACTCAACTTACCAATTTGCTAACCACCAACTCTAAAAAACACTAGCAATAGCTTCAAAGTCCAACAACATAATGTAAAACATATGGCACTTGAATACAAAATTGCACAACTTCCCCTTATTATTCAAAATGGTCCAATATGAGTTAGAATCACGTCAAATTCCAGGCAACCCATCAAAATCAATGTGATGCGGAGTTATGCATTGCTGCATCAATGCATTGAGCCTGATCAAGATGAAAGCTTACAGAAATTCATCCAATATATAAATGAGGATTTATGAAATACAAACAATTTGGGGGGAAAAAAGTTACAAGGGTAGAAAAAGGTGAGGCTGGTTCAAGGCTTATAATGAGTTGTATTATATCATAAATTAGTTACAGACCTCTACATGCTGTAGTGTAGGGAAGAAGAAAAGAAATATTTTGAATATTTGTTTAATCAAAGTGCCGAAAGAATAAAAGATAGGGTGAATGATCTTAAAAAATGACAATTCATGCACATTTTTTACTTGGGGAAACTTATACTTTGCTTAATCTTGTCAACTTTATTAATTATAGCAATTACAGCCACCCGGCATTCGCTTGTCTCTCTATCCAGATAATGTGCCATTCTAATGTCACACCAGTTGCCATATTGACTGCATTAGTTTTTATTTACTTGATCTCCATTTGTTTAGATGAAAATCATGATCAACGCTGATCAAACTAGTGGAGTTCTATTATTAGCTCCTTAAAACAAACAAAAAAGTAATACTGCCAGCACACAATTAGGCACCACATTAAATTTAAACGAAAGGTGCTTAGTGACAACCAAGTTGGTGGACAGAATTGCTACAATTAAAATACTTTACAGACACTATTTAAAAAATAAAAATAAAAATAAAAATAAAGCAATCTTAAGAAGCTTAAAATGAAAAATGAGCATCATTTAGATTTTTTAGGTCATTAAGGATAAATTGACCATCCAAAAAAACAAACTTGAATTCTGTTCTTAGGATTTGGGTATCAGAAGTTAATTACTCTAAGTTCACGATGTAAAATGGAAAAGGTGGTAGGTATAGGCTCATTTTTCCTTTTCAGAGGATAGGCAAAGCAGAGGTAGTCTGGCTGATAGTTTAAGATATGACAACAAAATAACCGTTTAGATGTAACAAAACTATTTTTAGTTACTCTTTTAAACAATAGTTGATACTCAAATTTGCACATCTATAAACACAATAAATATTGTCAGAATATGAAACCTTAAAGTAGGTAACTAAGCACATAAGATACTATAATCAATCAATCAATCTAACTACACCCTAGTGTGACAAAAAGTTCCACATTAGGTATGAAAAGGCAATCTTGAGCCATATAAAGCGGAGTGCTACCCTCAACCCATTGAGTTAGCCTTTCCAGGTGAGACCAACCCCATGACACTAGGACATGAACTACATCAGCAATTTCTAGTAGATGAATATAAATATTCAAGAAACGAGGAAAAACTTCATATGGGTTCGACAGATCTTAAAAAATGTCTCATGGTTCCAAGTAAAGATTTGCGCATTAGGGAAGAGTATATTTGTAAAAATTATTATGATCCAGGGTAACAATTGTGAGGACTAATGTGGTAAGACTAGCAAAGTCCCGACTAGGATATGTTTTTAGCATAACTTGTTAGTTTTTAAGTTCTTTTTTTTATTTATTATTTTTTCAACTTTGCTCAGCAATAAGCTCATTAGGCTTCTGAGGATATTGCACTCTAGTGCATGCATTAACAATGAAACCAAGTTCACTACTAATACTAAGAACTTTGAACAGTCTTGACTTAAAGCACAAAAGTTTATTAATCTAGAAGTAGGACCCGGATATAAAGAATCCTGATAACCAAAAGATTCAAAAGAGCATCTTTCCACAATGACGGAGAGATTATGATATATGCAACTACACTATAGAATAAAGGCATATGTCTGTGATTGTAACATGTTTACTAAGCTCAGGGAAAAATTCTTGTAGATATATATTAGGCTGGTCAAACGCTGCAACCCAAATATTCTTGGGCATTGAATAAACACAATGCTTTGTAATTTACATGATTAAAAGAAAAGCTTGAAGGGGGGACAGGTGCCGTATATCACGCACACTCTCTCTCTCTTTTCTTTTCTCTCATCCGACATTAGATTCTGGATCCTTCAGTTAGGTCTAAAGTTTAGTAGAGCAAGGCCCAGACAGATTTCCTCACCGTTAGTTCTTTAGCCTTACATCTAACTTGAGCATCAGTACCCTAAAGTGAACTAATTTCTGCCAATATGGTACTTGAAATGAACTGGCACATTCGGAAACAATCCATGCCAAAAACAACATTAGTAAATAATTTGACCCGATTATATAATTTAGACACATTTTTATGATCTCCAGAAGGTAACAACTAAGTGAAGAGTTAGAGATCATAAAGCATAAAGGACGCAATAAAAGGATAAAATAAACATTCAAATTTAGATAAGCTCCACTACTAAAACAGTCACAGGAGGACAAACTTAACTTTTCAGTTTGGCAAAATTTTTGGCCAATGGACTAGACAATCATTGAGAGTCCATTTCATACAATATATAGGTAGTTAGCATTAACAATATAAGCATCCAGTGACATCTTATAACCATGGAGTATGGATATATGCTACGAACAAGTAGAAAACCCACACCAAAATCACACCACAAAAGAAAATAAAAGATAAAGAAGAAGAACCACAAACATATCCAACTTGAGCATAAGATCTAATAACACAAACAGCCACAGATAGCAGTCTAGAGCATTATAATCTATCCATCAATTTATCACGCTGACTCTATAAAGCTTAGTCACATATACTTAGTTCAAGGAGAATGGACCATCTTAAGCATCATAAAGTGGGAAAATAGATCAGTGCATAGAGTCCTTATTCCACAGCTTTTATTTGAGAGCTGTCTTAAGTCGCATATTCAGTCTGCATCTTAAGCTATCCAAATCGTGAACTTGTTTTCAATGGGCAAATTTCTGTAATTTGGAACCGTTCATCAGTTTTGCCATTTCAAGTAGAATCGATTAACCATAATTTACAGAGATAAGCATGATAGATTCTTCACCAAATCTGCTATCGTCCTAGATAATGACACGTATCAGAACAGAAGTTTACTCATGTGGAATCTAACAGGCTAGGAAGAGAATATGATGGAGGATGTTTCATGATCTGACTAGTGTTCCACATATTCCAAGTTATCATACAGGACGTTCAACTAACCTGATAAGCATCTTTACAGGGTATTTCTCAGGTGGCTCACAATAACAAATTAACAGTAGTTAACACTTCACACACTTAAAAATGCCTATTACGTATTAACTACATATCAGATGTTGCAATACCAATGACCAACATCCAAAGATAAAATAATAATAATAATAATAATGCTCGTTGAACTTGATTCACCAAATAAATATCTAGCTTCTTGTCAAGTGACTCGAGTCTGAAATCCTCAAACAACCATTTACAGGTCCAAACATTATAAAGTTCTCAAATAGGACTCAAGAGAAGCTTCTAGACCCTTACAACTTAAAAATAGTAAGTGTGTAAAAACAAAACCCATAGCAAGGCCACAAAGTACCAAAATTCAAAATTTTTCTTCTTTCAAGTGACTATTTACATGTCTGAACCTCCTCATAAAGTTATCAAATAGGACTTGGAAAAGCTTCTAGATCCCTACATCTTAAAAATAGAATGTAAAACAAAACCCATTGCAAGAATACAATGATTCAAAATTCACATTTTTTTTCCAGGAAAAAAGGGCGGGACAAGAGAGACATCCAAAGAACAAGAACAAAGGTAAAATAAATGAGGGATAATCCATCTCAAAACATTCGAGGTCACTGAAAATACAGAAAATCTTTATTGAAAGCTAAAAATTCCAACAACTTAATCACCCTTCAAATTATAATTTAAATTTGTGACGACATATAAATAATAAAGCTTCTTCCAAAAATACTGGGTGACTTGAGAAATTTACTTCCCTTAAGACCACTAGCACTAAGATATACTATAGCAAACAGCAACTTTCAACACAATGACAATGTGCATTGTTCCAGTCATAAATGATCTGGAGTAATACTTTAACTGGTAGCTCAGAACCTAACCCAACTCCTAACCACAAATCAACTTATGCACAGTAGCATGGATTTTTCAAAGTTAATGCAACATAAAATAAACTTAGATTTTTTCTTCTCAATAAAGTAAATGATTTTTCCCAATTAATTAAGATAACTATTAAATGTTGGTTCGAATTTCCAAAAGCAAATGGTTTATAACTTGGTAATTGATAACTAGATACAGAAAAATAAAGCCCTAGAATGCTGACCGTTGATTGAATAGGAGGCGGATCTAGAATAATGGAGCGGACAGACATCTTAGCGATCTCAGAAATGGCAGCATCTCTAATCCCAGGGACATCGCTAGTCAACTCCTCGTAGGCAGCCTCAAAAGCCTCCAGCCAAAATCGAGGCAATCTGATCCGACGGCTATTAGTGTAAACATCCCACATGTGCTTCACCACCTTCTCCCTTTCCTCCATTTCCTACAATTTTCTCCTAAAATCAGCCAAGATCCATTTATCCATACACATTAAGAAAGAGAGAAAAAAGAGAGAGACTGACAAGGACGTCGAGATCGTCGTGTATAGGAGCATCAATGTCGTCGTAAAGACTATTGAGATTGCCGGAGGACCAACGTAGGGTGACGGTTCCGGTGAACATCGACCAAAATGCCAAAAGCAGAATGGCAGCTAAAGCCCAGAACTTGTAACGTCCTTTCCCGAATAGAATAGAATCAGAGCTATCCTTCTTCGCATTTGCTTTTCCCTCTGTTGTTCCCGTCGCCGTCGCAGCCGATGTCGATGTCGGGAGAGAATCGTCATCCTTCATGTCGGTTCCAATTTTTTTTTTTTTTAATATATTGATAAGGGAAGTTGGTTACTGTGTTTGATCTGGCCAAAAGGATTTCCTGTTTCCGCAATGGAGAAAGATTGGTCTATTGTGTATATTTTGTGGGACACCACGCCTTCTTTTTTATTTTTCTTTCTCTTTGACTTTGATTAGCTCTGTGGGAGTTGACGTGAGTTGGCGGGAATAGTGCTCGCCGTTGATTCATGGTTGTTTGGTTTGTAGAGTTCAGATGCAAAGAGAGAACGAAAATGATTGGTGTAAATGAGTCCTATTGAAAAATATTTTTAAAACGGACCGGATATTGAACCGGCATGGTAACCTAGTCACGGTTGGACCAGATCAACTCGATTGAACCAAATTTTTGACTTTTTTTTTTTTACATATTTATCAAAAACTAAAATAACAAGTACCAAATATAAATAATAAATATCACAATGTAAATTAGAAATAAATGTCAAGTATAAGTTATAATTAAATATTCCAAACATAAATTAGAAACATATATCCAATATAATTTATATTAAAAATCCAAATATAAACTATAATTCAATATCTCAATATAAGTAAACATCCAAATTTATGAACGATGCAACCAATTTTCATTGTCAAGATCATTATAATCATCTCCTCCTTTTGATTGTATTGCATCAATATCATCATCATCCTTAACATCTAAAAAAATATTTAAAAAATAGAATTAAAGAGAAATTTCAAACAAGTTTTGTTTCAAGATAAATTTAATAGTGCATAAAACAAATTAATCAAAAGTTAAAAACTAAGAACAAACCTTGAGATGCATCTCCAACATTCTATGGATACTCTTCTTGAAGTGCACTTTCAAGCTCATCAAAATTAAGTTTTCCTTTTTCTTCTTTTTCCACGATCCAAAATTCAATTTTGTCAATGGACTCATAATCAATTGGATGGTAAAGTCTTTTGTTTTTTGTCAATCTATCAATTATAAGTATATGAAAGTATTATTTCTATGCAAGGAATAAGATATAAAAAATAAATATATGAAAAAAATATGTCTCACCTATCTTGCAAGCTACAAGTTGTAAAGAACATAAACAAGATCATTAAACCTTTGATGCTCCAATCTATTTCTCTTGTTTATGTGAATACGTTCAAATACACTCCAATTGCGCTCGCATCTAGAAGAAGAAACAGTTTGGCTAAGGATTCTACAGTCAATTTTTGCAAATTTGAAGCATCATAACCAAATATGCTCCACCATTCATCTTTTGTTGAATATGAAACAAAATAAATAAATTTTTATATAAAAATCACGAAATGCATATACATAAAACTCCCCAAATCAAAATAAGAAATTATAGTTATATCAAATTAATTCTTGCTAGGTCTAGTGGTTTTGCTGCAATTGAGAGCCTTTGGCCGAGCTGCCCATCTCTCGCTCTCGAAAGATTCTTGTCTCTTCTAATATCTTTGTTCCTCTAAAATCCTCTATCTAATCAATTACATCAAGAAAATCTCGCATAACTTCTAGCTTTCTATAAAAAGTGGCTTGATCTTATTGAAAAGCATGATTCAAGTAACATGTTGATGCATGGAGGTCTCGAGGCAACATTCTATCCCATCTATTCTTTATAATATCAGTGTAGGGCTTGTATATATTCTTCTTATTTTTGAATATCTTTTTAATCCCCAAACATGCCCTATACATGATCTCATAAATATAAACCAAAGATGATTTTTCATCGGTATCACAAAGGCGCAATAAACATATTATTGAAGTCATAATTCTCACAACCATCAAGCAATTATTCCACATATTTTCATCCAACACAATTTATTTCACCTCTTTACCTTTTTGCATTTTCAAAAATTGCTTATAAGCTCACCAATAACCAAAGCTTGCAAATCATCTTTGTGGCCATGTATGCTTTGTAGTGCAATAGAGTTAGTTACAAAATGAGTAGCCCCAAGTTTGATGATTTCTCTCCAATTAACTCTCAGCCAATTCAAGGTGACTTTACAATTATAAACAAAAACAGTCACTTTATATGTAAGAACTATAAGACTTTAGATCGTAGGCATTTTCCTCATATCTTTCATAATTAAATTCACACAACGAGTTGCATAAGGTGACCAACTAATAAAAGGATATCTTTCCATAAGCTTACTAACTGTAGCTTTATAATTGGCTCCATTATCAATCACCAAATGAACTACATCACGAGGACTAACCCATTCTACAATTTCAGAAAAAAGATTACACAAATTTTCTACATTTGTGTAGATATCAGAAGCATCAACTGATTTGATAAATGAAATCCTTTGGACAGTAAATCAACAAATTAATTAATGGTCTTCCTCTAATATTTGTCCATCCATCTCCCATTATAGTACAACTAGTTTCAACCCAAGTGTTTCTATATGAATCAATAATCAACTTAACATGCAACTTAGCATCATGTAACAAATTAACAGGCAAAGCATGATATGAGAGAGCCTTATAGTCATGACCAATGTTAGCTATTTTATTGATAGCAAGTTAAAAATAAGGCAAGTTCAAAATAAGGCAAGTTGCAAGCATTTATAGGGATACAAGCATCATAAAACCACAATGCAGTAGCCATATAAGTGTCATTCCATTTTCCCTTACTTTCATACATGCTTTAATACTAGGTTGAGAAGAATCACTTACACCTTTTTGAAAATATGACTCAATCCTAAAACCAGAAGGAGTTTTCCTCTTTCCTTTTGAACTCCCAATCATATGAGAAGGAAACATTTGGATGTCATCAACATCTTCAGCCATTGGAATTGCATTATTCAACCCTTTCTTATCCTTTAGCTTTTTGTGTGTTCTCATCTAATGAGCATTTGATGTGATGTCGAATATCTGCAGTCACATTTTTGCATGGATCAATATTCCCTCTAGTCCCAGCAAGATGTTGCTTCATTCTATTAATGCTCCCACCTGCAACTCATTTTTTGCAAAATTCGCAAATCAAAATCTTTCTTCCTTGTGAATTTATTCCTTCTGTAACATATTTCCATGCTATATCTTTTTTTTAATCAAAGAGAACCTCCCACAAAAGGTGCTATAGAAGCTTGTTCTATAGATTGTGCATCAGATGACAATGTGTTTCTTGATTCCCTGGCTTCTGCAAAGGAAGGGCATAAATAAAACTATTAATTTAACAATATTAATTTATTAATTAAATAAAATTAAACAATTAGATAATCTATCATTAATTTTAAATGATAATAGCATATGGAGGTTTTCAACTATTGAGTACTGCATAATTAAATAAAATTAAACATAAATTAAACCTTAATGAATGAGTGACCCAATGAAATATCCCGAATTTTTATTTTCAATAAATTAAAACTATTAATTTAACAATATTAATTTATTAAATTAAATAAAATATAAACAATTTAAGATTAATCTATCATTTAATTTTAAATGATAATAGCATATGGAGGTTTTCACACTATGATGTACTGCATATTAAATAAAAATTAAACATAAATGAAACTTAATGAATGATGACCCAATGAAATATCCCGGAATTTTTATTTTCCAAACTTTTTTAAATTTTTATTTAAATTCAAAAAAATTTCGATTTTTGACTTATGGGCTAAACACCAAAACAATTTCTTAGAATTTGGGTCCAAAGTGTTGTGAGTTGGGCCCAAGCCCAAATATATTGTTCAGGAATTTTCGATTTGAGGACAGTTAAAAATTTTTCAAGAAATAATATTGAAAACTCCAGCAATTTATCTGTTATGAATATATATAAATTAATATATCCTAAAATCAAATATCATCAATTGTTCATATTTTATTTATAATTGAGTGGAAATGGAAGAAATATTATGGAACCAAACTAAATAATTAAAATAATCGAAACGGGCTTAAAAACTTAAATTGATCTTTCGAAAACCCACACAAATAGCTTGAAAACCAAGTGAAAAAACTACAAACGAGCAAAAATCGAGGCGAATCATTTCAAATTTAGACCAAACCGGTTTCGAATCGAACCTGGAATGGTCTTGAAGCCCCAAGATTTTTTCTTTTCTTTTTCTTTTCTTTTTCTTTTTTTCTTTTATCTTTTTTTTTTTCTTTTCCTTCTTTTTCTCTTTCCTTCTTCTTCCTGGAGCCAGGCCATTGCGCGCGCAACCCCCTCCCCTCCCTTTTTTTTTTCCGACCACCCGAGACCATCGCCAACCTCGTTGTCGCCTTTCTTCACTGCAGCAGGCCCTCGCCCTCCCTTCCTTCTCTCTCTCCTTTCGTTTCTGGGGCGTACACTCACAGCAGACTTGCGAGTTTGTTGATCGGGAAATCGCGTCGCCTTCTTTAGCTTCAACTCTCCGGCAAATCGATCGCCCCAGCTTCATCCCCGTCGACGGTTGTAGCTCCGCTCTCCCCCTTCTCCATCGTCGTTCATCTTTACTGGGCAACAAATCGCAAGGAGGTTGCGATATCGTTCTTCGGCGTGAGGGACAGTTGGCATTCCTTTCTGTCTTGCACTTATTCCGACATTTATCGCAACTGGGTAAGCAATTTCCAACCTTTCTCTTAGTAAGGTAAGTTTGATTAGTGAATTTTCCAGCCTGGTGTGCTATTGAGATTAAACTGGAATTTTTAGGATTTTATTTTTTTTTAATTATTCCTTTCAATTTATTGTTTGATAGTGTTACATATGAGGGTAGTAGGTCTAATAATTTGCAACAGATTGGTTAGTTGGTGTGCCAATTTAAGATTTTAGGTAGAAAAAACTTACGAATCTGTTGTAGGTGGCAGCAAAGATATTAAATTTTGTTAGAAGACAAAATATGGATGAGGAAGCTGTATTTTTTTTTTTATTTCCAGGTCGATAGATATTTCTAAATGCTTATTCATATTCAATAGATGATGGGTTCATGGGATCATTAAATGGAATTTTCGAGATCTTAATAAAATAACAAGGAAACTGGAAGAGTTTATAAATAAATTGCATATAATTATTAAGAATATATATATATATATATATATATATATATAATATATATATATATTATATATATATATATATATATATATATATATAGTTACACTAGAAGGATATAAACGTTAAAGCCAGATATAAATGCAATTGTTTTATCTACTTAGTTTATTTGCTTAAACCTTATAAAAGTAAAGTAAAATTTGTATTGGTGATTAATTATTTGATGTTGTTAGTGGATGATACGAGTACTTAGAAAACATTAATGTGTAAAATTTCGAATATAGTAAAACTTCTTGTTCTAATAATTTTAATGAGGTTAAGCTTTTGGAAGTCTTTAACATGCCTAGTACTAATGAAAAGTATGGAATAAGAATTAATCGTTTGAAAGTTAATTATGCACATATGCTGTTATACATACATATGTATCCAATGACTATAAATGATTTTTAGATATTGAATTAAGCTCATGGTAAGTTGTTATTGGATGTTAAATGGCGATAATGTCATTTAAAGGCGGGACGGGTATATTTGATTTGATTTGATGCCCGACGGTATGGGCCTATTGATGTGTGTGTGGTGTGTGTGTGGTGTGCATGTGTGTGTGTGTGTATATATAATATTATATATATATATAATATATATTATTGTGATATTTAACAGTAGATAGTTCCTATTTTTTTTTTTAGGGAGATGCTGCCCGAAATTTTCAATAGAACCTAGGGGGGACTAAATCTCTCTTCTTCCTTTTTTTTTTTTTTTTTTTTTTTTTTTTTTTTTTTTTTTT
>NW_023590789.1:7558194-7811778 GCF_014843425.1 Jatropha curcas | reverse complement strand
CCAAACAGTTCACAAATCTGCAATACATAAAAAATTTATACTAACATACAACAAAAGTTTTATGAAAACATGCCAATGTGCCATATAGACTATGCACAATTAACATATTTATATGATAAACGATTTGGATTTATCAATCGCAATAGAATTCACTAAGTCATAGCAAATTCCACTTTTTTTTTAATAAAGTATTTCTACAAAAGCCATAAATCATTATCCATGAATCTTTTGTACAGTACTTTCTTATTAACTATTAAACCAAATCCTTTATCTATCGTCACAATGATTCACATATAGATACTTATTACTCTCTCATTTTTAATATCGGAAGTTATTCTCATTTAAGATGAAGGTGAGATCCAATACAGGGATTATCGACACATAATTTGTTTTTTTTTTTTTTTAATATATATGTTCAATTGAAAATTCTCAATAATATAAGAAATTCTTATACTTCTTAGGTAAGGCTATTAAAGATGTAAATCATCTTCTATTTCCATACTCTGAATATATACAATGATTTCTAATTTGTCCCAACAAAAAAAACTCTACATATTGACTCTCATTACATTTAAATAGTACTATCAACTACTCGTTCGTGCATTTCTTGTAATTGAGATTTACTTTTCTTAATATTTCACATTACAATTAACATGACTAGAATCCATAATCGTAACTTTATGTTAAATTTATTGGTATAGAATATTTAACTAGTTGGACACTATTCCGCATGTCCAATGTCTTCATCAACTCAACTTTACCAATATGGTCGCAATATTTATATAATAATTATCTTTGATTTCTTTATGAAGTTTATTTTACTTTTTGCTCGAGACCATAGGAATAATTCATCTTAACAACTAGTTCCTTATTTATAATCCAAACTTACATCAAAAGACTAAATCTTGTTGAAATGGAATTTCATCTTATAGTTGAACATAATCAACCATAAGGTGCTACAATTCATACAAGATCACTACTAGGCACATAAAGATTAAAGTAGATTTTATTTCTTACCAAAAGACAAATTCACGTTTCCTCTAACCATAGTAATTTCATATTATTCTGATGTTTCAATAACATTGAAAAATAAGCTGATGAATACGAAATATACTTTACTCCACCAAGTAGTAATTTTTTTCATAAAAGTAAAATCACTTCTGATAATGCTTTAATAATGTTTATCACAATAAGTAATTCTTATGAAAAAAAATACGTTTATCACTCCTTATTATAGCAAATCAACTCAAGTCATTCATCATTTAAACTTATAAATATCATGATAATAAATATAACATTTAATATAACATATTCTTTTCCAAGATAAAAAAAATATATAATCTCAATAGTCCAATAGATGATAATCTTGTACTGACTCAATCATGTAAACTTAATTCATTGCTCATGTATTTTAAAATCGATTAACTTCTAAGTAGATTTTCTATTGTACCTTTAAATCCAAATCTTTAACTTCTCTTTTAGATCATACTAAGCACTCTTCAAACATGCGCCCGTTCTTAGGCACATATAACATACATTCATGCATTTTATGAATGCATTTCACATTCACACAAATATTTAACTTCACTTAATATTTATAATCTTAACAAGGCATAACATTAATATATCTTTGCTTTGTGCGACACAACCATAAAGTTCACACTTCAAATCTTACATACTTATATTAATATAATAAATGTTATTTTTCATGTTTAATTCGTAACCAATATACTTATAGCCCATAGAATTGTATAAGTGAAAGTTCATTTTCATTTAATAAAATAATTATTTCATTTATCAAAAACTTTTATAAAAACCGACTTGAAAATTTACTTTAATTAAGTTTTTTTTTATATCACAGTAATTCAATGAAGGGAAAAATCCTCATAAAAATTCATTTACATAAGCACATTTAAAAAAATGATGCTTCATTATGGATTTCAAATTGACAAACCTTTTCAGTCACTTCATGCTATAAATAGCATGATACAAATAATTTCCGAAATTAAAATTCATATCTTCACAAGTCAATCTCAAATATACTTCTAACGGCTTGAACTCATATCAATTCCAAGAAAAGAATCAATCTTAACGCCTTAATACTATCTATCTCCAATTTTACGACCACCAAATCGGAATCTCTAATCCTATTGCTTCTAAGAATTCTCAGAATCATTCTTCACATGGTCGAGAGGATATAACCATTAAATCATCAGTAGGAACCTCAAATAAACATACTCCGCTTAACCAAAATTCCTCAATAGCTGGTTGTTTCAAATTCAAACCAAATATGGCATGTTTTCAACTTAAATTAACTCGATACTCCACTTCAACATAGATAAATCCTACACATACCATAAGTCCTGAGAATCGATAAAACGCTATGCTCTGATACACTAAATGTAACACCCGCAGCCAATCCCGAGAGACTCGACGGCGATGCCACATTCGGTGCGGAGACACGTCTTAAACTTAACAATAATAATAATTAAACTAAAATTTACATTAGAAGTAATTGGTATTCACAAGGTTTCATGATTTATTATTTTTTTTTTTATAATAGAAATGTCATTTCATTTTCCTATCTTTTTTTTTTAATATATATACATTGGGGAAAAATCACAAAATACTGTAAAAAGAATAGTCCTTAAAAACTGAGCTCGAAAACATGTGGAATACAAAAATATCCCAATGAAACTCCAAATGTACCAACATATCAAATAATTATTATAACACAACAACACTTTTATGTTTTCATAATAAATTAAAGTCTCAATAGTAATTTTTCGAATTCATCATTACTTTGCATTCATTAAGATATCAAGTCTTAATGAAGTAATAATATATCAACTGACTTAAAATATTTAATATTACGTCCAATTTAATAAATCACCTTGCCTATTCCAAATATATAACCAAAATAATTTATTATTACATTAAATTCAATAACATATCTCCAAAAAATGTAATTATTATACATGCCAATAATCTTAAGTACATAAATTCAATCGATACTACTACCAAAATTAGTGACTTTGCTTTGATAAGATGCTTCTACCACCCATTCAAGGTAGCATCCATCTTCAACCTACGCGTGAAATAAAAAATCGACGCGCTGAGTATAAAACTCAAGTGTGCTCATAATTCACATACTTACAAATTGGATGGCAAACTTACTTAAAAAAATTTCCGTAAATCATTTTAATCAATAAAATCTCAATATTAACATGCATTTTACTTTATGAGCAAAAGAAATATCAAATTAAACTATGAATTAACAACATGAAGATTTATTCTTTTCAAACTCATAAATTCATTACTTGCACATTTATTATACCAATACATATACTATTTATTTTTAAAAAAACGCTTTGTAAAACCGAATATCAATGCTTGAAATTCATTTGATTAACATAATCATTAATTTCAAAGTTAAGTTTTACTAAAATAATATGATCTCATTCGTTAATTCAAGCATAGCTTTGAAAACAATAAGAGATTAATAAATATCAATATGTCTTCATTTCTTTTATAGCACAATAAAAATGGTTATTTTTCGTTAAGGCTCAAATACTCATGCAGAATGAACATAAGCAGATTTGAATTCGTGGCTATGTTAGCGCCACCAAGACATCAATACTGTGCCTATGAAAGCACGCACCCCGCATCAAACAATCGTGGCCTATAAGCACCACCGTGGCTTATGAAAGCAACACACCCCCATCACAGCAAATAAGCGGTCCCGCTATTTATAAGGGCTGATACCCCTAGCATATGATCATAGCTTCCATAACAATATCATCTCACATACACGTTTTTACTCATGCATAGTAGAGCCCCGTAAATCAAAATCATTCTTGCACAAAAGCAATAATTCTTATCAACAAACACTTCATTATTTTTAATACCATACACTTCAAAATTTCTCACTTACAAGCTTACACAAATTACCACATTCTTTTTTAAGATAGTATTACTTAATATACAAAGCACTTTACACTTAAAATACCGCATTTTCTTTTGTTAAACTAACTCTAAACTAAAATAGTTATCAAATACTCATACTTATGTCATATATATAATAATTTATGTATAGCTTTTATAACACTAAGGTGGTACCAAGGGGAGGATTTTCCTTCTCCAAATACGGCGCATGCTAACATAACTCTTTATCACAAAAGTAACATTTACCTCTCATGCATTATTAATCAATTCCACAACGTTTTCCAATTTATTAATCATTTAAATGATGATCCACAACAAGCCTTCTCACACTTATGTTTTTATTTTTTGTCAAATAAATGCTAAACCATAAATAAAAATAAGAGCACTTCATCACCATGATTTATACAGTATTTTTAATCACAATAACCCTTTGATTTAGACTAGAAAAAGTTTCCAGCATTAATATCACGCTTGACCTTTTCCTGGGTTTTTATCATAACTTGAGTTATAGATTTCCAAATTAAGTGAAGTTTGATTCATTAGAAAGTAGACAAAATTCTAACAAATGTTATAAGGGACAACAGCCCAGAATCAATCTGTAATAATGGTGAAAAAAGGCTAGGAAAGACAGACCCATAGTCCAGACCTGATTCAAGCAAGCACTAATTCATGTTTATCCAATTTCGCTACTTATCCAGACACTTCAATCAAACAATCCAAAACCAAGAAATCTCAAGACACAGGGAACAATCTCATGAAGAACTAGATATGAATCTTGATATTATAGTGGTGCAAAAACTGGGCAACTCATTCAGTGATGGCATGTAGCCGTCATAAACAGAGTCATGTTTGGGTTTTTTTCAGCCATGAAGTTGAACAATTATATTCTCAATATGGACACAAGAGGATGGGTTTGGAAGCTAAGAAGTAGAACCTATAACTTTCATGAAGGACTCAGACACAAAGGAAAACTCAAAAGGATAAAAAAATAGTTCCTTAATCTCACTCATAACATTTTTTCCCATTCAGCTTATTAAATCATATACAGTAAGGGATTTCTACCACATATTTCATACTCATCATACATCATTTAAGAGGCATAAACACAAAGAGAACAAGAATCTTAAGGCTTTTTTCATCAATAGAGTTTGCCAACTTTAGGTAAACTTATCAATTCTTTTGTGGCGTTTATCTTATTCTTTTACTCTATTATTGATGTTCTTGCTTCTTTAAGCTTTGGGTGCCATAGAGGTGAGTTTATTTAGATCTTTGATCTCTTCCAAAACATGTCATAGAGTTCATGGAATTTATTTCCATTGGTTTCCGCGTCACTTTCCACCTAAAAATAGCAACTTACCTAAGAAAGAACCTTTTGAAATTGTCATGGCCCATTCTAAGCTCCAACTTTGCCTTTACTCCTTGGTAGAGGTTTCCTAAGCCTTTGGCTTTCCAAGTTTCTTGAAAATAATCACCACAAATCACTTCTCTAGCTTTAAACTCTAGGATTGATTCCTTAAAGATTCCTTATCCAAGTTAATGGGTTGTAATTTGAATCGGATTTAGCTAAGGATGAAGTTGAAGACAAAACAAAGAGAAGAAGAAGAAGAAGGAGATAGCCAACGCCCAAAGGAGAAGAAGAAGGAGAGAAAGTGGTTGCTCAATTATTGAGCACAAGGGTATTTTTTAGTCTTTTCTCTTCTCAACATTGGATGGCTAGGATTGAGTCGATCTAATCTAACGGCTATAAATATTCTCCCAATTAAATTCCTTCAAAATATTATTTAACACAATAAAATCCTCAAATTTACTCCATAAAAATAATTCCTCTAATTTCTTTAATTAATATAACACCATTTCAAATTTACTCCATACAAATATTGCCTCTAATTCCTTAATTAATATCACACCTTAATTAACTATTCACTAATTTTCTAAATTCTCCAAAAATATTCATTACTTACTTTCTACCGATAAAAATCATGTATATATACTCCAAAAATATTAAATAAAATATAACACATAGATAGTAATTTTTCTGGACCAAAATAATATTTATTCCCGGACCGATGATACTCTGGACCAAAATAATATTTATTCCCGGACCGATGATACTATTCACAGACCGGTAACTTACTATTTTAGACATAGAAAAATGGGGCGTTACAGTTGATCAAGCTAAAAGCGTTTCCATTCTCTTTGCAAGATGCTGCTAAGGAATGGTTGTGCTACTTGCCCGCTGGTTCAATTACGTCATGGGATGATATGGTCTGAATCTTCTTGGAAAAATAATTTGCAGCCTCAAGAGCAGCTATAATTCGAAGGGAGATAAGTGGAATCAAGCAAAAAGATGCAGAAACCCTCCATGATTACTGGAGAGATTTAAAAGACTATGTGCAAGCTGCCCACAACATGGAATTATTGAATAATCCTTAATTTAATATTTCTATGAGAGAATGTTTGATTTGGAAAGAAGAATGGTTTACATAACAGTGGAGGGGCTCTTATTAACAAAACTCCTCGACAAGCTTGAGAGATTGTATCTACCATGGCTGTGAACACTCAACAGTTCAGAAGACGTCAAGATCTACCAAGGAAGGTCAATCAGGTAAGTGATTCTAACATTGAGAGTCAGCTTTGTGACACCCCTTCCCGGTCCACCCGTTAACCCGAATGAACCGAGCCGAGACGCTACAATCTGGTTGAACTTATATCCTGTCATGCTGATTATATCCTGTTCATGTCTGATATCATACTGTATGCAAAAAATATGAATATAACACTCCCAATTACACTCTAAAACTTCCAACATCTTCCAAAGAATCATCATAACATAATAACCCTTTATATATATCTTTACATAATTTGTATAAATCCTCAATAAGGCATTTATATCTAGCAATTAATTTCAATTCAGAATCTATATCAAGTTTTCATGACCTAATCATACAACTATAAAGTAAATATTTCATCTTCAATCATTCATAAATATATTCTTATCTCCAACTACTTAATACCAAAAATAAATTACATGTTTCACTTTATATTTACAATCACATAAGCTCTAACAATAAAGAATTTAACATGCATAAAGCTTAATACATGCCATAATTCTAATTCTACATCTCTCAATCTACTATGAACCAAATTAAGCACTTGCTGCTTTGAAATAGTACTTCCTCAAGTCTTCAAGTAGCAACCTAAGATCTTCAACCTGCGCGTGATGAAAATCGACGCGCTGAGTAATAAAACTCAGTGTGCTCATAATTCACGATGCTTACAAGTGTGAGATGTGATGACAACTAACTGAAAACCCAAATTTGCATAAAAGCATTGAAAATCATAGCTTTAGTAAATTTCAACACAAATGTATCTTTATAGCAAAGAATAAATCTTTAATCACATAATCACATAATCACATAACTCCTTTAGTTCTAATTATCTCATAACTCCTTTATATGAACCTTTAATCACGTATTATGATACTATCATGATCTTACCTGCTGTTCATTGTGTTGTATGAACGAAATCAATAAATAAGGAAGAATACCTAACAGTATACGTTCATTGTCTTACTTGCTATTCATTATGCTGTATGACTTATGCACTTTTAGTCACATCATATAAATTACGATTAATAACATCTCATGACTGTATGACTTGACTGTATGGCTTCTTTACCAGAATCAATAATTAAACGTATAAGCATATATAAGCATTATACTTTCATGATCTTCCTTGATGTTCTTTTATGCTGTATGAGCTCTGCAAACTTTGATTAAACTCAGTGAATTTGAATGGAAGCAAACATATAAGCACATACATATGTGGAAATAAATACAACATTTACTCACATATGGAATGTAGCACACATATCATGAATACTTTCATGTGTAACTTGATGATTTTCTTGCTGTTTAGTATACTGTATGATTATTGCAATTTGTAGTCAATATAACTGTATAGCTCCATAAGGTTATTAGTGAAACCGAAGTGATAAGATAAACTGTAATGAAACTGGATGAAACTGTATGCTAATAAAGGCCCCGAACCGGATTCGCCTAATGCCAATATTGTCCGTTTTTGGTGCCCTAACTCGGATTTGCCCGCAACCATATCCACTCAACGGCCTGTAGCCAGAGTTCCAAACTGTATGGGGCGCAGATCTGCTATTCTATGTCGCGACATAGCCTTATCTACATAGTTTCTACCCAACCTCAATGGAGCTTAATATTAACATGTCAACAATGTAACACAATAACATATAAATGGTTGCATAACTGCATAATTTATCATGTTGATTTGATTTCACATCATCTAAATGCTTACCTGTTGTTTTAATCCATGTTCTTATGTTATATTTTTGTTGTAGAATGATTGGATGCATATATGTTGAGCAAAGGAATGTAATTACATAGCAAATGAAAGGCAAAAGAATGTCACAGCTGAAGTCGCGACCGCGTATGTGAAAGTCGCGAGCGCGACTTGTGCATCCTGAGAGTCAGTATGTTTCTGGCTGAAGTCGCGACCGCGCAGCGTCGAGTGTGTTTCTGGATGAAGTCGCGACCGGCGCAGCACAAGTCGCTGAGCAGCGGATGAAGTCAGCGAGCAACGCTTGTGTGATTCCGCGAGCCATATAAATGCTTGTATGTTGTTTTAATCCATGTTCTTAGGTTGTATTTTTGTTGAAAAATGATTGGATGCATGCATGTTGAGCAAAGGAATGTAATTACATGGCAAATGAAAGGCAAAAGAGTGTCACAGCATAAGTCGCGAGCGCGCAATGGGAAGTTGCGAGCGCGACGTGCTTTCCAGCATGCGCGAGCGCGCGACGTGATTCTGTGCAGTCTGTATTCTTTTGGCCATAACTCTCAATAGCTAATTCCAAATTGAGTGATTCAAAAACGCGTGTCAAGCTAACACAGAAAGGAACAAATAACTCTTCTATGACAATTCCTAATTCCATCATTAAAAGGGTTCAAAATCAAGATGAAGTTGTTGGTAAAATTTCCAGCAAACTATGTTTCCACTTCATATAGTCATCCCCTGTTTTCACATCATATCCAATCTTCTCACTCAACAATAAGCAACATATCATCTCACTAGCAACACCACACAATTTACATGCAAAGAAACTAATAAACAACATGAGATATCAAACCTTGACGTCAAAAGCTTGAATAAGAGAATATCACAATCACACCTGTTTCAAAAAAAGCTGGGACTTCTGTTTTTAGCTTCTCTTTTCTGCTACGTTTTGAACTTTCTTCTCCTATAACACAAGAAATTCTCATAAATCATGCTAAAAATATCACCCAAAATGATTCAAGTATGAAATTCAAGAAGGTTTACCTTACTTGGATAGCGATAGAATGTTGAATTAATGTTTAACTCCATGAAATCTTCACCAACCATTAAACGTATGAGAAATGGGAAAGTTTAAAGAGGAAAATAGAAGGAAGAAGATGAAGATAAGGAATGAAGAAATGAATGAAATGGAATCCAACGGGTAAGTCTCTAGAATGGTCAATTGGATTTTTTATATGAAAATTAACCAAATTGTACATCAAGTGTCAAAATGGTATACTTTAAAGTGAAATCAAAATCATAATCCTTATACTTTGATCTTTTTGTTTCCTTCAGTAAGTCCACCTCTTTTCCTTATTCAATACATCCCAATTCCTAGCCCACTCTAGAATCTACACTCTAGAATCTAATGGATCGAACCGGGTTTTGGATCAGCCCGACTCGACTCTAAGCAACGACCCGATTCAATAGAAAAATGGGACGTTACAAGCTTAATGAGCTAACTATTTTGGTTCAAATTATTGCCACAGGTATGTCCTCACAGGCTAAAGTGTGTGGGATTTGTTCTTTTCCTAAACATCCAATCGATATGTGTCCCACACTACAAGAAGGAGATCAGGAATAAGAGAATGCCATAGGAGGATTTCCTAGGCAACCTCAAAGGAAATATGATCCCTACTCAGACACCAATAATAAAGGGTGGAGGGATCATCCAAACTTTAGCTATGGGGGAAGACCATAAAACTCTCATCATCAATACCAGTATGGACCACCTCAACAACAACTAGAAATGGGTACAAAATTAGGTATGTCTCTTGAAGATATTGTTAAGTCACTTGCAACTAACACTCAACCATTTTAGCAAGAAACCAAGACAAGTATTCAGAATTTGGAGAATCAAATAAGCCAATTAGCTGCCTCTCTGAGTAAGTTGGAGTCCCAAGGGAAGCTACCATCTCAAACTGTCATTAACCCTAAACAAAATACAAGTGTAATCACCTTAAGAAGTGGGAAGGAGTTGGGAAACCCAGCCCGAAAGAAAAGTGACAGTAGCTTGAAGAAAGGTGTTGAGAAGGAAGCAGAGATTCAACATAATGGACAAACTTAGGATTCAGAAGTAAATTTGTCCACACCTTTGGTAACTTTGTTGGCTCAAGGGTCAATTTCTAATCTCGGAATTTTGATGATTAAAATAAAATAAATAAATTTAAATTATATTATTTGTTCTAATATTATTTTATGCAGAAGTTCTTATGGAAAGAAAATAAACAAGGCAAGTCCTACATTGTGTGTGAAGATATCCGAAGATCCTAAAGGCAAGTCCTACATTGTGTGTGAAGATATCCGAAGATCCTAGTGGTTAGGCATTTAGGATACATTGTAGGATAGAGAGAAAATTCATTTATGAGCACATAAATTAATTTTTATCTCATCAAAAATATTTTTCGGAAATTAGATTCTTCAAAATAAATTTTTCGTCAAAAATTTGTTTTTGAAAATATGCTTTAAAAATCAAAATGATTTAATTTCCTAAAACTAAAGAGATTACGACTCTAACGTTTTTGGTAATAAATCATACATTATCTCTTTTGGAAATTCCTTTGAAGATCTAAAAGAACTTCAATTTATTCTCTTACCTAAAACGAAGAAAGATTATATCTTTTCGTTTTTAGTAAGTAGTATCTTAAAGTATATTCCAACTATATTGCCTCTCGATAAACTCTTTATGTTTAGAAAAGAAAGATTATTTTTTATTCTTTTACCAAAACGATAAAATAAATTTTTGGTAACTAAATATTTTCAGATTGGTAACTAAAGATTTTCGTATCTTCTAAATAAGGAAAGAAAATATTCTGATTTCAAAATGAAATATCCTCTTTCCAAAAGCGAGAGTCACATATCTCTTTATAAAAAGCAGCTTTCACGCTTTAAGCTAAGTGGAAGTAAGAGTTTCGTTTTAAGAGCATTCTCTCATTGATCACATCTTTATCTCTCAAAACTTACTCTCTACCCCCATCTTTCTTTTCATCTTTACACTTCACATTTTTATCTTTAAAGAGAAAAGAATTTTGTTAACTACTTTTGAAAAACGGTTCTGTGTTCTAAACTTCTCAATCTTGAAAAAACTGTTTTCTGTGCTTATGATGTGCATTTCTTATCTGTCTATTTAGATTATCTGTAATCTATAGTAGGCACATGATTTTTTATTTGTAAACAATCTGTGTAATAGCTTAGGTTAGAAACAGCTATTGTGAAGGAGTTTAATCAGCACCTTCTCCGTGAGAGAGATTCTAATGTCTTGGAAATTGAGTATTTCTGTACTCTGCCAAAAACAGAAAGGGTGAGGTTGAACTAGAAACCTTTGAAAAAATCTAGTGGGATAAGGGTAGATCTAGGTGTTGATACTATGCCTTGTACTGCTTGGTTGGTCTCTGTACCCATTGAAAAGACGAATAACATAGTTGAGGATCTCAAGATGAGTCCCTTGGGAGTGTGTAGGCGAGTTAGATGCCGGCCACTATAATCACTGTGTTTGTCTTTTTAAATTCTGAATTTGGCTTGAATGTTTACTTACCTTCTGTTTATATCTTAGACAAGTGCTAAATGTTTATTGATGTTCTTAAAACTGTCAATCAGTCTTTATCTTTCTGACATTAGACACTCTGGATTACTGATAATGATCTACCACGTTCTAAACAGTTCTTCTATTTACATATATATGTTCACTTACTTGCGGTTTCTAATCAGTCTTTCTCAACACTTGGTTAAGGCTCTGTGGGAAGCATTCTAATTCTATAAGCTGTTTCTAACATAGTCTTTATATGACTTTTCCTTAAATTTGCTAAACTTTATGAGGAAGTTCTAACTACAATAGCTTTCCATCATAAAGCAGTTCTGATATTGAATAAGACATTGTGAAGCAGTTCTAACTAATAGCTGTACTTTGCATAGTCTTTCTGTTTTTTCCGGAATAGAACATTATGAGGAAGGTCTAATTCATAACTTATTTTCACAAGTTCATTAATTTTTCCGCTACATATTTTTCTGCTGCACTTAGAATTCTATATCTTTGTTTTAAATTCTAAAATATTTTTAGAAAACCCAATTCACCCCCCCTCTTGGGTTGTGCCATGCACATACGGGACCCACAAACTCAACCCCCTTTTCCTGAAAGATTGGCTAAATCAAAGCATCTTTGATCTCTACGATAAGATCTTTGCATGTAACTGCTTGTTTGTATGTAACTTCTTGATAAAAAACATCTTTCAAATGATTACATTCAATTTTTAATTTTCTGAAATCCTTCTTTAGAGCTTTATGCTTTCTAACAACTTTTCAAATTCATTGCAAAGATTATTATACGTATCTAAAAGATCATTTTCTGATTCAGGTTCAGAAATACTTATATTGCTTTCTTCACGCTTTTGGACCGTTGCATCTGTTTCATCAATTTTCTATGTTGAAGTCAGAGTGCTGATTTCCTTCGAGTCAGAATTGATAGTGGCCATCAGACAGATATTTGCAGTTTCTTCCTGGTCACTTTGGCTTTCAGAATTAGAATCATCGGAATCACTCCAAGCAGCTACGAATGCCTGCTTCAGCTTTTCGTTTTTTGACTTCTTTTTTAGTTTAGGACAGTTAGGCTTAATATGTTCGGGCTTGTTGCATTCATAACAAACCACTTCAGAAGGTTATTTCTTAGGCAAGTTACTATTTTTAGGTGGAAAGTTCTTTTTGATAAACTTTTCACCTTTCTTATAGAACTTCTTGAATCTCTTAGCAACAAGTGCTAAATCATCACTATCAAGATTAGAAGAACTTTATTCACTAGAAACTATTTTTAAGCCAGTCCTTTCTTTTTCTTATCTTCTATAGTCAAAGAAGAATTCATCTCTTTTGAAATAAGAGCTCCCATCAAATAATTATAGGTTACTGGAGTCTCTTTGTAGTTCATTATAGTTCCTATAGAATCCCATCTTTTAGGTAGTATTCTAAGGATTTTCTTAACAAGCTCATCTTCTGAAAAGCTCATCTTCTGAAATTTCACATATCTTCTGAAATTTCCTTTCCAAGAGTTCTTAAAGGATTAACTATATTTGTGAATCTGGAATTTAGTTCAGCTGTAGTCTCTCCTTCTTTCATACTAAATATTTCATATGCTCTCCAAAGTATATTGATTCTGGATTACTTCACTCAGTCAGTACCCTCATAGGTAACTCTGAGTTTTTTCCAGACTTCCGTTGCAAACTTACATCTAGATACTTTGTTGTATTCTATTGGATCTAATGCATAGTGAACAATATTGATGGTTTTTGCGTTTATTGAAATGCATTCCAATCAGAATCGGTATATTCTTCTTTTATCTTTCGAACTCTTATATTTTCTACAGTTTTCATAGGAATGCGAGGACTAGTAACATTCCTCCGGTAGTTTATATCAACTGATTTTATAAATTTTTCCATTCTGGTTTTCCAATAAGGGTAATTAGAACCATTGAACAAAGATGGTCTAGAAATAGATTAACCTTCTAAAGATGTAAGAGGAAATGGGGCTGCCATAAGATCTTTTCTCTTAAGTTGTTAAGCTTCAGTAAGTTAAGGGCCAAGAGCTCTGATACCAGATTGTGGGTTCCGTTTATGTATGACATAACCCAAGAGGGGGGTGAATTGAAAATTTGACTTTCAAAAACAAAATCAGAATTCTATTGCAGCGGAATTAGAAAGCGTTTGTGAGAGTTAGTTATCACGTGTAGAACTACCTCACAAAGCTTGTTGCAAATTTAGAAAGAGCTCTATAGAAGACATTCTATTGCGTTTAGAATCTGCTTCAACAAAGCTTAAGCAATTCTTATATGGACTCCGTGAAGATAGTTATTGTTGTTTACGAAATACTTCCAAAGCTTAAGCAGATTTAGAAAGACTATTTAAGAATACAGTTTATTGTTCATTTAGAACTGCTTCACAAAGCTTATTGCTACATTTAGAAACGATTCTTGTAAAAAACAGCGTTCATTGCCATTTTAGAATTGTATCTCACTTACAGCTTAAGCAAAATTTAAAAATGATTTATAAGTTCATATCGTGATTACCACTGAACTGTAGAAGGACCAAATTTTAGAACTTGGTATATTCACAATACAGAAATCCAAAAGTTCTAATGTTCCATTAGAGTAAAGCTTATTCACGTTAGAAACAGAATGAAATGTAAATTTTAATGCCTATCTTTATGCATTTGTTGTACATAATAAGATGTAAACAGTATGTTGGTTAGAACAACTAGAATTGTAAAGCTTATGAGCTTTAGAATATAAAGATTAACAAAAGCGATGGCTATAGTGGTTCGGTACACTAACTAGAGCCTACATCTATCCCCAATGATTCCTCTTTGAGATTCTCCACTATTATTATCTCTTTTCAAGTGGTAGAGACAACCAACATTATAAGGAATAGATGACTACCCTAGATCTAACCTTTGTCCCAGCCTAGGTTGTTCCAAAAGGTTCTATTTCAATTCAACCCTTTTCCCTGATTGTACAAAGAACGGAAAACTACATCAATGAACATTAGAATCTAAACACAAGGAGAAGGTCGCTGTAACTCTATTACACAATAAGCTTTTCACTACAGCTATTACTTCAAAAGTTTTCATTTTAAAACCATCTAGTCTACAAACATTACAAAATTATATAGATAGAGAAAACCACAATACTATAAGCACAGGAAAGAGTAGGAAAAATAGAAATAGATTTAGAAAACAGATTTAAAGATCAAAATTGTTCTTTAGAAAATGTTGTTATTAAATTTTCTTTTCTCTTAAAAATATTTATTGAAGCAAAAAGATGAAAAGAAATAAGGGGGTTTTAAGAGAGAGCTTTAAGAGATTTAAGACTATTGTTCAATAGACTCTTTCTCTTAAAAGAAAAACCACCATGTTTTCACAAGAGGAAAACGTCTTTTATAGAGGGATGAAGATTCCGTTTAGAAAGCGTTGAATCTTTAGTTTTTTAAAGAATATCTTTGACATTCAAAAAATAAAAGATACAAGAAAATCTTTTATTTATTTGTTGCCAAAAATATTTAAGTCAAAATCTTTTCCATTTAGGTAAGTAGAATAAAGAAGAGATTTGACTTTCTTTTCACAAGATAATTTTCAAAAATAAAAGATATGTGAATCTTTTTTTAAATATTTTGTTACCAAAAATAATTAAACCAAAGTCTTTTTCATTTAGGTAAGTAAAATTAAAAAGAGCAAGATTTGAGTTTTATTATTAAGGTAATTTTCGAAAATTATCTTTGAGAGAGAAGAAAAATATTTTTGTGCTTATAAAATTATATTCTCTCTATCCTACAATATATCCTAAGATTATCCTACAATATATCCTAAGATACTAACCACTAGAAAGAAGTATTCAATAATTTTCATGGTCTTCAAAGAATCTTGGATTTGTAGGAACTTGTATTCTTTTAGCAATTTCCATATTTGAAATCTACATAAAATAATATTAGCATATACAAGAATATTAAATTTATTTATTGTGCATAATCATTAAAATCTCAAGATAAAATTAATCTTTGAGCCAACAGCCAGGAATTTTATTTTCAAAAAATTTTCATTTAAAAATTTAAATATTAATTTTAACCAATGTTATTAAATGACATTATTATATTTAAAATAAATTAATTAATATCTTAGAAATTTATATATCTAACTACTTTTTAGGTAAATGTGATTAGGAATTTCGGATTTTTGCTCTTTAAATTGGTCTATAAACCGATTCCTATATTGGGATGGTTAGGTTATTGCGTAGGTTATTGCGTCTATTATAAATCTTTACAAAGAATTAAGGGTTTTTTAGGTTGAAAATAGATAGTTAGCTATATGCTCAAGTTCTTAATATCCTGTGAAGAAATTATTGAACTGTTTCCATTTTGAATGAGTTATAAATTGAATTTTAATAAGTTATGTGCAAACCATTGGATATATTATGGGTATTATTTCAATTCCTTGAGCTAGCAACAATTAACTAGTTGGTTCCTTGAATTATAGTGTTTGGGATGAGTATGTTAAGTTGTAAACTAAGTTCTTGTAGGGTAGTGAGTTAGCTAATGTGTAAAGTATGAAAATTTAATCATGAAGCCTAGACTTTTGGATTTGCCCGCAATTATTTCAATTTATTTTTGTAAGTTGTAGCTTAGTATAGTACATTGAAGTTGTAAATTTGATTTTGATAGAAATAGTTAGGTAATGTTTAACAAATGATTTTATCATAAAAAATTTCGATTTCTGCAAGTTGGTAGCAATTATTTGAGTTTTGTATCAGAAGGACACATATATATCTATAAATGAATAATATATAATGGATAGACGATTTAAATGGTTTGTTAGCTATGATATTGCTATTGAAGGAGGATAGGTATTTGATTTGATTGAATGCTCGACGGATTGGCTATGTGTATCGATTGAAAATATATAATGTTATTATGATATTTAGTCAGGTGGATAGTCCTATTTTTAGGGGAGGCTCTACCGAAATTTTGACAGAATCTTAATTACTTATAATTATAGCTAGTAAATTAGTTGCTAGATTTATTTAAAGAGATTCCTTATTCTATTATTTTCTGTCCTCTTAATTTAACTTCTAATAGGTCGACCGAGCTCGTCCTTTACTCCTAAATCAAAAACCAGAGCTAGAGCTTTTTGTCCTCTATAATAAATAGTGCATTACTACTTGCTTCTTGCATAGAGATACTACTACATAATATTATAATTACCTATTTAATTATTTATTACTTATTTAATTTATAGTATAAATATTCATTACTTTTATATTTATTTATACATATTTGCATGTTTGTATATTTGCATAACAATCTTTGTTTATTTAATATGTTTGCATTTAAATGCAATGTTTGATTAGATGTGTTATGTTGACGATATGCCTTGTTTGTTTGGGATTGGGACGGAGTGGGTCACCATTGGGTTTGTGAGGGCAGTCTACGATACCGTTGGCTATGTATGGGGAGATCGGCACCCCGTTTGCATCTAATGATATGAATGATATGGAAAAACTATAGGATGGCCTACTATTGGTATGGAAAAGAAAAGAGAGTAGAAAAAAAATGAGAGGTTTGGTCAAGTGAGGATTAAATCGGTCGGCCATATATGGGGATTGGCTCCTTGGTGCACACGTTTGAGAGGATGGGCCATGTATGGATGGCTTATTGGAGGATTTGGTGACTTCACTATCCAATTTCCACTTGTTTGATTAATTGAAGGTGCAATTACTTATGAGTGCTGACGTTGTGCCATATGCCTAACTGGTTGTGTGTTCATTTTAGTATTTTAGGAAGCATTTCATGTGAATGCATGTGTTATGCCATAACTATTATTCATTATAAAACTCACATTTCTTTTGTTTAATGGCCATAAACTTTATTCATTATATATGTGTGTTCATTTTAGTATTTTAGGAAGCATTTCATGTGAATGCATGTGTTATGCCATAACTATTATTCATTATAAAACTCACATTTCTTTTGTTTAATTTTTCAGGAAGTAGATTCTTCTTTGTCCCGACTAAAACTCTGTTTCTTTCACGCAAAGCTAGAAAAGTAATTTCCTAATTTCAGTAATTATTTAAATTGTGAGCGTTATGTACAAGAACTTATTTATTTCTATTTGATATCGAACTCCGCAGTTGTAGGATTATGATAATTCCTATTATAGGATTATAATAATTCCAATTATGTATGAATGTAATCATGTTAATTGATATCTTTAGGAAGCATTTCATGTAGATGCATGTGTTATGACATAACTATTATTCATTATAAAACTCACATTTCTTTTGTTTAATTTTCCAGGAAGTAGATTCTTTTTTGACCCGGCTAAAGCTCTGTTTCTTTCACCACAGAACTAGAAAAGTAATTTCCTAATTTCAATAATTATTTAAATTGTGAGCATTATGTACAAAAACTTATTTATTTCTGTTTGATATTGAACTCTGCAGTTATAGGATTATGATAATTCCTATTATAGGATTATAATAATTCCAAATATATAAATGTAATGACGTTAACTAATATCTTAAGGAAGCATTTCGTGTGAATGCCTGTATTATGCCATAACTATTATTCATTATAAAACTTACATTTTTTTTGTTTAATTTTCCAGGAAGTAGATTCTTCTTTGTCCCGACGAAAGCTCTGTTTCTTTCACCGTAGAGCTAGAAAAGTAATTATTTAAATTATGAGCGTTATGTACAAGAACTTATTTATTTCTGTTTAATATTGAACTCCGTAGTTGTAGGATTATGATAATTCCTATTATAGGATTATAATAATTCTAATTATGTATGAATGTAATCATGTTAACTAATATCTTTAGGTTGATGACTTAAAAGTCTATATATGCACGTACGGACCGATTAGCCTATATTATAGATATTGTGTATGTAATTGGGCCTGAGTTATGAAATATTTGGAATGCTGGATTTGGGCCAGGATATAGTATGATTATAAGATTTGTTATATCTAAATAAATAATATGGGCGCTCACTGTTCCTGTGATCCAATTTGATGTGTTTGAATTTAGTGAGTAAGGCTTACTACGGCCTTAGGGCCTTATGCTTACCTAAGCCCTAGAGTTGGTCTGACCCACAATTTCGGATCGTGAAAAAGTTGGTATTAGAGCTTAGGTTAGAATCTTAGAATGTATTGCGGAGTATAGGGTTTTTGTCTCGTTTTTCTCAGTTCCTTCTCTTTTACTTCAGCGTTTCCCATATTGTCACGATTAGAATAAATCTCAATCTTATTAAAATTGTGTGTGTGGTCCTTTGAACGTAGATTTTAGAATAGATTATGAAAATATATCGTCATGATTAACCTCAAATAATTGGATTAGAAAGGCAAACATAGGGGTTACGGCTATAATTACTTTAAGTTAGGTATAGCTTAAGCACTTCTTTATATTAGGATCTGATAAGGGACTGGACCCCTAACTTTGCCCCAAAAGCTAGCTCGTAGGGGAAGGATTGAATGGCTAAAATCAAGGCTAGAATCAAGCCTATAATCATGCCTTAAATCAAGGCTAAGAATCAAGCCTAGAATCATGACTTAAATCAAGGCTAAGATTATGCTAATCAATATGGCCCATATGGGCTTAATTAAATACAAAGCCCAAGCTATCTAATTAAATCAAGCCCAACTTAAATATTAGCTAATCTAGGGCTGTCCCAACTTTGGAATATAAGCCCAACCAGCCTTATTAAGTCCATTCTAAACAACTTAAACAAAATCTTTGAGGAGGGAGGGAATGATACGGATCAAGGGAGCAAGATGAAGGATCCTCTAGCTCTACCTGTCGGTCCAATCACAAGAGCTCGTGCAACCAAGTTACGAGTAGCCTTGAATGCATTTGTTCAAGAACAAGTCACATTGGAGCTTCAAGATTATAGCTATGCAAGATGTGAGATTGAATTTGAAGAAGCACCAAAGTTTATTATGGTGCTTGAGGCGTGTGATAATAAGACCCTAACTAATTAAACAAGTACTCTTGCAATCAACAAGGAGAATCTAGCAAAGAACATGAAATCACGGAAGTACCCGTCAATCCCTAAACCCCCAAGTACTCTTGAAGAGAGAAAGAAAGGAATTTAGAATAAGAAAATAGAAACTTATCTTCAAGTACTCTTGAAAACAAATCTGAAATTCTTGATGCAATTAATCTTGTAGAACTCATAAGCTCAATTACTAATGAAAGGAAAATGGTTGTTTTCATTAAAAGAAGAAATTTATATCTCTTGTTGTTGTTGTTGTTGTGTCCTATGTTTACAATGGAAGCACTTATTTATACTAGAAAATGGAAGACTAGTAATTAGAGTCAAGCCTAAAATCAAGCCTACAATCAAGGCTAAAATCAAGGCTAGAATCATGCCTTAAATCAAGGCTAGAATCATGCCTTAAATCAAGGCTGCTAAAATCCAAGGTAGAATCAGTGGCCTTAATCAGCGCTCGAGAATCATGCCTTAAATCAAAGGCTAAGAAATTCAACCTTAGTTCATGACTAGAGCTTTGGCTCCATAGGGTCGTGTCTCATGGGGTTCTCAGACACCGAACTGAGGCAGTTGGGTTCTTATTGGGGGTGGGATGATTGGTTTCACTTCACCTCGGAAAGTTACATCCATAGCGCTGAGTGTATAAGGCTGGCTGCAATCCTTCCTCTCACGAGCTTAGCTTTTGGGGCCGAAGGTTAGGAGTTCCAGTCCCTTATCATTTGGTATATTAGAGTCTTTTGGCATCCGTCGTAAGGTCGGTGACCTCATGGGGTTCGTCAGAACGCTGACTGAGGTTGTGCGGGTCTTATGCGGGGTGGGGATGACTGCGTCACATCTCATGGGGTTCGTCAGAACGCTGACTGAGGTAGTCGGGTCTTATGGGGGTGGGGATGATGCGTCCCACATCGCCCGCGGAGTACATCCTGGGCTAGTGTATAAGGTAGAGTTCAATCCTTCCTCTATGAGCTAGCTTTTGGGGTAAAGTTAGGGGTCCAGTTCCTTATCAGGATTGGCTGTAACCAACGTAAAAGAAGAGACTTGGGTGGTTTTCCTCTTCAGGGCTGGTGGACACATTAAGCTTTGTAGCGTGGAAAACCCATAACAATTGTGTGAGCTAGTATACTAAAAGGAGAAAGAAACTATATGATATGAGTAGAATTATCTAGCTAGGTGAGTAACAGACCAACAAAGAAGTCTTAGGTGCTGGTAAAGGTGGCATTTCTTACTCTTGGGAATAGAGGAACATTTGGAGAGTAGTGAATTGGCCTGATCACCCAATGGACTACTTCTCATGTGGACATTTGTTCTTGTTAGTGAGTAGAATTATGTTAAGGTATGTATAGAATTTTCATTTGTATGAAAGAACCTTGAATCTTTATGTTATATGTTTAGGAATTTAGATTAAGAAGGATGAATGAATTTATTGTAAATAGGAACTTGTGTTCAAATGTTAAGGTCTGCTGCTGAAATCCCTTAAATTTTTATTCAAAGATAAACTTTTAACTATTGCATTTACTTGTTGTTCGAATTTGAAACCCCAACTTGATTTTGAATTAGAACTATATTATGATAAATAATTTGAAAATTTTCCTATTTATACAAGAAATATATTATAATTATATGAAGATAATTGTTTTTGGGAAATTGTCTATATATATTACAGAGCCAATTGAATAAGACAATAAAATAAAATGATCACAAGTGTAGTTGGGAATTAAAGGAAGATTTGGAGAAGAAGAATAAGATAAGACAATAATAATAACAAGCATATCAATAGATGGAGCTTGATGCTAAGATAAGAGCATAAATACTGAGATCGTTTGAGAGGACAACTTCGGTATAGAAGGTAAGTTACAACCATATCTAGAGTAGAGGACTCTTGAATACTTAAATGAAAAAGATAACCTTAGGAAGGAACTTGAATAGTTAAGGGTCTAGGGAATGATTTATAAATCAAGTTGGAACATATATGGTGTTGGTGCAAGTGGCAATAAAGCTAGAGCAATAATATCTCTCTAAACTTGAATAAGAGATGATTGATAGACTAAAGATTTAGTTAATTAAGACCTCACTTTAAATGGTGGAACTTTGGAAGGGTGATTTGAAAACCTTAATCTAGAATTTGCTTGGGAAAATAAAAAGTTAATAATAATAGTCAATACAAGTTAGAAATGAGCTGTTGAAATTGACTTGATAGGATATTTAGAAGGTAAGATAGACTTTGATGTGTCATAAATACGATATTAGGTAGTATTAAGGTTAGGACTTAGGTAATTTTGCTAAATGTTTTTGGGTTGATGGGTATTAGGTAAAAGGTGAAGTTTAAATTGTAAACGTTATGTACAAAAACTTATTTATTTCTGTTTGATATTAAACTTCGTAGTTGTAGGATTATGATAATTCTCATTATAGGATTATAATAAGTCCAATTATTTATGAGTGTAATCATGTTAATTGATATATTTAGGTTGACGACTTATAGGTTTATATATGCATGTATGGACCGGTTATCCCATATTATATATATTGCGTAATGTAATTGGGTCCGAGTTATGAAATATTTGGAATGTTGGATTTAGGTCAGAATATAGTATGATTATAAGATTTGTTATATCTAAATAAATAATAGAGGCTTACTATTTCTGTGATACAATTAGATGTGTTTGAAGTTAGTGATCCAGGCTTACTATGCACCTTGGGGGCCTTATGCTTACTTAGACCGTAGTATTGGTCTGGCCCACGGTTTCGAGTATTGACTATATTAGTTATATATTAATTTAGTAACGGAAAATAAAATAAAAAAAATAAAAAATTATTATTAAAAGTAAAACTCTTTTTAGAACTCAACGCATAACAAGAAATAAAATTATATTAAAGAATTACTAATTTAAATTTCAAAAATAAATCCATTCTTAACTGGAAATGTCCATAATTTAATGAAATTTGATGTTGGTGGACAAAAAAAAAAAAAAAAAAAAAATGATGTTGGTGGCACAAAAAAAAAAAAAAAAAAAAAAAAGAAAAAGAAAATACTAAAGCAAAGTCAATAAATGGATATTACAAAGTAAATCATACTAGAATTCAATATTGATTAGTTAATGAGTTTATTCAAATATTTAATTTATATATTATTCTAAGTTTAAATTTAAAATAAATAAATAAGTTAATTAATTAATAAAAAAAGATTACATAAAAAAGGGTCTATTTTCTCCAAATACATCTTTAATTTTTCCTACAATCATACAGGAAAAAGTTTTCTATAATCACTTGCCCTTAAAATTTCTTCTTCAAATAAAAATAAAATTTATTCTTAAGAATAAAATTCTAACTCATCTAACAAAAAAAAATTTCAATGTATATAGATATACAAATATATCAATAAAATGTTATATATTTCTAATGTTATAATTTTAAACTGTTCGCCTATCTCATACACATATTCATTTTATTTAAAATAAATTTTGAAAAGTAAAAATTAAAAAAAAATAAAAGGTTTAATTTTGTATTCTATTTGAAAATTTATTTTTTAATAGATATATCAAATCAAATCATAAAAACATAAAAATATTAATAAAAAGATATAATTTTTTCTTTTTTTTATATCTTTCCTAAATGAAATATTATGTACATTCTATTTGAAATTTTATTTTTTTAAAAAATAAATCCAATCAAATCATAAAAATAAAACAAATTAATAAAAAGAATATAATTTTTCTTCTTTTATTTCTCCTCGAAATAAAAATATTGTAAATTATAATTGAAATAGAATCAAATATTTAAAAAATAAAATATAAAAATTTTCAAATGTCTCTTATCACATATATTTATTAAAAACTAAATTTAGAAAGATAAAACTTAAAATTTTGAAATACTTAAAAATGATAATAGTTACAAATTTTTCAGTAACTTTTAAATTAGTTAAAATTTTTTTTATCGGAATCAAAGGAAAAATCCGAAGAATGAAATAGAAAATAAAAAATAAAAAATATTGCTAAGAATAAAACACTTTTCAAAATTTTTCTTATAAAAAATTTTCAATGTATATCAATATACAAATATATCAATGAAATATTATATATTTTTAGAATTAAAAATTTTAAACTGATCGCCCATCCCACACACTTATGTTCATTTTATTTAAAATAAATTTTGAAAAGTAAAAAATTTAAAAATTTGAAAGGTTTAATTATGTACTCTATTTGAAAATTTATTTTGAAAAAATATATACATAAATAAAAATATTAATAAAAATAATATATTTTTTTATTTCTGTCCTAAATAAAATATTAAGTATATTCTATTTTGCAAATTTACTTTTAAAAAAATATATCCAATCAAATCATATAAATAAAAAAGAAGATTAATGAAAATAATGTACTTCTTTTATTTCTATATGAAACAAAATATTTTAAATTATAATTAAAATAGAATAAAATATTTAGAAAATAAAATCATATAAATAAAAAAGAAGATTAATGTTTTAAATTTGAAAGGTTTAAATATTTATGTACTGCTGAATTTAATGAAATTCTAGTGTTGCAAAAATATTACCGCTACATATGGCAAATTAAATAATATTATAAAAATCAATATATAATTTTTTTATTCTGTCACTGAAATCGAAATATTAAGATATATCTCTATTATTGGATTTACTTTAATTAAAATATCAATCCATCAATATCATATTATCAAACTATAAGAAGAATAATGAAATATATGTACTCTTTTGTGTATTTCTACTATTAAACTAAATATTATTAATTATATTCAAAACTATTATATTAAATAATTTTAGAAATAAAATCATTATATATAACTATATAACAAAGAAGATCTAATGATAAGTAAGTGTACTTCTTTATGTATAGTCGCTCAGAAATCAAAGCATATATTGTATATTATATATAATGTAATATATATAGATATGAGGAGATTACATTAGACAGAATTATAAAAATATTTAAAAATCTTAAAATGTCTCTCTTATTCAACTATATATCTTATATTAAATACACCATTTTAACATAAACACACTATAAATTTTGAAAGAATTAAATAATATTTACATAATAGTCAATAACAATAACATAACACATATAAAACTCACAATATATCTCATTATGGAATATACAACTTTCTTTTACATAAATTCCAGAGCTAATCAAATATAAAATTGTAACAATCGAATATTACAGGTAATTAATTATCATATAAATCTAATTGAATACTTTTATAAATTATTTATTAAATTTCGAGTCACCCTAACATATATATCAGTCATTCATTTTATTTACATTATTATTGCAAAATGAAAATTTTAAAATCATTAAATTTAATTATGATATGTTGTATGAACTTATCTATTTGAAAATATATAATTTATAAAAATATATTCAATCAATTTGTACATATAATATTATATAACACTATATTAGAAAATACACACGGATCATTTTCTATTTGTATTCTTTTTCTATATATCTTTCTTTTAACAATATTCATAGCTACCTTCTTCATTTAACAACCTCACTCTTATTAAATATAAAATTATAATAAGTGAGAAGAGTAAAATATTAATCAAATATAAACACTAATTAATTATTAAAAATATAATAATTATTGAAGTAAACTTAATCCATTCAATATACAAAATATAATTTTTAATTTGAGAATCTTACTCCAGTAAATAGTTAGAGCAATTCTAAATTCATTATATGACTGTGTAGACACACTAATCTCGTCTTATATTCCTCCTCTATTCTTTCACATTATTATATTGATACTCACATAAGTAGTCACACCAACTACAGTGCATATTTAGTTGTAAAACACACTATTTGAGTTAAATGAAATTCGAGTCTAGCGATCACACGTTTCACCACTTATATCTCTAGATTCTCAATAAAGTTTCAACTCGCCTATACTCTATAGGATATGACTAGACTTTTTACATGCTCTATAAAAAGGTACCTTCCTAAAAGAAGATCCTATCGCTAACTAACTAAGTACTATAGGTTGGTAACTTTACATTTACATTACCACAGGTATGTCTCTCTTCGACGCAATACACGCTCATTCTCTAATATACCCATAAACATCATATTAACTATAGAGCATCTCAGCTCCATCAACAATTGAGGATTAGCATATAGGATATTAATTATAAATAAATTATGTTCTTTATTACTTATCTTATCTGTATAACTTACCAAAATCTATTACGCTATATATATATATATTGTACGAGGATGATCTGACTATAACTGTGTAAATTAATTCTTTTTGGCTTCAGGTTGGTAGTATTAATATTAATTGCTCCTCTATGTCATAAATAGGGACTGAACTAAAAATCTAAGACTATAATTTACAACACAAGTGTACTTCGAGAATAACTTTCCTAAACCACAATAGACACAAATAGAAACTCATATACAAATAATAATATGATTTCTTTTCTAGATTTACTAATACGACTGTTTCTTTTTAAATAATAGAATATATATAGATATATATTATATCGAATTAGAAAAATTTTCATAATTATCAATTAGAAAAGTTAGATCTCTTATAATACTATAAGTAATTATATCTATATTCTTAGTAAGTAATAATGAAAAATAATATATTTAAAACTAAGACATCTCTTTAAAAATAACAATAAAAAAACATTCTATATTGTCAATATAATTACATTGATTTATATATCTATATATTACTTTACTACTTACATATATTAGATTTCTCAATAAATATTTCACACATTTGTTATAAATTCTCATCACTAGTATATACCATCCATTATAACATTAATGTTACAATAACTCATACTTTATGCAAAGTTAAACGATGTCTCACATTTAGTAAGAAAAATAGAGGTGATCTCAAATGCGAACAATATACATAACAACTAAAAGCACAATAAATCACTAAATATATAAAAGATATTATTATCTTTTCTTTCTCTACTTTTTCATATCGACTTAAAATAAAATATGCCATATATCCTCTTCTATTTTGAAAATTTATTTATCCTTTAAGACATACATCACTATATCAAATCATAACAACATTAAGAGTATATAAAAATATTAAGTGAAAAGATAATATATTTCTCTTTGTTTTTTTTATATCCTATATTCACTCAAAAGACATTAAAACTGTTTATATATACTAGTATAAATATTAACAATATTCAAATGTCTCGTTATCTATTTATATTTTAGTATAAAAATAAATTTAAGTAAATAATATCGCAAATTCTAAATTTTTATGTTTAGATTATCTATCATAGCTTTTAATATATATAATTATTAGATTTTTTGATTCACATCTAGGAGGCCTACTGAGGGGCCTATCAATAACACTGTTGCGCGCTCAAACAGGCGAACAATCCACGGTACACTAAAATGGGTAAGGAATACTTTGTGGTACGACACGAGGAATTCGATACCTCACGATGACACGCGTCTTCGAGCTCTCAACACGAGAGCATAGATTTAAACATTAAAGAAAATAAATTATGTTATAAAATATTTAGCATAAATAACATCTTATAATTATCTTCTATATGGCCGATGACATAGAAGCATTATTTTAGAATATCCCTCACATAGTATTGAAGTTAAGAACAGGCGTACGGACCATCCCATTTTATCTTTCCTTTCTATTCTCACTTTTAATTACACATACGCTAAAGTACTCTATGAGGATTATCATCGCCGAAGTGTAGGTGGTTCACAGATTGGAAAACAACCGAATCAACATGATTAAAGACAATCAAACATTGATTTACAAACTAAATCAGCTCAACTCATACTCGATATACATCATGTAATGATATAACGACGACTAAGCAATCTATATTACACAATTGAAGACAGGGAACCGCACACATTTCCCACAATCCGTATAAGCATACACTCCAGTATACGTGGTGATATGGCATAAAACCTCAAGCCCTCCGTATATATGCATTAAGCAGCTCTAGGAGGTACATTCCCTCAAGCGGTTGAGTGGAAGACGCATTCATCCTTCAGCGTCACCACCATTAGTTCGCACTCACAATAGTAACGAGATAAGATAAAATAAATCACACTCTCTCACGGAGTACCACATTCACGTTTTTGAGTTAACACACACACATCTATTCGAGATTCTTTGGCTAATAGATCATATTACTCACTGATTTTGGACAATTAGTACAATTTATAGTACACTACTAGTTTTTACGAGCACATCTAAATCATAGATGAATGGAATATTGAGCTTGATAATATTAGTTTAGGGCTCTCACAGGACTAAACTTATACTTTTTGCTAACACTAAATATCTTCATTATCAATATTTTATATATATATATATGAACTTGCTCAATTGTATAAAAAAAAAAAAAAAAAAAAAAAATTCACACTCTCTACTTATAAACTTAGTTTATTAAACATTCGATTTGCAAAATCATTATATTAAATATTTCAATTTGTAAAACTAGTTTGATTAGACATTAAATAAATGAAAAATGTGATAATTATTGCTCAAAAAATTATATCAACCAAATATCAAATCAATATTTTATATATAAAGTAAATGTGCTAAAAATTGTTGTTGCTATTTGCTAGTGTGGAGTTGTGTGCAATGTCAACCAAATTCATAATTTTAAGGGGTGTGATACCTATAAAGTTTGAAGTGTCAAAAAAATTTTCACAAATAATACAAAGTGAATTTATGTATTTAGCCTTAGCATTTTGGGAGGAGGGGGGAGGCATTAAGCATTTTCTCTCGTAATATGGTCCTTATATAGAAGTGATTTCAATTACTTATAAGAGAAACCACAAGGGGAATTAGTGCTTAGCATTTTGACTAAAGCCAAAATACTGTCTCTATTATTTATATTGTTTAGTGACATAACATTTATAAAAGCGTTCAAAGTTTGAGAGAGCGAATTATGAAGCGTTACTCTTCTTAGTATTTGATGAAACGCTACTAATTAAAAAATTAATTTTACCGAATAGACTCTATATATATATCTAAAGCGCATGGAAATATACTATTCTCACAATAGTATTTTTTTTTTTTTTTTTTTTACCACTCAGAGCCTATATAGTATATCTAAAGGCTGGAAATATACTCATTACTCAACAATAAGTTAAAATTTTTTTTTTTTTTTTTTTTTTTGTAACTTTAAGCATTTTGATACCTTTTTTTATTATATGTTATAACTGGCTTTTATCTTTTTGTCAGTATTTTTTTTTTTTTTTTTTACTTTAGCCATTTGATACCTTTTTTTATTATATTTATACTCTTTTATCTTTTTGTCTTTCATTAATTGTTTGAAAAGATAATTTGACATGGTTCTTGAAAGAGTGATAAGTGGATATGCCTATAAGGCAAGATAGAATTTGATAATGTGCTATTATTTGCGTTAAGCCTCCTTCCGGGTTTGTCAAATGCAACATAGATGCTGCTATGCATCTCTCTTCTGCTAAGGCAAGCGCAGGGTGGGTGATTCGTGATGATCAAGGCGCATATTTAAATGCTTGTCAAGTTAAGTTGTTGGGTGCCCTTAGTTGCTGAGGCTCTATCCTTTAGAGAAGCTCTAATTTGGGTTAAATCTACTGGGTTGGTTAGCGTGTTGTTTGAGACATCTTTACCGTTTGTTCTAGCTTGGGTTCTAACTCGGCTGATAGTTTCTATTTTGGCCGTGTTGTTCATGATTGCAAATCAATCTTAAGGAACTAGCAAGTAGTTCTGTTTGTTTTATTAAAGGATGGGCGAATTATTTGCGCATTTACTTGCAACGAACGCTTATTCCACGTTTAGTCTAAAAGAGTGGGGTCCAATTCCTCTTGATTTTATTTGCCATACAAAGTATGTTGATTTTGGTTTATGTTAATAGTTCAATAAGTAAAATAATTGAAAAAATGTTGATGGATTTATAGAAAATTTCCCTCTCTCTATCTTTTTTTTTTCTTAAAAAGATAATAACATGAAGATTGACGGGAAAAATTATAATATATGAAATCAATATTTTAATCATCATTCTGTTTTATAAAAAAATCTTAAAGTATAAGTAAAATTTTAAATATCACTATATTTTCACATTCAAAAGAATAATTTTAAATCTATAATTATCATAAAACAATAATTAAAATGTATTATATAGAAAACTTATTTTTTAAACAAAACCATAAAATATTTTTAAAGGAAACACAAATGTAAGTCACTAGTTATTGACCGGTTGAGATTCTAGCAATATTCTGAGAATCGGATCGGTCAATGAACTGATGAAGACAGAGGTTCATTGAATCGAAGGGTTCGACCGGATTCAATACGGTTCAACTGGATTTTATATATAATATTTTTAAATATTTTTTTAAGTATAATTAAAAATATAAAAAAAAAACCGAATAATTATAGAAGCATAATTCTTTTGCTACATATTTTGAATATAAAATCTCTTAATAAGAATTCTAAATAGAAGCATTCTTAAAATTTTTTTTACTGTCTTTCACGAAAATCATGCAAAAAAGCAAATGAAAGAAAAACAACTTTTAAGGATTGATTAATTAGCGTTTAACTAATTATATTAATTCATATTTATTTTAGCAATATTGCATGATACAAAATATTATTTTATTTAATTATCACAATTCATTTTCAATAATATATTGTTCCTTTATATAAATGATTCCATCTACATGTACAATGTAACAAAAAGAATAAATAGTACAAAAAACTATTTGTACAAATAAAAGTACACAAAATAAGAGTAAAAGCTAATTAATATTAATAAATAATAATATAATTTCACTGAGGCAAGTGTAGTTAAAATAAAATATGTTTAATAATTAAACAAATTAGAATTCGCCACGTGGAAACTAAGCATGAACCCACAAGCTGTCATGGCTTCAATTTTTGGGTGTGGTTATGCAGTAATGAACCGGTCTACCCGGGCCCACACTAGCTACTGGAGTCAGTGTGTTTATGTAACACGGAATTCAATTTTTGAGCGAACCGTAATCAATGCTGGTCCGATTCGACAGTTTCTAACTGGTTCGCACCAGTTCTTACGGTTTCATCTGGTTTTTTTACCTGCCTTTTTTGGCATCTAACCCGGACCGGACTATTGGTTCCTGGTTAAATCGGTTGAACCGGTCGGTCCAATCCAATTTTCAGAACCATGGATTCTAGAGCTTCTAATACGAAAGTTTCGATCTAAAGAAAACCTTTGTGGTTAGAGTACCCTGTAGAAGACCATTCTAGAGAAAATTGAAAATTGAAACAGCTCAAAATTTTATTTTCAAAACTTTTTCATTTAAAATTAAACTATCATATTGAACTAATAATAATAAGGTAGTCCATTTTAAGTTTAAAATAGAAAAAATATTATTTTTCAAATTTAATATATAATATTACATGTAAATGCACCTATGAGCCAAACTTAAACAAGCTAAACCAATGAAGAATCCTTGAACCAAGTGGAAAACTGTATAAAAACTAATGGTTTAGGTTTGAAGCCCGATTTGAATCAAACTGGCCTAGAACTAGGCATTGCCACCGGTTCGGTTCTAACCGGAACCGAACCGAAACCGAACCGTACTGTAAACGAACCAGAATCGGACCGAAATCGGTGGTTCATAATTTTGAACCGGAACCGGCGGTTCAAGGGCCGGTTAAGGTTCATGTGAATCTTAAAATATGAACCGGAACTGGCCCGGAACCGGCGGTTTCGGTCCGGTTCGAACCGGATGCACAAAAAAATTGTAACTTAAAATTTTTATAAAAAAATTTATATTACTTTATTTAGTGGAAAAGACTGTATTAAAAAACTAATGGTTTAGGGTTGTAAAAAAGCCTCGATTTGAATAAAACGTGGCCCCTAGAACTAAGGCATTTGGGGGCCTACCGGTTCGGTTCTAACCGGAACGCCGTTGGAACCGAACCGAGACCCGTACTGGTAAAACGAACCAGAATCGGACCCGAAATGTGCCGGGTTCATAATGTTTGAACCGAACCGGCGGGCGGTTCAAGGGCCGGTTAACGGGTTCGATTAAGTTGAATCTAAAAAATGATGAACCTGGAAACTGGCCGGACCGCGGTTTTCGGTCCGGGTTTCCGAACGCGGATGCACAAAAAAATTGTAACGTTAAAATCATTTTATAAAAAAATTTATATTACTTTATATTTAATTGTAACGTTGGACTTTGATTTATGGGGTGAGAGAAAGTACAGACTGGTTACATTAAATTGGATAAAAAGGTGGGTGAAAAAAAATAACACATTTTTTTTTACTTTTAATTTAATACAAAAAATGGTAACATGGAATAGTTTGATTTATAAAAAAAAAAAACTTTCAGTGTAGTAGAAAAAAGAGTGTACGAATAAGTTTTTTGAATATAATTAAGGGTGTTCTTTTAATTATTATTTTTTTTTGTGTAAATAAATTTATTTTTATTTTTAATTCATTTCACTAGTTATATTTATTTACTTAAAATCATACCAAAATATAGTTGTTTTATTTTTTTATTATAGCGGAACAGTAATGTTATGGGGAGACTAATTGAAATGAGAAACATATATATATGATGAGTTGATGATTTTTTATATTTCACAACCATTATATCGTAACTCTTCTCTTTATTCTCAATCAAATTCGTCGTAAATTTTCCATATTTTCAAATTTATTTTTTCTTAATATTGGAATTATCTAACTTGTTTAATATTTTATTTTTCTTACATCTAATTTTCAAATTTCTTATCTCTAATCTCAATTTTTTTCGCATTTCATTAAATTTGACTTCATTTGGATTTTTTTAATAATTTTCTTAGTATTGGTGAAAATAATAATTTTCCAACTCATTTCACTTAAATTAATTATTCCATTTTTATAGTTTGGTATATAGTGAATTAGCAAAATTTTGGTAAATTTAATATAATAATATTTCTAAGTTAGTTAATAAAGTTTTTCCTTTTAAGTTAATGAAAGTTTTTTTCTTGTAAAAATTTTATAATAATCTTATTTAGTTTAATAAAATTTAAACATTTTTAAATTAATACATTTTATTATGGACCATTTTCGGAATCAAATTTTATTATTTTTTTATTTAAAAATTTGCCGTAATGCCGGAACCCGAATCGGAACCCGCGGTAATTCGAACCCGTACGGCTTTACCGAACTCGGGTGCCGGAACCCGTGGAAACGGAGTTTAAGAGGGTGCGGGTTTCTGTTCAGAGAATCGTTTAAAATCTCTGAACGCGGGCGGTTCAGTGTACACCGGGAACCGGCGTTCACTGAACGGCGGCCAATGCCTACCTTAAGAAACTAAAACTGGAAAGGCGTATAGGAAAATTAAAAAATTTCGACAAGTCCTTATTGTCCCTTCTTACCATCTCCATTCGAATCAGCGATACTCTTCTCCCCTCTCGAGGTCCTCCTTTTCAGTTTTTCCCAGCAACACCTGCCAAAACTGAAAGCTTGATTCCTTCCTTACTCGCCACTAAACTTCCCCCGCTATTGCGGATGGTGAGTAGCAGAGTTCTTTAGACCGGCGGTTCAGTGAACCGGAACCGGCGGTTCACTGAACCGGCCATGCCTACCTAGAACTAATGGAAGGCTATAGAAAAATTAAAATTCCCACAAGTCCTTATTTCCCCTTCTTACCTCTCTCGATCAGCGATGACTCTTCTCCCCTCTCCTTTCAGTTTTCCAGCAACACTAGCCAAAACTGAAAGCTTGTCCCTCTTCTCGCCACTAACACTTCCCCGGCTATCGATGGTAGTAGCAGGTTCTAGAGAGAGTGAGCTGTGATGGTCAAATATTTGACAGAAAATTCGAGTTTTCTGACGTATTTTGTGAATGAGTAATGGTCACCTGCTCTCTCCTTCGTGTAGCGTGATTTCCTTTGGCTAATTTGTAGGATTTGAGCTTGAATCATGTTTCTGAAGAACTTAAGATTTCTGAAACACTGTTCATGTGATTTATTGCGAGAAATTCTGATTTTTCCTACTAATTGAAGCTATAGATGTAATGATTTCTTATTTCATATTATATACTAACACTGAAATAGAAATTATATTCCATATCCCATTCCTAAACATAGCCTACTTTATATAAAATGCCCAATACATAAATTCACACATGTAATTTATGTAAAAATTTTATGGTATCCTCAATTTTTATTTTGGTTTATGTCATACTTTACCCCATTGTAAAACGTGGCATGTCACCCGTAATATACTTATTAAGCATTTATTTTGAATAAAAACTCAATAAACATGTTACAAGGAATTTAAATAAAATAATTTTCAAACACATCTTTATTAGCTAATTATTTTCAAAAACTTTGCTTAGAAGCAGGGTAAAAAACTCTTTCTATTTTTAAAATATACCATGTATAAGGAAAGGTACTTATAGCATCATAAAATTTTTGTTTTACAATTATGTAAATTAATTCATCGCAAATGGTTTCATAACCCATACGCCAAATTGAAATGCAGTTAAATACTGGATCGATCTCATTTTCATATATAAGTAATAATAAGAGTAAGTTACTTTAAGTAATAATAAAGGTATATATAGCTTGTACTATATACTAGCGTTAAGAGTTTATACAAAATTTAATTACATATATCCGCTCAAACACTAATGACTGTTCTGTTGTACATCATACAAAATTCCAAAAGAAACAATATATACAATTGCTATAGAAGTAGCTCCTTTATCTATATTAAACAAAAATGAATCCAACAAATGGCAGGACTCACTCTCTTGCTTTCTCCTTTACTTTCCCTGTGCTAGTACATAAAACACTATCACTAAGCAAATTGCTTAGAGGTGCACATATATGAAATCAAGTGTAAACTCACATTTTTTTTTATATTAACCGTAACTGTAAATAAAGCTTTATATGAAAGCCCTTTTCATTTAACCTTTCTTAGGAATCAATCTTTCCTTCAACCAATAAAGAATTTGGTAAGAAAGTATATCAATTATAATAATAGAAATTCTTCGCTCAAAAATTAGATAACTGCCTTTGTGTGAAAGTGGTTATGGAGCATCATAATTATAGGTAAAGTATCATTTCAAGAAGCTTGGCAATATTCAATTTAGTCTCAACAGCTTAAATAGACTCAATCCAAAGGGCTATCAGTGTTTTATGAGCTCATTAAGACAAAGTTATCTCAATCTTAATCTGTGATTTATATCTCATCAGAAGTGGAACAATCCCAACCTCATCTAAGAGGGAATAATATTATTACAATTTCATTTGTAATATCATTCATTTCCCTCTGTGTATTAATCCCAATATCAACTTCAACAAATGAAGTGATATCGGCTGGGTTATAACCATGTCTATGAGTTGTTGTGAGACTATAGATCATATATATATTAAACATAATTGAAAACACAGTGGGTAACAATCCATTTTCACAAATACTATTAAAAGCATTCATTTACAGTCACCCCTCATACTACAGATAATAATTGGTCAACATCCTCCTTTCTCATATAAATAACTTTCAATCTAACTTTTAAAAATCATTAAAACGTCACGTATCAAATTATGCTTCTTTCCTTTTAAAAATCCATAAAACTTGTATTCCAATATTTCCTTTTTATTCATTGATGAAATTAAATGTGAAATCAAATACATTTTGCTTTTAACAAAGTAAGAAAGGAGCACTACATTAACCTAATGATAGTTGGTATTTTTATAGTATTTTTAATATAGTTTTATTAGGATTTTTAGTATTTTTTAATTACTTTAATTAGTTTTTATTTAGTTGGTATTTTTTTTTATAGTTTGGTTTAATATAGTTGTTTATTAGGATTATTTAGGTATTTTTTAATATATTATAATTAAGTTTTTATTTTAGTTTTACTTTATGTTGTTGGGTGTAAAGCTTTCCTTCAGAATCAATTTTATATTGATCTTGAGGAATTTTTGCAAGGATTTTTTATAGGAAAACGCATGCTTATTATCCTATCTAAGGCACTGGGTAGAGTCCGCTAATTGGAGAAGAAGATACAAAGCCCTAAACAGTTTTCTATTCTCTTAAAGATTTCTTACTCAATAAAAGAATTCACTTTCCTTAAAGATTGACACGCAAGAGTATTCCACGAAAGTCTATATAAATAGAGAGACTAGCCATCAGTCGAAAGCGAATGATTCATTGTACTGTATGTCCATGCTCTTTTTGTTCTTATATTTTTCTAACATAGTTTTCATCTCTCTCCTCAAAGACTTCACCAAGTGCATTATCAAGATTCGTGCCAAGATTCAAGGGAAGCCATCCATGTATCTGCTTGATCTAGTTTTTTATATTCTAAACTTCTTAATCTTGTTTTACTTTTCATTTAATTACATATTGGATTAATGAAATTCTTATTCAAGTAATTATTGAGTTTTATTTTAATTACTACGTCGATAAAAACTCTCATACTAGGGGGATTTTGATGTAGCCTTGATTTGGACTTTCCAATTTCTTAATATTAGATTTATTTTTTCTGTTGTTCAACCAGTTATATTTTATGTATGAGCATCTTATGCTTCCATGGCAGAGTTTCTCCCTTGGATTGGATTTATTTCCATTAATCATTATCGGGGAAAGGGTTTTTTGATATGAATAGGGGTATCATAAAATTAAACATTTCAAGATAACTAACAGTTGATAGCGGAAGCTATAATGTATTGGACTATGGGGGGTTTTCATAAGTTAATGACCTTAGGTTATCGAAATTCCAAAACAAAAACTTAATGATTTAAATTCATAGTTTTGGCATTGCGCCTATTACCACAGATGGTTAACTTAGCACCGGTTAGAATAGCTAACAATAACATTGGGGAGAAAGCTTGTTAGTGATTTTAAGGGGTTTGTTTCCCTGAGCTTGAACAATTAACAAATTGTAATTTAACAATACTAAGCGTAGAGATTCAACGCAGAAATAAATTGGGATACAGTATAAGTGATCAAAATGCCCTAGTAAGTTTTAACATCCCTTTGATTTTTCTTTCATCTGAATATTGTTTGCTTGATTTATTTTCTGTTTTCCTTTTTAGAATTTACTTTTCTTACAAATAGAATCTCTACTTATTGTCGTTTAAATAATAATAGGTTAACACAATTGTTGGGTACTTGAATACTATAATGCCGCCCTGAGGAGACGATACTCTCTGTATTTATATATTCACTTGCTATGATTTCGTATACTTTGTGAAATAAATCGACTGTCATCTAAAGTTGCAAGAGCTTCCCCTTACCTGTTCCTCCTATTTCTGTTTTCTTTTTAGAATTTACTTTTCTTACAATAAATCTCTCTTATTGTCGTTTAAATAATAATAGGTTAACACAATTTTGGTACTTGATATATAATCCCTGAGGAGACGATACTCTACTTACTTTATATTACTTGCTATGATTTCGTATACTTGTGAAAAATCACTGTCATCTAAGTTGCAAGGCTCCCCTTACTTTCTCCTCTACTTATTGACTTATCTTCCAATTCCCTCCTCTCAGAAATTATAGCATGAAATTAATACTTATATTAACTATATACTACTCAATAAATATACAGATTCTATCATAGGAATGTAAATTAAGCATTAGAATGTAGTGTTCATGCTTTTCCTTTAATTTCACTATACTTAACCAAGTACCATATGACCTTAATTTAGGCATGAATTACTTTATTTCTAACACTCAATCACATCCTAGGAACATAAAAATAATAACTAAAATAATGAGACTTAATAACATATCAAAAGCATATTAAACTCTTTACAAACAAATGAAATATAAGGTTTCTATCAAATGAGTAGTCTGCCTTTCTTTCGCTATATCTCTAGTTTTCTCAAATTCATTTGTCCTAAAATTTTAATTGCATCTTCCTCACATCTCAGGCTACTCTTATATAAAATTTCATGAATTTTGGAGCTCATTTGCATAGCCAAATAGCTCAATGACAGTACTTGAATCTTAATCAGGTTTTTTAGTGATCAGACTGAATAAACCTAGCTATAACTTTATTTTGCTTTTGTCCATTGCAGTTGCCCTTTTACACAATCTTCCCAACATCCTAACATAGTTCTCCGTAAAATTTCATAATTTTTGGATTTCATTTACCTATTTAACTAAGTCAATCTTAGTGACTAAATTTTCAGGCAGCTTAATAACATTAAACTCAAGAATAGCTTTAAGGCTTCTCCATGTGATTTCTTACTCAAGCTTCAATTCAAATCTTAGAATTATCATTAACCAATGTGAAATTAACATAAATTTACTTGAGCATAAATTAGTCAACCCTCCCTCAAACATTCAAGGTATGACCGAACCTTTCACGACATCAAACCAAGTTTTTTCCTTTCACTTTTCCATTCCAACACAATTTCATCATTAAACCAACTTAAATAGCTTATCGTACTTTTCAATTCTAATTAAAATTGTTCAATTATAAAACCTCTAAATTTCAAACTCAGTACTAAAACCTATACTAAAACCATATATTTCTATGAATTAACCACATAATCATGAATTATAAGAAAAATATCTAACCTTTATAACTTTGTTACTTGGTTTTCTTCTTAAATCAAACTCTCCTTTCCTTCCTTAGTGCTTGGCCAAATATGGAGAGGAAGGAGAAGAAGAATTTGTAACGCCCTGATTTTTTTTGTGTCTAAACTAATAGTTTTACCGGTCTGTGAATAATACCACCGGTCTATGAATAGTACCATCGGTCCGGGAATAAATATTATTTTGGTCCGGAAAAATTACTATCTATGTGTCATATTTTATTTAATCTTTTTGGAGTAATATATTTTTCCACTTCTTTTTTGGGTTAATGTTTTATTGGAAGATAAGATTATGATATTTTGGAATTATTAGATATATAGATGACTAGTAACATATATAGATGATTAATATTTAGATTACGCAGGCTTATTGGGATAATATTTATATGTAATTTGGAGAAGTGTGTGTTATGGAGATAAATAATATTTTGAAAGGGAAATTTAATTTATATTTTGTTACATTAGATGAGAATTACTGTTTTGGAGCTTAATCCTTAGCCATTAAGAAAAAGACTAAACGTACCCTTTAGTTGCTTTATATAGTCAACGCTTCTCAATTACTTGAAGCAACCGACTTTTTCTTTTCTTCTTCTTCCTTCCTCCTAACTGATCATGCTTTCCACGCCACAAGCTTATTCTCTCGTCTGCTCTCTGTCTTTGTTTTTTCGTTAACTTCTACTCGACTAAAAAGTCCAACCAAATTTACACCATTAAACATGATTTAAGTAAGTAATCCTAGAGAATTAAGGTTGAGAAGTGGTTTTTGGTGACTAATTTCAAGAAATTTGGAGATTCTCTACTTGAACCAAAGGTTGCAGAAACCTCTACCATGGAGAAAAGGCAAAGTTAGAGCTTAGAAAGCTTTAATTTAAGCTTGCTAAAGCTTATTTTTAAGGTTAGTGTTGATAAACACACTTACCTTACTCAAAATTTTAATTTTGGGCCTTTATGTTAGCATGTGTATATTTTGGGATTTTGTATGAAATGATTGAATTGTTGAATTTTGGTTGCAATAATATACTCTTGGGTGATATTTGATGAGTACTTATTATGTGGTACTCTAGGATGGTAAGGCTTACTTAATTATTATTATTTTTTTTGTATGGTATGCTAGCTATATATATATGACATAAATATGATTATTTTCATAATTTTCATATGTTTATAGTTGTAAAAAAAATGGGTATTTAAGGTGTATGTGCTTTGAATTCATAGTTTGTTAAATATAAATAAAATGGGTTATGTTAAGGGTGGTCTGTTGCTTTGATATGGAGAGTTTGAAAGATAGAAGTATGGATTAAATAATAAAAATATTTGGAGAGAGAGCATGGTATGAGATTAAGTTTATGAAGATTTGATATATTTAATGAAATGCAATGAACTGTGATGAATAGTTTAAAATTGCCCTTATTGGCAGACGATTGATATAGTTTATTGATAGAATATAGGAAGTGTATGTTGTATTTATGATGAATTATTTGGTTTTAGAAATGAATTTTTGGAGTTGTTTCGATTGGAGTATTTTGTATTCACATGGTTGGCGAGCCTAGTTTTAAAGGGGAAATTCGTATAATATTTCTGTCGGATTTTTCCCAATCTATATTATAAAAAAAAATTATTACTCGCTAAACTTGTGAATACTAAATTAGTTCTAATTCATAATCTAATTTTATGATCTATATGTTAAGTTAAGACGGTGTCTCCGGCACTGAATGAGGCATCTGCTGCCGGGTCTTTAGGGACTGGGCGGCGGGTGTTACAGAATTGGTTTCGGCTAAAATGAGGAAGAAAGTTAAGGTTTGGGCAATTATATAACAAAAGGAAGAGATGGGTTTTGTTCTTTAGTGCTGTTATGACCTTAGTCCCTAACTTCCTTAAAAATTCCTTCCATATCCACTTGATCATATTTCAATTACCTTTATTGTTTTTCTTTTCTTTCTTTATTATTTAAGTAATAGTAATTTAATTATACTAATTAGTTCCTTAATCAAATGCTTTTAAATATCGAAACACTAATTGTTTTAATTGCTAGACCAAAATGCTTGATTGATAAGCTTCATGTGCTAGCTTCCCATCACCATGACTTAGGCTCACTTAATTTTAATCCAATTTAATTCTTATGGCATAATTTAACTCTAATTTACATTATAACTTACAATTAATAGTCCTACATATTAAAATTAAGATAATCCCAATTTAACTCTAAGTTACATTATAACTTACAATTAATAGTCCTACATATTAAAATTAAGATAATCCCAATTTAACTCTAAGTTACATTATAACTTACAATTAATAGTCCTACAATTAATAGTCCTACATATTAAAATTAAGATAATCCCAATTTAACTCTAAGTTACATTATAACTTACAATTAATAGTCCTACATATTGAAATTAAAATAATCCCAATTATTCTTGCTATTCAGATAATATTAATTACCAAGATAACTAGAACTTTTAGAACTACCAAATTGAGGGTATTACAGCTTATTGAACACTTTAATTTATAAAATATTACCAAATACTTCAACTTATAAAAAATTATTCTATTGAATGCTCGAACTTGTAAAATTAAAATGATTAAATACTTATTGGATAGTCAAAAAATGTGAAAATTATTATTTCAAATATTATATTAACCACATATCAAGTTAATATTTTGCGTATAAATACCAAAAAGATAAAAAAAAATATTATTGCTATTATAAAAATAGTGCAATATTACCATAATTCATAATTTAATAGCATAAGAGGCTGCAAGTTTAGAGTGCCTTAAATATTTTATGTAAAATACGAAGGTAAATTTATGTACCTGGCCTTCTACAAAAATTAAAAGGAGAAGACTATGACACCAAGTTCCATATTTTTTAAAATTTTGAAAATAATTAAACATGTTGCATATGATGATATGGAAAACATTTTTCTTTTTCTAATGTTTGTTGTTTGACATAATAAAACTTTGTTTCTTTATATTTCTATAATACCCTCAATTTGATAGTTTTAGAAATTCTAATTATCTTGTTAATTAGCATTCTCCGAATAGCGAGAATAATTGCGATTATCTTTATCTTAATATGTAGAACTATTAGTTAGGAGTTATAATGGAAATTCAAATTAAGCTATGTCATGAGAAGCAAATTGGAACAGGGTTAAATGAGCTTAAGCTTTGATGATGAGAAGCTAGCACATGAAGCTCCTTAAGCTAGCACCTTGATTTATCATTTAATGGATTGATGATTAAACAGCACCTTGATTTATCATTTAATGGATTGATGATTAAACACCTAAGACATATGATTAAGGTTTAATTGGGACTAAACTAAAGTAATAAAAAAATATTTAGGTACCATTATATGAAAAGAGAAACAAAGGAAGGATTACGGTGTTAAAGGGCAACTAAAAGATATGGAAGGAATTACCATGAAAGTCTTTGATTGCCACCTATTTATGATGAGTCATAAGGCACCTATCTTGCTCATTTTTGGTCATCCATGGTCGAAGCTTCATGAAAAGAGAGAAAGAAAACTCTAAGGACAAGTTAAAGGTGCATGAAAACTTTGGAATTTTCAAGTGATTCTTAAGGAAAGATTGGTTATCTTCTCTTCCTCTTTCTTTTCCATGGTTTTATTTAAGATTTTCATGAACTATGATATGAGGTGCTTGCTTATTGTTGCTGACTTGGTTGAGATGATATGATTATAAGTGCTTTTAAGGTGATTTAAGGTGATTAAGTTAAGGTGATTAAGGATGGTTAAGGTGATTTAAGGTGATTAAGGATGGTAAGCATGAGTTTGGTATCATGATTGCATAATTGACCTAATTGGGTAGTTTTAACCGTTTGATTGATATTCTATTGATTAGATATTTTAGTATATGAAATTCAATTATGTTAATTAAGTGTTAGAAGAGTTTTTTACTAATAAATTAGTGGTAGAGGTAACTTAAGAATGCTTAAGGCGGTAAAGTATTGCTTAAGTCTATTATAATCGAGCATCCTGAAATTCGGTCACTAAGATTGACGGTTAAATAGGTAAATGAGCTCCAAAAATTATGAATTTTACAGAGAACTATTTTAGGATGTTAGGAAGGCTGTGGTAAAAGGGCTAGTGCAATGGGTGAAGCGAAATTGAGTTATAGTTAAATGAATGCAGGCTGCTTAGTGGAAAGGCTGACTAAAAAATTAGGCACTGTGTTTAGGTTCTTTAGCTATGAAAATGAAATCCAAAATTCATTGACTTGTATATCAGAGTAGCCTGAGATGTGAGGAAGATGCTGTAAAAATTTCAAGATAAATGGATTTAAGGAACTAAAGTTATAGCCAAATGAAGGTAGGCTTCCCATATGATTAAAATGTTGTATTCTATTCATTGGTAATGAATTGAGAATACTTTTGATATAATATTTAGTCCCATTATTTAAGTTGTTATTTTTAAGATTCTAGGATGAGATTAAGTATTAGAAATGAAGTAGTTCATGCCTAAATTAAGGACAAATGGTACTTGGTCATTCATAGCAAAATTAAAGGAAACGCATGAATACTATATTCTAATGCTTAAATTTGCATCCCTACGATAGTATGTGTATGTCTAATGTGTAGTATGGAGTTAATATGAATATTAATTTCATGCTATGGTTTTTGAGAGGAAAGAATTGGAAGATAAGCTAATAACTAGAGGAGAAAGGCTATGGAAGCCTTCCAATTCAGGTTAGTGCAATACTCCTTTCTTACTTGTTTAAAGTTCCTTTCTTACTTGTTTAAAGTCAAAATGTGTTTGATTTCACATTTAATTTCATAAAGTGATTTATGATCGAAAGGGAAATATTAAAATAAAATTTTTATGGATTCGAAAGGAAAGAAGCATGATTTGATACCTTATGATTTTTAATGACTTTTAAAAGTTAAATTCAAAGTTGTTTATATGAGAAAGGAGGATGTTGGCCAATTGTTATATATAGTATGAGGGGCAGCCGTGAATGAGTTTTTAATAGTGCATGTGAAAATGGATTGTTGCCAATGTGTTTTCAATTATGTTTAATATATTAATATATGAAATGAATTTATAGTCTCTCAGGCAGTTGAATAGACAAGTTTATGTGCCCCTGCCGATAATCGACTTCAATTTTGTTTGAAGTTGATATTGTGGATTGATAGGAAAATGAATGAAAAATGATATTGTGATTGATATGGAAATGAATGAAAAATAAATGATATTGTTCCCTCTTAAATGAGGTTCAGATTGTCCCTCTTCTGTTGAGATATAAATCAAAATTGAGGTTGAGATAACTTTGGCTTAATAAGCTCATAAGACACTGATGGCCCTTCGGATTGAGTCTATTTAAGCTATTGAGACTAAATTGGATATTGTTAAGCCTCTTGAATTAATGCTTTTCCTATAATTATGATGCTCGATAACCATTTTTCATACAAAGGCAGTTATGTGATTTTTGAGCAAAGAATTTCTATCACTATTATTGATAAACTTTCTTACTAAACTCTTTACTCAGTTGAAAGAAAGATTGATTTTCAAGAAAGATTAATGAAAAGGATTTTCATATGAAGTTTTATTTACAGTTATAGTTAACCTTAGTGATATTGTTTTTTGTACTATTTGTAGGGAAAGGAAAGGAGAAAAAAGAAGAGTCCTACTGATTGTAGGATTTCTTTTTTATCATTGTAAATATAAGAGTTACTACTATAGCTATTGTATATAATTCCTTTTTTCAATCTTGTATGATGTATAGAACATTAACAGAACAATCATATATATATGAGCAGACATATGTAATGAAAGTTTATGTAAACTCTCAATGCTAGTCTATAGTACAAGCTCTATATATATGTACATCTACTTATATGCATATGCTTTTATTATTACTTAAAGTAACTTACTCTTATTATATATATACATATGAAAGTGAGATCGATCCAGTATGTGACTGCATTTCAATTGGGCTTATGGGTAAATAGCTTTTATTATTACTTAAAGTAACTTACTCTTATTATATATATACATATGAAAGTGAGATCGATCCAGTATGTGACTGCATTTCAATTGGGCTTATGGGTCCTGGAAATATTTATGATGAACGAACTTTCATAATTGTAAAACAAAAATTTTATGATATTATGAGTACTTTCCCCTATATATATAAATGTATTTTTTAAAAATGGAAAGAGTATTTGATCCTGCTTCTAAGTGATGTTCTTGAAATAAATTAGCTAATGAAAATGTAATTTGAAATTATTTTATTTAAGTCCCTTGTAGTATGTTTATTGAGTTCTTATGCAAAGTAAGTGCTTAATAAGCATATTACAGGTGACATGTCACGTCTTACTGTAAGGTGAGGTGTGACATGTACCCTATTTAACTATTGACAATAAATAGTGACATGACTATCCACGTGGGCCTTAAACTTATGGTCCCATCAGAACACCTTGGCCTCTCCCTCCATATTAACCATAGCATCTAGTGCCATTTCCCATGTAGCCATGTCGCTGAAAAACTTGGATGCATGGTGTCCCAGTTGGAGTCAGCGAGTTGAGCTTGAAGCGAAGCAACTTACAAGACCTCGGTGGTTGAGAGCCAGCCTTGATCTCTACCTATTTAGCCAATGAGAGAGCCACTGTAGAGGACGAACATAGTGGTGGAGAACATGAGTACTGTTAGGGTTAGTTACGAGTACGATCAGGAGTATGTCAGCATCGAGGGCAGAGAGATTAAGCTTGAAGGAAGTCAAATTGATTGAGATCAAATGGAAGGTTAGGTCCTTGCGATTGGCATAAACCAAAGCTCTTATCATTGTAGTCGATGCTCCTACGATGAAAGCAGAGGACCAGCTCCATTTGACCTTTTGACCTGTGAATTTTGTAGGAAATTACACTGTTATCCATGTGATTTTGCAGAGGAGACATGATGAAAATCAGTAAGTAGAGATTATTCAAAAGCAAACTTTAATCAGAGTCTATTAACCTTTCAGATTAGAGGAAAGGATGTTTTGGTATTTTAATAACCAAAATAATTTGGACAAGTTTCAAGGAAGAGGGGTTTTGACAAAAATAATGGTCTCCAAAAAACTATTTCCCAATCTAATGACAAATCAAAACTATTTACCAATCTAATGTTTGTCCTAACATGGAGAGAGTGTGTTTCACCAATTAAGTGTTGGTTTTAGTGCAATAGAAAAAGTAACTTGTACTGACTGAGCAGTCAGCAAAAAATAATTATATGAATAAACAATAATTTTTATTTTGTATTGAAACCACCAATTCAACTGGTGGTTTCTAGTAGAAATTCATTTATTTGGGCTTATTGATTGTGTTTTTTTGGTGTAGACTAGAGAAAGAAGACATAGCATATATATATATATATATATATATATGAGACTATTAGGATCTCCCATCATAACCTTAATAGAATATACAATCCTAACCCAAGTTAGAATTTAACCACACTTAACCCAATAACATTTAACTGACCTATCAATACTTTAATGATCACTCCTTAGTAATGAGCTCTAAATTAGACCTTTTGGATTATAAGGGTTAACCCAAATATTTTATAAAACTAAATAAAACACAATCAATAAGCCCAAATAAATAAGTTTCTAACATTCTCCCACTTGGCCGCTATTTGATTGTTAATTTTCTAATAAAAAACTTTTATTTAGAAAATGACTCTTGGGTTAGCAAATAAGAAAACTTTTATGTGGCCACTTATTTAAAACATCATAATCCAAAAGAATACTCCAAGCATCATAGTTCTGCCCAATAAACGATTAATGTCGAATTATGGCGATCTTTGTATCAATTATAGATACAAGACAATCCATAATTACAAAAATAGTTTATTTATTTACATGAACTACATGTGTGTTTAGTGTGGTGTGCAAATTAGCACCATCATGTGATCAAAGTATGATAATTTCAACTTTGTCCTACTTTTAGTCTCTCACGAGACTCCATTTATGCTTTGCTAAGAAGCTTGACAAACAGTCATGCTTAAGTACAACTTAAGACTTTCTAAAATCTACAGAAATCAAACTATTATATGCAACATTTATAAGCATATAAATTTCATAATGACGATCATAAATAATTATATCAAGTAACAATATCCTAAAACATGATATAGATTTATTATTATGAAAAGAGTCATGTAACAGGGCAATGCTTACAACCAAAATAAAATCCCACTAATCAAGAATAACAAAAGACTCAATTACACCCATATTCATCATATGAATTTTTAAAAATTCGAGAACAATTGCCTTAGTCATAGGATTTGCTAGCATGTTTCTAGTTGAAATATGCTCTAACTCTATCTCTTTATTTCTTACCATCTCTAAATAGTGAGAAACTTTATTCGAATATACTTAAAGCCATTAGAGCCTTTATTATTGTTAGAGAAACATACAACTGCCATGCTATCACAATATATCTTCATTGGCTTGGAAATATGAAATATGCTCTAACTCTATCTCTTTATTTCTTACCATCTCTAAATAGTGAGAAACTTTATTCGAATATACTTAAAGCCATTAGAGCCTTTATTATTGTTAGAGAAACATACAACTGCCATGCTATCACAATATATCTTCATTGGCTTGGAAATAGAATCAATTACCATGAGCCCTGAAATAAAATTCTTTATCCAAATAGAATGAGTTGTCATCCCATAACATGCAATGTACTCAGCATGCATAGTAGATGAAGCTACAAGAGACTGTTTAATGCTTTTCTAAGATATAGCTCCACCAACTAACATGAAAATAAACCCTGAAGTTGATTCCATATCATCTACACAACCAGCAAAATCTGAATTAAAGTAACTCATCACCTCAAGTTCTTTAACTTGCCTATAAACAATCATATAATCTCTAGTATGTTTTAAGTACCGCATTACTTTCTTAGCAGCCTCCTAATGATCCCAACCAGGTTTAGACATGTATCTACCAAGCATACCCACAGCATAAGGAGTATTAGGTCTAGTGTATACTTGGGCATGTATTAAACTCCCCACTACACTAGAATAAGGGATATTAACCATAGATTGCTTCTCAATTTCATTCTTGGGATATTGATTCTTACTAAACTTGTCTCCTTTTGTCATTGGCATATGCCAAGGTTTACAATTCTCTATATTAAAATGTTTGAGTACTATATCTATGTAAGAGCTTTGTGAAAGTCCCAAAACTTTTCTAGACCTATTTCAATCCCAAAGACAAAGGATGTCTCACCTAGGTCTTTCATATCAAAAGTTTTTACTATATCTATGTAAGAGCTTTGTGAAAGTCCCAAAACTTTTCTAGACCTATTTCAATCCCAAAGACAAAGGATGTCTCACCTAGGTCTTTCATATCAAAAGTTTTAGGCAACAAAAGTTTAGTCTCATATAATAGTCCCAAACCTAGTACTAGCCAGCAAAATATCATCAACATATAACATAAGAAAGATAAATTTCCTCCCACTAACCTTATGATATATGCATTGATCAATCTTATTTTCAATAAAACCAAGGCCAGTCATAATTTTATCAAATTTCAAATACCATTGCCTAGAGGCCTGTTTTAGCCCACAAATAGATTTGTTTAACTTACACACCATATGTTCTTTACCAAGAATCACAAATCCCTCAGGCTGCACCATAAAAACTTCTTCATCTAAGTTTCCATCCCAAAAGGCAATTTTCACATCCATTTGATGAAGTTCTAAGTCAAAATGTGCAACTAAAGCCATAATAATTCAAAATGAGTCTTTGGTGGAAACAGGAGAAAATGTTTCATTAAAGTCTATACCTTCTCTTTGGATAAAACTCTTAGGTACCAATCTAGCCTTAAACCTATCCGTTTTTCCATTTGAATCCCTTTTGGTTTTATACACCCACTTACAACCAATATGTTTAAAACCATTTGGTAATTCAACAAGCTCCCACACCTCATTTTTAGACATTGACTTCATTTCATCAATCATTGTCTTTTGCCATGCATCACTTTGTGAACTAACTATTGCTTCACCATAACTAAGTTGATCTACCTCTTACCCAACATCATAATCATTCTCTCCCAAATAGACTACATAATCATTAGATATGACAGATCTCCTTTGCCTAGTTAATCGTCTAACATGCGCTTCTTCTATTTATTGAGGTGCATGTTCCTCCACTTGAGGAACTTCGACCGATTGGTTTTCTTTTAATTCTCTAACCTCAGGTTGATATATAATTTTTTCATGTACCAAAGGAATAGAAATACGATCATTTGATGGAATCATAACTTTATCACTATAAGAATTTTCGTCATAAACATCAAATTCTAGGAACTTAACATTAATGGGTTTAACAATTTTTATGCCACGATTAGGACGATGAAACCTATAACCTTTAACCTTTTGATCGATCTAGATAGCCTATTGAAGTAACAACGAATGCTTTTGGGATCAATTTTCTTTTCTAAGGGATTATATATTTTAACTTCTAGAGGATAACCCCAAACACGAAGGTGATTAAGATTAGGCTTACGATTGGTCCACAACTCAAATGGTGATTTAGGAACAGATTTAGTGGACACTCTATTTAATATATAAAGCGAAGTCTTAAGAGCTTCACCACAAAGGCATTGAGGCAAATTGCTCATAGCCATCATGGATCTAACCATGTCCATAAGAGTGCGATTACATCTCTTTGCCACACCATTTTTTTAAGGGTTTCCAAGCATTGTATATTGGGCAACAATCCAAACTGTTGTAAGTACTTAGCAAATGATCCCATTTGTTGTCCTGTTTCCCTATGTTTCCCATAATACTCACCACCACGGTCAGATCTCACAATCTTGATTCTTTTATCTAGTTGATTCTCAACTTCAATTTTAAAAATTTTAAATATATCAAGTGCCTCAGATTTTTCTTTAATAAGGTAGACATGTCCAAAACGAGAAAAATCATCAATAAAGATTATAAAATATGAATGACCAAACAAGGTGGAGGACAAAGGACCACTAAATAATTTTTAAAAGATTCTGACTACGAGCGAATCCCTTTCTTTTAGTCTTAGTAAGTTTACCTCTAAAACAATCAACACAATCTTCAAACTTTGTTTTGTCAAGTAGAGGTAAAATATTATATTTTACAAGTCTTTGAACTCTTTCTTTAGAAATATGACCCAAACGTTTATGCTACAACATGAAAGACTTTTCTTTAGTTAAAGGGCATTTACAAATCGTTTTATCAACATGCATAGAAAAATTTTCAATTTGGGATAGAGACAATTTATAAAGATTATCACAAAGATATACATGTCCCACAATTGAAGAATTAAAAGACACATCAATTTTTCTAGAACCAATATTTAGAAATAACCTTCCAAATCAAGTTTCTTAACTGAAATCAAATTTCATTGTATAAACGGTACATAGAAAATATTTTTTAAAATAAGACTAAAATCAAAATCTAAAATTAAGGCAGCTTCTCCTATAAATTCGACTTTGACTTTATCCCATTCCCTACGACCAAAAAACTTTCAAGTTCACTTGGCTTCCGTTTGTTTTTGAACCCCTACAAGGTATTATAAATATGAACAGATGATCCAATATCAATCCACAAAGAATTAAGAGGAACATTGACTAAATGAAATTGAAAACAAACGTAAGCAAAAGTATCACTTTCCATATTTTTTAAGTGGATCTTATAATTTGTGCATTCATATCTCCTATGACCCTTCTTCTTGTAAAACCAACATTTTTCTTCTTTCTTTGCATTAGCTTTAAGACCAAGATTATGAGACTGACTATATTTTTTTTGGGACCTTTATTATAGTTACTAACCCCCCCCCCCCTTTTCCTCCTATGAATATTTTGGGTAGAAGGTTTAGCTAGGGAAACAATTAAATCAGTTGCTTCTTTCACCAAGTTCTCAACACCCTCTTCTTGATAAACATTTAGCTATAAGCTCACCAATGGACCACTTTTCTTTCAGAGCATTATAAGCAATTTTTAGCAGACTTAATTGAGAGGCAGAGTATTAAAAACTTAGTGAACAATGAATTCATCAGGGAGAACGATTTTCATGGCACTAAGTCATTTTTGGTAACGATTTTCATGGCACTAAGTCATATTTTGGTTAAGTAAGCATTTTTATGATGTACTCTCTTTACCACCTACCCTTTCATTATTTCATTTACCCCACCTACCCCTTCATATTTCATACGCATAATTTTTCACGTAAGCTCTCCAGATTCGCCTTATCATGTAAATTGACTATAACATTAAAAAGAGTTTTAGCATTATCGTTATCAGGAACAGAACCAAAGATATGTTCAGCTACAAACTTCTTAACAACCATCACAAACTTTTGCTTAGTAGTACTAGTTTCTGAGGGTACTGGAGATTCAGGCTCATAAAGGCAATTTCTAGGTCACTCATTCCTAAAGCAAGTTCAATATCCAATTTCCATTATTTATAGTTGGCTCCAGTTAAAACCTCAATGCTAGCAGATTGGTTGTTGGCAACAAACTAACTGTTTAAGAGATTATCCTAATAAATATAAGAGAGAATAATGGGCAGTTTGAATGCAAGAATAAGCTTTATTCTAACGAGAGTCCAGGTGTATGATTATAAAATGTCCTTTGGGTAGATGATACAACATACAAATAGGTCTCTCCAATATTAGAGTAACATATATAGAAAACATAGAATCACAAGAAATAAAATATATCCCCTTTGGCTAGATATATTTTTAATTTATGAATTCTCCCTAAGATTAAATTCCATTAAACCTTAATTTTATTATATATACCAATCCCCTTTGAGTAGATTAATATATAGAAAAAATCTGTAATTTTGTCTTACGTACATCATGTAATGAAAATTTATAAACGTCACATCCGACTCCAACCACCAACGGAATTGTCCGCTTTGGATCAAGCCGAATCCATCCCATACTGGATAGGCAAGATCCGCACGGTTTTGTCCTGCAGGTAAAATAGGGAACTTCCCAGGTAGTTACCAATCTTACCAAAAGGCACCTCTGTTGATTAGTTTTCCTTTTTCCGATATATGATTCGATTCATTCATGTGTCCCACAGTCGGGATATTATAATAAATCTCTATGAATAACTCACTTTGGTGTACATATTCATATCAATATACAAATTTTCTAGTAAGACCAATATTTTATGTCCAAAAAATTCTTTTATTAAAAAACATATCTCCAAGATATATACATGAGTTGTAAATTGGAAAGGAAGCAATACAACATTTATGTTTTTGATAATAAAATAAAAAAAAAATATTGAAGAAGCAATAATTCAAGAATTCCATAATCAATTCAAAACATCCAAGCATTTAGATTATCGATTCAATCATATATGCAATCCACAAACCATAATCAAATTTCAATTTATATAAGTAGGCTCTAATACCACATGTTAGAATTTAAGTGCCCAAGATACTCATATATAAATTGAAATTATAAATAGAATAACTTACAGGTTCTCTTGTCTGCTTCCATTGACACCACCTTGATCCCAAAAGCTAGATTGAACTAAATATAAACAACCATGCACAATTGTCTATGGAATGACTGCGTGCTTCCTCCCTATGTCTACAAACTCCTAATGGATGGAGAATAATTTTGTGTTTTTTATGGTGTAGACTAGAGAGAGAGGACATAGCCTATATATATAATCTTGATCCCAAACTAGAGAGAGAGGACATAGCCTATATATATAATCTTGATCCCAAAAGTTAGGTTGGACTAAATAGAAATAGCCACGCATAATTGTCTGTGGAACGGCTAGGTGCTTCCTCCCTATGTCTACAATTTCCCAATGGATGGAGAATAATTTTGTGTTTTTTTCAGCGTAGACTAGAGAGAGAGAGAGCATATAGCCTATATACCGTTCCACAGACAATTTTGCGTGGCTGTTTCTGTTTAGTTCAACCTAGCTTTTGGGATCAAGTTGGTGTCAATGCAAGCAGATAAGAGAACCTATAAGTTATTCTATTTGTAATTTCAATTTATATATGAGTATCTTGGGCACTTAAATTCTAACAGTTCTAAAACAAAAGAAAAATTTTAAGTTGCAATTTGCATTTTTACTGAAACACACAATTCATTTGGTGATTTTAGTGCAACTATGAGATGTGACCACTAGTTAGCAAAAAGTACACATGAGAATAGTGTTTTGTTAAGAGTCCACCAAATGAACTAATGGTTTTAACAAAAAAAATATTTTTTTGCTCAATTTATTTTTTCACCAAAACACACATATCATCTGGTGGTTTTGGTTCATAAATATTTCAAGTTAAGTAATAACAATATAAGTTTTCTTACACAGTTACAACATAATTCTAGTATAATATTTTAGATGTGTTTTCTAGATGCTGGGAATATTTATACTATGTTTTTAGTGTATGTTTCTAGTATATGATTTTAATACATTTCTAGTATATATTTTTATATTTTTATATTTTTTTAGATGCAATGAATATTTGTAGTATAATATTTTTAGTGTATGTTTCTAGTATATGGAGAAGATTATCAAGGTATTAGATAAGATGCAATACGCAGATCACACGTCGTAACAGAAGGCCTCCAAGATGTGGTACATGAGGACATGTAGACATTAATATGATTGATTTTTCATGTATTAGTTATTAAGACATTTTTTTACATAATACAAGTTAAACTCGAAGCACTTTATTACTCTAGGTAATTTGTAACTGTGTAAGAAAACTTATGTTGTTATTACTTAACTTCAAATATTTATGAACTAAAATCACCAGATGATATGTGTGTTTTGGTGAAAAAAAATACTTTGAGAAAATAAATTTTTTTTTTATTGAAACCATTAGTTAACCTAATGGACTCTTAACAATATAATATTTTCACGTGTACTTTTTGGTGACTAGTGGTCACATCCCATAGTTTTAGTAAAACTATCAAATGAATTGTGTGTTTTAGTGAAAAGACAAATTGACAAATTAAAAAATTAAAATTTTCATTTTGTATTGAAACCACTAGTTGAATTAGTGGTCTCAATACAAAATAAAAGTTATTGTACTTTTTGCTGAATGCTTGTCAGTACGATTTATTTTTTCTATTGAACTGAAATCACCAACTTTGTAGTTTCAGTGCAACACTCTCTCTATATGACAGGACAAACATTAAATTGGTAAAAAATTTTCATTTGGCATTAGATTGGAAAATATTTTTGAAAAGCATTATTTTTAATTGGTGGTTTTAGTGTAACACTCTCTTTATGGGAGGACAAACATTAAATTGGTAAAAAATTTTCATTTGGCATTAGATTGGAAAATATTTTTGAAAAGCATTATTTTTAATTGGTGGTTTTAGTGTAACACTCTCTTTATGGGAGGACAAACATTAAATTGGTAAAAAATTTTATATAATATATTAATTTGGTGGTAATTTGATAGTAACACCTCTCTTATATGGCGAGGACAACATTAAATTAGGTTAAAAAATTTTACAATTCCTGGCATTAGATATGGAAAAAAAATAGATTTTATGGAAAAGCAGAATTTTATATACAAATCCACCACGGAAAGAGGACCAGATCCGTGGAAGCAACTTGTCCTGCAAACCCCAAAAGCAAACAAACAATGGGACGTAGGCATTACAAATACCACACAAACAATTAATAACATCCATATTATTTCTAATTTTCATCATTAAATAGAAACAAAAAAATGTTACCTAATTCTGCAACAAAACAATAAATATGTCAATTATCCCACACAACCATCGTACCTCCAACTAATCTGCATTTGTCAGGACGCCGTTGATTCACCTCTATGGAAATTACTCAAACCAAACTTTCATTCAAAAACCCGGAAATGAAAACCCGATCGTCAGGTTCTATATATTATTTCACACGTCTTTTCAATTAGGGCTCACGAGTTCACCCCGGTAAAATAATATGAACATGATCTTTACAAGGAATGTAAATACGGATTAATCATAGGATCGTTGATAGGAAAGAAAACACCGAATAGCCCCGAATTTAAACCCCAACAAACAAATGCAACAATTTAAAGATAAAAACTAATTATATATATTTCTATTATAATTTTTTAGGTTTCCTTCATGACTAACCTGTTCATGCTCGATGATTCAAAAATTTCCTCCCACAGTCCCCAACTTCAAAAACACAATAAATCCTATGGTTCGGTGATTCTTCTGCAATAAAATATTATACGAGACAGCCAATATCCTACCCTCTATCTCACTATCTTGCTTCCAAATTTCAAGTCATCCAAATGGATATTCATTTACTATTGTAATAATAATGGCTAGTGTGATAATAAAAATTTCAAATCTGAAAACTCAAATTATTATCATTGCACTTTAAAAGGAAATGAAAATTGATATAGGTAAATAACAATAGTTCCAAATAATAATATATATAAATTCTCAAAATAATCTTAATGCTCAAAACCTCGAAGTGATTTATAGCATAATCATATGAGTTTTATGAACAGCTAAATTTTGCGGATAATGAAATGACTTAATGAGAGGGACTTCAATTAATTAATCCAACATTCAACGACAACACCATTCCAAAAACACTAAAGTTTAAGCTTAGGCAATGTTTCTTATAATATAAGCACCTAAAATTAGGCATAAAATCGTCTACAAAATAACCTAGACAATATAATATAGAAATTAAGAACCAAATTAATACAAATTAAAAATAAAACACATTCCAAAATGAACGAAAGAAGAACAAAGAAATGCAATAAGAATTGAACGTATAGGATCATATTTTCACATAAAATTATGAGCATCCTCTGCAGGGGCGAAACAAAATAGCAAGTAATGTAATTCTTTGCAAAAGAACCCCCGATATTCAATTATGACCCACCCACCAAAAAACGCAACATAGACCACAACCTCCAAATTAGACCCAAATCACATAGTTCAAATGTATTAAGACAATACGAACAATCAGGGTAGACTACAGACCACAATCATTACTCTTATCCTTGGAACACAGTTATGAGAAATTGAAGAATAGTTCAGGTACCTTATAGTATGGATATTGAATCAAGATACGTCACAAGCTTATAAAAGAGAAAACTAGCTTTAAATACATAAGATTAATATATTAGCCATTAGAACTTACCATTTAAGTTTGATATGAGGCATGACGGAGATTTTAGGAGCATATCAATCGCGCTAGTGCCACAAACTAGGACATTTTTTCTTATCTAATTTTAGAGCAGACAGTCCACTCAGATTGTTATCAGTTATATTTGGATGGAAGGTTGTGACAATTAAAATCATATTTTACGGAACAATCATGGCTTGAGTATGTCTACCCCTTTGAAATATTACTCGGACTTTAATACAACGCAAAATTAACTCTATATCGAGTAAATTAACCTGAAACATAATCATATGGTTGGTATGCTCGCAATTGGAAAGTTGCAAAAAAGTTATCAATTCTCTGCATATTTAATTGCATAGTCCATAAAAGGTGAGTCTCTTAGGCATATGACAGTCCCGCTCTCGTGTTCTTGCAACCTCTGAATGGGGATATGACTGATAAAGTTTTACAATTATTGTGATCAATGACTCAGTTCAAACATACTTCGCATGTGGTATATTTAAACAAGAACGAATTAATTTAGTTGGGCGCGGTCATAAGCTCTATTAGAAATGATAAATACGCCTACATGAGGTTTATCTCGCTATATAAATTAAACTATAAGTTGTGTTGATGGAACGTTGATACAGACGATGAATCGCCGAATTGAAAACAAATGTTCAAAGAATAGCAATGAGATAACGTTGATACACTACCTACTTAGATTAAAGAAATATTAAAAGACTACTGCTCAAGTTAGAGAAGAATCCGCGAAGTAGAATTTTTTTCGCATAGATATGGATGTGTGTGAACCTTGTAGGGCATCTTACTTACTCTACTAATAGATCAACTCACACTGCACCAAAATATTTTGCAAGCAACGTTGAGGAGATTTGGAGCACAATCAAGATCACATGGTATTTACCAGTTGATCACTTTAAATGGCTCTAGCTAGAAGTCACATCACAAACTTAGGATTGGAACAATGTAAGTAGAATGAAATACAGAATCTAGCTAGGAGTATTCTTATTGATCTATACATTAAAAAAATCTTTCACGGATCAATATGCCTAATCTGTCAATACTCTATAATTAACTTTTATCCATAAGTTAAAAAGGTGGAGTCTCGATATGATTCTATATTATCCAACGACATAGGCAAAGGACAGCGAAGGATTTACGGAAGTAGAACATTAATGAAGGTAGACGACTATAACAAAAAGCATAAAAATCTTAATCAATAAATTAGGAGGTCTTAAAATATGACACAAACCTCAATTTTATGTATGGTTTTGTTTTTACCCTAGATTTTAATGTTCAAATTTTATTGGAAAGTTATGCACTTTGATCCCTACGCAGTCGACTATTAAGAACATGAGACAGGATACTTAAATTCAGCAAAGAAATTTAAGGAGAGATAATTGTATTATGAGATAATATCTTACATCGAGTATAAGGCCAAAAAAAATTGCAAACAACACACAATGACACAATACAGCAGTCGAACTCACTATTCTCGACATATCAAATTGCAATTGTCAAAAAAGTCACAACAGTGAAATGTCAAAAATAAACGTAAGAAGTTTCGAGTTGAGGGGAATGAGTTTATGGAAAGACACAAAAAACATATAGAGACACAAAAAAAGCAGAATAATATCAAATTGCAACAAATTTCAGACTTGAGATGTTTACACGTTTGAAGTGAGAAGACGATTATTGTCAGTGACGAATAAGGAAACAACACAACAAATTTGAATATACACTGAAGTGCTTGGAAAACTAATCTCACTTCCAATAAAATTATCTATCCTCTTAACATGGCTCGAGAATTATTAAGCCACTCTTCTATTTTTACACCCGCGACTTCAGAAGGTTCATATACATTAGGAACACTAGAAAGTAGACACGATTAATCGATTGCCTTAAGGAAGATTCCTTTTTCCTAGAGATAGTATAGAAAAGCCTCTATACTCTCTCGATGCACAAAGATTTGGTGTATCACTCAACATCGCCCCATACAATGTTGAAAGAAAAAGATATTTCGGAAGGACTTAGAAAAGGTTCTTGGCAACGATGGCTCATTGATTCAACATTATAATTTAATATCTCTCGAAAAAATATTTTTATCATAATTCTTTAAAATATAGGAATATAACTCTAAATTATAGGCCATTAAACTGAAAGTATAAATTCAATACTAACCTCTATGGTTACAAATTGATACCAAAATTGATCATTAATTCTGACACAATAAAAAATAACTCAGAAAATATGAATTAAGAAGATAAGATAACATAGTGTAATCTATCTTTTTATTCATTTAAATTATATATCTCTATCTTACAGTCTAAAATTATAAACATAATTTTCTTATAGAAATGATTATCTATTCTCTTTGATAGAAAATAACATATTTACTTAAAACTATTTATATATAAGCAAATATAACAATCTCTAAATTTCACTTTTTCACAACAGAGGAAATAAAACAAAACACGTAATAAATAAACATTAATATATATAATTATAATCAACTTAAATTATAATATTATAACCAATATCACTTAATATAATTAATAAATTAAATAAGTATGGAAAACTCTGGAGGGCTTTAGACAGACTTGAAAAGACCTTTTGTCATGTGTTGCTACAGTCTTTAAGATTATTTCTTGTTTTTGCTTGCCTAGGCTTTGTTTTGAAGATGCTGGGAATTGTCTCTCAACATATCCATTACCTTTTCATTGGCTTGAAAGTTTTACACAGTGGCAAGGGAATTAGCTAGGATGAAGATTTGAACAACCGAACCTAAAATTTCAAAAAAAATATGTCAAACTATTATTACGTATCTCTAGTATTTATTAAAATTAACTGAAGTTGTCTAGAAAGTTGCAAATTTAATTCTCCATACCCCAAACACCACACCCACACCAAAAAAAACACAAAACACCAAAAAAAAAAAACAAAACCAAAAAAAAAAAAAACCAAAAACATAACAACAACCAAACCACACAAACACCCCCAACCAACCCCAAAACACCAACCTAAAAACCCAAAAACAACACAAACCCAAACCAAAACAAAACCAAACCAAAAACCAAAAAACAAACCCCAACCACACCCCAAAAATCAAAAAAAAAAAGAAACCCAAAAAAAAAAAAACCAACACAAAAAAAAAAAACCACCAAAACACCACAACAAACACACCCTACTACAAACAACAAATTTCCTGTTTCAAATGACCACTAAGCAAGGATAGTTGCACCTAGTTTAACAATATGAGTCTACATGCGTTAAATAATACCTAATGATGGCTTATTTTTTTAATTCTCATTCTCAATATGTTGGATCAATATTAATTATCTCTTCTCCCTTACCTAAATATCTTTATTGCAGATTTGATGGGCCATAAAATTACTAATAATTATACACATTCAGCGGTGAACTTCATCAAATTATATTACTTTCATCTTTTACTACTTTTATAATATATCTCATAGGACCAAAAAAAAAAAACAATTCAACAGTATTACATCCTATTTTTAGGATACTGCATCGGTTTGATGTTGACTTGGAGTGTGCACATTTAAACTCATTGAGTATTTATGTAGCTGCCATAAGGTCTTGGAAAACAGCTAGACGTCGTCTGGCGCCCATCGAAAACACTGAGCTTAGCGTTTAACCACAGAAGCGTCAAATATTTCTGCATTTTCTCTTCAAACAGACATTCCTCAATATATATAAGTATGGAACTATGGAAGGGTTTGACGTGCTTTTGTCATGTGTTGCTAAGTCTTTAGAATTATCTTGTTTTTGCATATGCTAGGCTTGTTTTTGAAGATGCTGGAATTGTTTACTTCATTACCTTTTCATGGCTTGAGTTTACAGTGAAGGGTTAGCTAGGATGAGATTTGACCGAAACTAAATTTCAAAAATATCAACTTTATTACTATTTAGTTTATTAAATTATGAGTTGTTAGAAGTTGAATTTTATTTCTCCTATTCCTTTTATGAACACTAAGCAAGATATGTTTGCACTGTTTAAATTGAGCTCCTGAATTATATACTTGATGGATTATTTTTTTTTTTCTCATTGTTGGATCATATATATATTTTCTACTTCCTAATTCTTTATTGGATTTATGGCCATAAATTATATATTTACACATGCGGTGAACTATCAAATTTTTATTTTCTTTTTCTTTTTTTTATTAGACAAAAAAAAAAAAAAAATTCAAACCAGTTTCATCCTATTTTGGTCGGATCGGTTTGAGTTGATTGGGTGCACATTACTCTTGAGTATTTGTAGCGCTAGGTTTGGAAAACAGCATAGCGTCCGTGGCCGCCATGAAACTGAGCTTGCGTTTACCACCGGCGTCCTTTTCTCCTTTCTCTCAACGCTTCCTCAAATCGTTCTCTTCCTCACTATCTTCTTCTCCTATTGAAGGAGAAGAAGGTGCTCTATCTCCTCAAGAAAGCTTCCTAATCGATAAATTTCACTCTCTAATCAAAGACCACTACCGCAAAAGCCCAAATCTTAGCTATCCGACCGTTCCACCATCTTTCTCCCTTGATTTCTCCCAAATCTCCACCTCCGTCTCCCCTTCCATCGCCCACCGCGTCATCGAGAAATGCGGTGCTGTTCGTCACGGCATCCCTTTCATCCAAACTCTTGCATTCTTCAATTGGGCCACCTCTCAGGATGGATTTGCTCACTCCCCCGAACCTTACAACGAGATGGTCTCTCTCGCTGGTAAGGTCAGGCAATTTGATTTGGCTTGGCGTGTAATCGATACAATGAAAGCTAGAAATGTCGAAATCAGTATCAATACCTTCGCGATTCTCATTCGCCGTTACGTTCGAGCTGGATTGGCTGCAGAGGCAGAACACGCGTTTAATCGAATGGAGGATTATAATTGTAAGACTGATAAGATTGCGTTTTCAATTTTGATTAGTATTTTGTGTAAGAAACGAAGAGCCACTGAAGCTCAGTCAATTTTTGATAGTTTAAAGCATAAGTTTGAGCCTGACGTTATTGTTTACACTGATTTGGTTCGTGGTTGGTGTCGGGCTGGAAATATATCAGAAGCTGAGAGATTGTTTAGGGAAATGAAAATGGCTGGTATTGAGCCTAATGTTTATACATACACCATTGTGATTGATGCTTTATGTAGATGTGGGCAAATTACCCGAGCTCATGATGTTCTTGCAGAGATGCTTGATGTGGGGTGTCAGCCAAATTCAGTAACTTTCAATAATTTGATGAGGGTACATGTTAAAGCTGGTAGAACTGATAAGGTATTGCAAGTGCATAATCAAATGAAGAGATTGGGATGCTCTCCTGATACAATTACATATAATTTTCTTATAGAGACTCATTGTAAGGACGAGAATCTTGAGGAAGCTTTTAAGGTGCTTACTTCTATGGTTAAGAAAGGGTGTAGTCCAGATGCCTCCACTTTCAATACTTTATTAGGGTGCATTGCGAAGTTACGAGATGTGAATGCTGCTCATAGGATGCATGCTAAGATGAAGGAGTTGAAGTGTAAGCCCAATACTGTGACATACAATATCCTAATGCAGATGTTTGTTAATTCAAAATCGACTGATATGGTTCTGAAGCTGAAGAAGGAAATGGATGAGAATAATGTTGAACCTAATGTGAATACTTACCGTGTTTTGATTTCAATGTATTGTGGAATGGGACATTGGAATAATGCATATAAGTTCTTTAAAGAGATGATCGAGGAGAAGCATTTGAGACCGAGTCTGCCTGTTTATGAAACAGTCCTGCAGCAACTAAGGAAAGCAGGACAGTTAAAGAAGCATGAACAATTGGTGGACATTATGGTAGACAGAGGTTTTGTTACTCGTCCTTTGTAGAAGCTATGTCGCTAAATTAGGTCATATTTACTTCTTTTTGTAGCTCTGATATTTCTTGTTAAGATACTCTGTTTATGCTTTATGATTTTTAAGGGAATAAATAGCCTTTGATAGAATGTACTTTTCAATCATGCAGAAAAGGGTTCTATAATTTACTCAACTGGAGCTTGAATAGCTATAAATCATTTGAGTGGGACAACTCTTTCTGAGTACCTGTTTAATTGTTTCATATAAATTGATTGTGTTTTCTGATTACTGCGAGGAAGTCATCAAGAAGACCTTCAGCAACCAGATTGCCTCGAATCGTGTCTAAGGTCCCATTTGTCATACTGTATATACTGATTGAATATTGAAATTGATGATGCTGTGCAACCATATGATAAATTAATTGTATATATTCTGTTGCTAATTGGTTAGTTTGTTGATGACCTTGATAATTCAGCATGAATTGTTTTGTGGAAATAATAATGTCTCTGATTGTTCTCTAGGGCTGTAAAAGAATCGAACGGCTTTGATTTGTTAAGGCCTAGTTTGCAAAGTGCCGGTAAAAAGCTTGAGCTCGGCAAGGTTAGAAAATACTATGCTCAAACTGGATTAATTTAGTAGTAGCTCATTTACGATAGTTAGAACTTGAATTTAGGCTTACTAAAAGCTCAAGTTCAAGGTTGTATTTAAGCTCGTTAAGAGCTTGATAATAGTTATTTCAATATCAATTTCTGTTTTCAATTGCTCAATAATTCGAAATAATAGTTTGATTTATGTTTAGTAATAACACATTACACTAGTGCGTATTAAATGCAATTAAATAGTTCTAGTTCCATTAAATAGTTCTAGTTTCATTAGAAAAAAAAAAAAAATTAATAGTTAAAAATTGAACCCATCAATGTTCCTTGCACCAGCAAATGGCTAATTGTTTGCTGGTGGATTGTCGTGTTGTAAGAAAAAAACGAATTAGGGAAGAAGAAATTTTTTTTATTGAATGTTTTTTCTCAAAATGTTTTTTGTCAGTTTGACTACTTTATTTGATCATATCATCATCATATTTTATCCCGATCGTCATATTGTCAGTAGATTAATTCTATAAAAGGAATAGTATTATTTGGTATAATACTAATTTTAATATTAAATATAATTATAATTAGAAAGGATAATATATTTATTTGAATAATATTCAAATTTTCAACAATTGTAAATTTGAACAATATTAGAAAAAGTATATAATAATATCAAAATATTAGTGAATTAAAATAATGAAAATTATAAAATTATTACAATACTAATGACTTAAGATATTAAAATTGTGATTATAGTCAAGTGATACCTAGTGGGGGGTACGAAATTGTGAATTGAAACCATGATTGGAAGAGCATTGTCGTCGGAGGAATACTTGCAGACATTCCGATATTTAAATTAGGAAGAGAATAACGGAGGATTATAGACACTCCGATATGTAAATTAGGAAGAGAATGATGGAGAATTATGGAGGTAATAGAGATTGACTAAATGTACCTTCAAAATCGGATGTGAGGTCTTTTATAAGAAGTTTAAAGGACTCCTTACATGTTATTATTTAGAAGTACTAGTATTAGTAGTAAACTTGCATTTGACTTTCCAGCGTAGTCTGTATTGATTGAGGAATAGGACTTGCCTCATACCTCAGACAGATGTTAAGCTGTGATTCCTCTGTGTCATCCAGGACTTTGTTGTCTTGTGTTTTGGGCATGGGTCATGTTTATGTGGCAAATTCTACTGCCGTTTGGTGACATATGTCCCCTTCATTAGTATCAAATCTTTAAGTTCGATTAATGAATTGTAAGTGTTGATATACAAGCTTTAATGAGTTTATGAGCCGCAACAGTCTCCAAAGTGAATTGGTTATCATATTGAGGTATGAAAAATAGTACTCCTAAATCGATCTACGGAATTAGCTATTTTAGACTGTTAAACTAGATCGACGCTAGTATTGTATTTTTTGTTTTTTAATAATAACATTGCTTATCCTCACACAAATATGAATCTTTAAGTTCGTGTAAGGATTATAATCAGTATACTTTTCGAAAAAAAAAATACTAAGGTGAACATCTTTGTCACGACCCAAACCGTGGGTCGGACCTGGCACTAGAGCCCAATGTTACGCGGAAGGTTCTGGAAGCCGCCAGAATTCGTGGGAAAGGTCTAGCGAGGCCAAGAAAGAGCTACCAAGTTCAAGAAGCTTTTGGATCCATGAAGGAAACTCCAGCCCACAAGGTATTCAGGTGTATAATCTATAATATTCTAGATTATTCTACACGTGTAAGGTGGATGGTAAAATATCTCTAATATCTCTAAATCTAGAATGATCGGGTAAAATATCTCTAAATCTAGAATGATCGACTAAACCTCTACCACACATTTCTTGTAAAGAATTGTAACCACATGTTAAGGAGGTGGAAATTCCTTTAAATACCTCGCCTCCCCTCATTTGTAAATCGTCCAAGCATTTGAGTAATAAGAGATCTACAACAAAGCTCTTACAAGCTCTCTTGTGTTCTCCTCTCTACTTAGCTTACATTTTAGCTCCAACACGACTCCAATGCTTACTTAGCGCATCTTAAAGTCTCAAGGGTGACTAAGTGCCGCGCAGATAGGTAAAGGAAAAACCTATCTCCATGACAGGTGGTATCAGAGCAGGTTTCATCCTAGGTACCAAACCGTACCAAACCTTTTATCTCAACCTATGGCAAGTGAGGAAGCTCAAGTGGTTGTTACTGAAGAACAACAACCCGAGCAAGCTGAAGCCATTCGAGGCCGTGAGTAGGTGCGTGCTCGGCCTAAGCGGGGGAAGTCAAAGGCACGAACCCCTCCCATGGATCCTGTGGAGCAAAAAATTGTAGCTCTTAGGCGATCTTTGTCCACTCAAGAAGCTATTGTGGGAGAACTCTCCGAACAAATTGACAATATTGTTCAGGAGAACGAAGAGATCACTCAAGCCGCCAAAGGCATGATTACCGAGCTTGGCAAAGCCCTACTAGAGGAGCTTTAAGCCCTTGTTGGTAGAATAAGATGACCAAGGTACGAACATTGACTGAATTTGAAATTAGTGCCCTACGTACTGAAGTAGATGCTATCCGTTTCGAATGTCGGGTGCACCATCGTATAAGTAGTCCTACCTCAACCAGTGTTACCACCGGTGCTTCGGTACCTGGTTTGAAGGTGCCCAAGCCTGTGACGTACAACGGTATGCGTAGCGCCTCGATGGTGGAGAACTTTCTCTTTGGACTTGACCAGTACTTTGAGGCCATGGGGGTATTGGATGATGCTGCCAAGATTGGCAATGCCCCCACGTTCCTCTGGGACGCTGCTCAACTATGGTGGCGAAGGAAGCATGCAGAGTGTCAGAAAGGCATTTGTGCTATCAATAAGTGGGAGCAATTCAAGGCAGAATTGCGGAAGCACTTTGTACCTCACAATGCAGAAAGTGAAGCAAGGGGTAGACTACGCCGTCTACGACAAAGCGGTAGTGGCACAATCAAGACTGTAAATTCCAAAGTGAAGCCAATTGCCGGATTTGCAAATTTGCAAAGGCTGTAACAGTTAAAATTGGTTCATGGTGTGGTAAGCTAGACTTCACCATCGTGCCCATGGACGATTTTGACATAGTATTGGGACTAATATTCTTCCGAAAGGTATGCGCACTCCTTTTCCATTACTCAAGTTCCCTAATTATACTTGAAGGAGAGAAGCCGTGCATTGTCCCATTGAAGTGCATAGAGAAATCACCATCTACGATCTCGGCTATGCAATTTAAGCGAGGCTTAAGCAAAGCTGAAAACTTTATAGCATCAATAAGTAAGGGAACTAAATGAGGGTGAAGAAGTAATAAATCCTAAACAGTCTTTGCCTGAATGTGTGCAAACGGTTTTGGATGAGTACAAGGATGTCATGCCTCTCCAGTTGCCGAAAAAGCTCCCTCCTAGAAGGGAGATTGATCACCAAATTGAACTGGAGCCTGGTGCCAAGCCACCAGCCATGGCTCCTTATCGCATATCTCCTCCGGGGTTGGAAGAACTAAGAAAGCAACTCCAAGACCTCATTGATTCAGGGTACATCCAACCCTCTAAAGCTCCTTATCGAGCCTTGGACAAGATCACTATCAAGAACAAATACCCGATACCCTTGATAGGTGCTTTGATCAATTGGGGAACACAAGATGGTTCTCAAAGTTGGACCTGCGGTTGGGTTACTACCAAGGCTTGATAAGGAGCTTTAGAGGGTTGGATGTACCCTGAATCAATCAGGTCTTGGAGTTGCTTTCTTAGTTCTTCCAACTCCGGAGGAGACATGCGATAAGGAGCCATGGCTGGTGGCTTGGCACCAGGCTCTAGCTCAATTTGGTGATCAATCTCCCTTCTAGGAGGGAGCTTTTTCGGCAACTGGGGAGGCATGACATCCTTGTACTCATCCAAAACCGTTTGCACACATTCAGGCAAAGACTGTTTATTATTACTTCTTCACCTCATTTAGTTCCTCTTATGATGCATATAAAGGCTTTCAGCTTTAACTTAAGCCCGCTTAAATTGCATTAGCGATCGTAGATGGTGATTTCTTATTTGCACTTCAATGGACAATTGCACGGCTTCTCTCCTTCAAGTATTTAATTAGGGAACTTGAAGTAAGGGAAAAGGAGGTGTGCATACCGTTTCGGAAGATCGGTTAGTCCCAATACTTTATGTGAATCGTCCATGGGCACGACGGTGAAGTCTAGCTTTACCGTAACCATGAGCCAATTTTAACTGTTACAACCTTGCAAATCTGGCAATTGCTTCACTTGGAATTGTACAGTCTGTGATTGTGCCACTGCTCTTTGGAATTTACAGTCTTGATTGTGCCACTGCCTCCAATGATATCCAGGCCTAGTCGCTTGGCCTCCTCGATATCAATAAAGTTGTGTGTAGCCCCTATGTCTAGCATGACGCTAGTTGATTTTTCATTAACGGCTACATCGGCATATAGCAGTCCCTTCATCTTGGGGATGTTAGGATTAAGGGTTCTTATTATGGAGCTTAAGTATTGTAGGAATCCCAAGTTGGCTTGGGTTTCTTCTGCCTCTTGCTTTTTATATTCGGCACGCATTGCATTTACTACCTTTTTATTGGGGCAATCTGTTGTCCAATGCGGCCCATCGTAGATGAAGCAAGGTTTCAGAGGTTTGGAATCATACCTCTTGGACGGCTTGTCATATTTTTCGCTAGAAGATTTGGATGAACAGCCCTCCTTGTGACTTTGATCCTTTTTCTGAGTATGCTTCTCTCCCCCACTCTTACCAGGATTGGGCTTCTTATTTTTGATTTGGGTGGAGTAGTCAGTTAGAGTTTCAGCCACGGCAATGGCATCGTTAAGTGTTTGCACGTCACACCGTTCTAACTCTACCTTTGCCCAATCTCTTAGCCCATCCTTAAAGTAGAAGAGAGCGTCTTTGTCGGATAGATCGTCGATCTCCAAAATAAGGGTAGTAAACTCCTTAATGTAATCAGAGATGCTACCGCTTTGTCGTAGATGACGTAGTCTACCCCTTGCTTCACTTTCTGCATTGTGAGGTACGAAGTGCTTCCGTAATTCTGCCTTGAATTGCTCCCATGTATTGATAGCACAAATGCCTTTCTTACGCTCCGTATGCTTCCTTCGCCACCATAGTTGAGCAGCGTCCCGGAGGAACGTGGGGGCATTGCCAATCTTGGCAGTATCATCCAATACCCCTATGGCCTCAAAGTAATGGTCAAGGCCAAAGAGAAAGTTCTCCACCATCGAGGCGCTATGCGTACCATTGTACGTCGCAAGCTTGGGCACCTTTAAACCAGGTACCGAAGCACAGGTGGTAACACTGGTTGAGGCAGGACTACTCATACGATGGTGCACTCGACATTCGGAAGGGATAGCATCTACTTCACTACGTAGGGCACTAATTTTAGATTCCGTGAATGTTCGTACCTTGGTCATCCTATCCTACCAACAAGGGCTTGAAGCTCCTCTCGTAGGGCTCTACCAAGCTCGGTAATCATGCCTTTGGCAGCCCGAGTGATCTCTTCATTCTCTTGAACAGTATTGTCAATTTGTTCGGAGAGTTCTCCCACAATAGCTTCTTGAGTGGACAAAGATCGCTCAAAAGCTACAATTTTCTGCTCCACAGGATCCATGGGAGGGGTTTGTGCCTTTGACTTCCCCCGCTTAGGCCGAGCACGCACCTGCTTACGGCCTCAAATGGCTTCAGCTTGCTTGGGTTGTTGTTCTTCAGTAACAACCACTTGAGCTTCCTCACTTGCCATAGGTTGAGATAAAAGGTTTGGTACTTAGCTTGAGCTTCCTCACTTGCCATAGGTTGAGATAAAAGGTTTGGTACCTAGGATGAAACCTGCTCTGATACCACCTGTCATGGAGATAGGTTTTTCCTTTACCTATCTGCGCGGCACTTAGTCACCCTTGAGACTTTAAGATGCGCTAAGTAAGCATTGGAGTCGTGTTGGAGCTAAAATGTAAGCTAAGTAGAGAGGAGAACACAAGAGAGCTTGTAAGAGCTTTGTTGTAGATCTCTTATTACTCAAATGCTTGGACGATTTACAAATGAGGGGAGGCGAGGTATTTAAAGGAATTTCCACCTCCTTAACATGTGGTTACAATTCTTTACAAGAAATGTGTGGTAGAGGTTTAGTTGGAGGTTTAGTGGATCATTCTAGATTTAGAGATATTTTACCATCCACCTTACACGTGTAGAATAATCTAGAATATTATAGATTATACACCTAAATACTTTGTGGGCTAGAGTTTTCTTCATGGATCAAAAAGCTTCTTGAACTTGGTAGCTCTTTTTTGGCCTTACTAGACCTTTCCCAGGAATTCTAGCGGCTTCTAGAACCTTCCACGTAATATTAAGGCCCTGAGGTCCATAGTAAGCTTGATTTATGAAAACACATTTCTTTCAGAAACTGACTTTAAGAACAATAAGCCCATATTTCGACGTTGTTCAGTTAATCTGTCAAATTATATCTCTGGCCTAGCTTCAACATTTCAATTAATTCATAGCTCGGGCTTATAGCTTTTCTTTTAGACCTTTAACGCCATTCATAATATGGGCAAACTAATCCGTTCGTACTTTTAGAGAATCAATTAGAAAATTACCATAGGTTTATTGAGCAATATATTAATAATTCTTACATAAGAAATCGTAATATATGACTCTCTAACTGCGGAGCTAAGTAAGTAGATGTTGATACATTTTATACATAATATTGTATTATCAAGAACTGGTAATTACTATTATAACTCTGTGGAGAAGGAAGCATAACTTATCTGAATTAGCACAGTGTCTATCTCCCAGGAAAGATTTAAGGAAGGGGTGAGTTTTTCAAACTCAGTGAATAATAATAAATAATACACAATCCAGACAATCACAGATGATGCTTTCCACGTTTATTATGATGAACACTCGTCCAATCAAGCACATGTCACAATATCAACATCCATAAATAATATCATCTTCAAGTAAACACATCCAATGGAGATTGGTTAGTAGTGTCATTATTTTTCATTTCACAAGAAATCTGTTAATCATGTTTCATGATAAAGGTGCCCATCCCTTTATCAGGGCACGAGAGTCCATCCCCCATTATGAACCGAGGAGCTCATCCCCCAAATATGAGCCGAGGAGCCGATCCCCCATACGACCAACTGGTCTATACCTTACTTGACCAGTCCTCACATTGTTTTTCCATTCTCTTCTTTATTTTCATTACCATCTGGAGGTCACCCTGTGGTTTTGTGTCTCGACCCATTTTATTTCAATTCCACATGCAAACAAAACATAGTATTATTACATCACAAGTAATCCAAAACAATTCATTCAATATAATAAATCATATCGATAATTAATATGCAGCATATGAGTGTAACCATGGGTATATAATTATATAACATTTGAATGATTGTAATATTATTCTTATATGGTAGATAATGATAATAATGGTTATATTTCAACGATATTATATTAATATGTGAAGATAAGAACTAAGTACTGAATATATTTTGATAGTATAGGGTGGATGATGCATGTATGCAGGTAATGGTATGCACCATTTATTATTACTCACTATGATAAAAGAATAAATAAGCCTTCATTTGGATTTGACTAGCAAGGGTGATAGAAAAACTCGGATGATCAATTAAAAATCGAATTTTGGATTCAAGTTCAGTGCATAAATCCTAAATTTTTGCCTCCTAGTGTCTCGCTCGATGCTAGACTGCCGCCGGCGCTGCCGTCCATGGTGGTCGGAAAGTTGCGGATGCTTGGAATCGTGCACTTTTCACACCATCTGGCTCAGATTTCATTGAGGAGTCTATTTTTGGTGTTGGTTGGGTGAGATCATCCCTCCGACTGGCCGGAACGAGCTCGACAGAAGCTTAAATCTGCTGTTCATGGTGGTTCTACAAATTGGCCATGAACCTCACAATTTTCAGAGGATAAATGCTCGCAGGGAGGAAAGAAATCGATCGGTACCCATCCTCAACATTGGAATTGCAAAAAATGACGTGAAATCGCCGAAGAGATGAGGGAGAGCGTTGAAGGCAGAGCTATCTGATCGGAGACAAGATCGTAGCTCCTTTGCTTACGGTGTTCACCGGAAACAAAAATAGAGATGAGGGAGAAGCCGGGAAGTGGTGGCGGCATGAAGGAAGTCCGCCAGACCTGTCTCAAGTGACCGAAAAACGAAGAGAGAGAGGGTGAGAGAGAGAGAAGGGTTGAGTGGCGCTTGAATGAAAATGAAGAAGAGAAAGAAAAGAAAAAGAGGGAAAAAAAAAAGAGATGTTTTTAGAGTTGTCTAGGTTGATCTAGTTCGATTCAAATCAGTTTGGTCCAAATCAATGGTTTAATTTGGTTTTCATTTGATTTAAAAGTTTCGTAGAGTTTAAGGATTTCAAACTGGTTTATGGGTCTGATTTAACAATAATAAAATATTTTCTTTGCTAAATTTCATTGGTTAAAATTCACAATTAAATTTTTTCTTGTGCTAAATGTTCATTGGTTTAAAATTCAGCAATGTAAATTTTAAATGGAAAATCTTTGAAATTGAATTTCCAGTCGATTTCAGTTCCAGAGTGTCCCCTAATGAAGATTTTTCTCGCTTATTTTTTTTTCTTTTTGGAATTTAATATATATTACTGCAATAAGATTTAGGTTTACTATTTTATATTCCCCTGAAACTTTACCATGAGTTTTTTTTTTTTTGTTTTTTTTTTTTTTTTTTTTTTTTTTTTTTTTTTTTTTTTTTTTTTTTTTTTTTTTTTTTTGTCAGTTAGTAGAACTTCAAAAATCATAGACGAAATCACTTTCTTCCTTGTCCTTCTCAACTGATTAAGAAAACTTTTGGAGATTTATATAAGGTAATTTTTTACCAAGGTGATATCTGCTTGCCAGTCCTTCGATATTTCTTGCATTGTTTGCATTGTTTGCCTTTAGCATTCAATTTCCTAAACTTCGTTTAAAAAAAAAAAGGTGACAACTGATGTTTATAGGATTAGTGATAATAATTTCAACAAATTGTTCAGAAACATGAAATTCCTTGCAGTTTGCTGCTTGTCTCGCTGTTAAAAAACTAGAATAACAACTTGTAGTCATTTATGAGAAACTGTGGTTACGAGGAAGCCCTAGATGTTGGACTTAGGTCCCCCCTAGATGTTCTTTATGTTGTTGTAATAGGAAAATACAAAATTAGTATTGCCCAGCTTCATCCTAATTCTTGGAGGATGTTGATTGCATTTTAGACTCGATGTAAACTTCTAAATAAAAGCGCACTAATGCAGCTTTTGTAAATTTATTTCATTTTCTAAAATAAAGCCGACTACGATTTTTTTGTCTTTTATTGCGAAGATAAATAAAAAGTTTTTAAAGAAAGTTCCCAACAATTTGAGACATTGGATGGAAATTGCAGTTCTTTTTCATTCATTGTTATGATGAGGGTATATGGCACAATACCTATATGTTTTGGTCTTCTGAAGTTTTGACGAAGAGTCCTTTTTAGTGGTTTCTAATAATAAAAGGTGTTGTAGCCATAATGAATGTGTGTCCTGAGGAAATATTGGAAAACAAATGTTTTTGTCCATTGTTGTATCGGTTTGTAATTCAATAAATTTTGCAAAAAAAAAAAAAAGTTATCTTTTATAAAATATTGAAAAATATTTCACAATCTAGGTAATTGGAGCTATTATTTTATAATTCACCTTTTACAAAATATTGAAAATTATTATAGATAGTATTTGGAGCTATTATTTATAATTTAGCGACTTTTATAAAAATAGTCAGCTTTTACAAAATATTTTAAAAGCAAAATATTATCAACTGGAACTATTATTTTGTAAACCAATAAATTTTACAATACTCTTTTACAAAATATTAGCAATTGAGCTATTATTTTGTAAACCATAAAAAACCACTTTTTACAAAATATTAAAAAGAATTATAAAATATTTGCAATCAGAATCACTATTTTATAATGAGACAATTTTACATAAACTACTACTTTCATAAATTATTAGAAATTATCATAGACCGATCTAGAAAATCTATTTAGTGCGGACAATATATAAAAGTAATAATTCAGTGGGAGTAAAAAGATAAAATTTAGTGCAATAAATTAAATTAATACAAATATATAGACTAAAATGTAAAAAATTCTGAATTAAAGTATAAAAGGCTAGTAGGGCAGATGCCCCCACTGCCACCATCTTAAATCTATCCTTATAATTATTATAAAAATATTGATAGCTAAGCTATTATTTTATAATCCAATAACTTTAGCACACTAAGGCGTAATCTAGTTGTAAGTGCATGTACGATTTGACAATAGATTCAGATTTGAATCTCTTTCAAATACTCAAAATAGAAATCTAATAACTTTACAAAAAATATTAACCATTTCCTACAAAATATTAATGAATACTACAAATGCATCTATTATTTTGTAATTCAAGTTATCCAAAACTTGTAGTTATGGAAAATCTTTACAGTTTGTTTGGATAGAGGAAAAATTATAGAGGTGGAAAATAAGTTTGGCAAAACTGAAAAAATTTGCAAAGAGGAATATATCCAACAAATTTCACTCAGTCCCATAGAGAAACAATCTCTATAAATTGGAGAGAAAATGCTAGATGCTGAAGGAAAATTTCACTGTTCAATGAGAAATTATAAAAAATTCCATAAAAGATTATTCTCTCTCCTAATTTTACCATCTCCTTTTCTCTCTACAGATTTGTAAATTAGACAAGCAACCGACAAAATTTAGACCAAATCAAGATCCTTTCCTTTTGAAAACCACCAGCACTCCATCAACATAGAAGACATAAAAGACATAAAAAAACCACATACAGCAGAAGAAAAGAATAAAAACTCAGGAAAAAAAGAACAAAACTCAGAAAACTTATAAAACAGAGAAGAGCGATCCTTTTTTTACTTACCGAAGATGATAATTGTAATAGAAGGAGAGAAGGTATATATATATATATATATATATAACGTTAAATGCGACTTAAAAAACGATCAATAAAAAAACCACATACAGCCAAACAAAAGAATAAAACACACTATGGAAAAATATAGTTAGGGACAAAAAAAACGACTGGCACAAGGAAATATCACTTTTATAAATATACATACAGACGTTAAGAGCGATTCCTTTTTTCCTCTAACATGCATAGCGAGTCGAAGACTGAGAGTACCAGATTAATTGTATAGAAGGAGAGAAGGGTTAAGTATATATATAATATATATATGAATTGTTTTTTTTGGTTAAGTCGAAGAATATATGCAAGAGAGAGAATTCTGTGAGTCAAACTATTGGACTGATAAAATTAAACAAAAACATAATATATATAAATTTTTTTTTTTGAGTTAAGTCGAGAATATATGCAAGAGAATCTGTGAGTCAAACATAATTTTAATTACAACTATGCTATACATACACTCTGGTTTCAAAACCAAGGACTAATTATATTCCTATTTTCTCCGTACTCTTTCTAATTTTTTTTATTAGGAAAATACTCTTTCTATTTTATTGTGACTACTTGTCAAGAAAAGGTGAAATGTTATTGTTTTTTTTTATTTTAATTATTTGTGAAATGTTATTGTTTTTTTTATTTTAATTATTTGTGAAATGTTATTTTATTTTTTTGGTGAAATGGAAGTTTATATATTATTATAAGAAATAAGCAAATAAAAGAAAATGTCAAATAAATAGTTTCACCTCTAAATTTTCTCAACTGAATGGCACCCTGTAATTTGTGAATAACCTGTTATGTACTCCAACTTTTAAATTCTATAAGGGATAATTACTTTTACATCCCTGAATAATACCATAATTAACAAGCCATTTCTCATTTTTTTTAATTACATTAGAACACCCCAAATATGAATTTCGTTACACTAGTCAGTCCTATCCTAGATTTCCATCCTAAAACCTTTTAAGCACATACGAAAAGTCCATAGTACCCTTTACCTTATGTTGTGTCACTTTGATATTAGACATAAAGAGGCGTTGGAGGAAAAGGACTTTCCAGTTCCCCTTCTCCATCTTTGTCATCTTCCTTGTAAATACCTAGATGGTTTGAATTTTTTTTTTGTACGATGATGACCTTCTGTCAAAAACTGGTGATATATGTGTTGACATTAGAAAAGCGAGTTTTTTTGAAAGTTGTTACCTGAAAAAGCATTGATGAAAGAAGTTGTTATCAAATATGTATGTTTTCTTGAAGGGTTTGATTGAATTTTTTTTATATAATTTCATACTTCTAGAGTTCATTTTTGTTGTGTGTTTCATTTTGATGTGTTTGAACTCAAGCTTGTTTGGGATTTGAAATTTGGTTAGTATGTGTCCTAGGATTTTGAGTCTGTTTTTTTTATTTGATGCTTGATGCTCTATTTTTGCTTGCAGCATGTCTCTACCACCATATTACACTCTTTTGTTACATTTGAAGGCCATGAAGGTATCGTTAATAATGTCAATCCTGAAAGGTACTCTTACCTTAATTTGATTGATAATATCTATTCACTTTTTCATATAACTGCTAGTTTTAAGAGTTGGTATGTAGTGTAGCTTTTAAGATTGATAATGATGATGATGTGATGTTAATGTTTGAGATGTGTAAAGAGAGTGCTAAATTAGAAATTAGGGTTGTAGCATAACATTTTCCAATTGATGTTGATGTGGAACATGGATATTGGAGAGCAAAGTAAGAGACATGTGGAATGTGGATATTGGAGAGCAAAGTCAGGTTGGGGATGGTGGTGTTGTAAACAAGGAAAGCAGTGGAATTATACATATTGCTATTGAGCATAACAGTTTTAAGGGTGATAAGGGCAATGTGGGAGGTATCGAAAACAATGTACATCAAGATAATGTACCAACTAAGGAAACAAGCATAAGGAGAGGTAGAGGGAGAGGGAGAGGCATCATATTTGGGTCAAATGTATGGGACAATGTTGCTCAAGAGGGTGACTTAAATGGATACTAAGGTTCATAGAGGGGAAGGAACATGTTAGTTAATAGAGATAGGGGTAGGGGTTGGGGCAAGGGTAGGGCCATTAGGGTTAGCAAAGGTAGAATGGGTTGTATGAGGGGAAGGGGTAGTAGAGGTGGAAGGACAACCATGCAAGGGAGGATGGGAAGGGGTAGGGGAAGTGGTAATGTAGAAACTGTGGGAAATAGAGGAGGTAGGTTTGAGAATTCAAATGATGGGGTCAATATGAATGTGGGCCTGTGTCCTAGAAGTAGTGCAATTCAAACCATATTTGCAGCCCATAGAAGTCCAATATAAAGACCAAATGTGGAGGAAAACCCTACTCAACCATCAAATAAGTATGCCTTTAGGCCCAGATCCACTCCTATATAACCTATTTCATAAGCAGAAGATGATGACCATGATAGTAATTATGATGATGATGGTTGGAGTGAGAGTGAAGATGATGAGATCTATGTTGGTGATCTTGAAGATTTGGTAGAATCTAGTATTCATAGTGGAGAAGGTCGTGAACCTACAGTTGAGTATGATGATGATGGGAACATGGAGGATGCAATTAGTGGTGTTGAATTAGCAAACAGTGAGGATGAAGGTGATGCACCTCAACGCAGAAAGAGCAGAAGGGGTAACCCATTGAAGAAATAGTATGCAAATGAATATGTTCCAACAAATACAGGAGATGTGAAAGTTGAAGTTGGCCAGGTATTTAGTGGAGTGGTTGTTTTAAGTATGGCAGTGAAGGACTATGCTGTGAAAGGGAGCTATATAATAAAATGGGATAAGAATGGTCAGGAGAGGTAACAGTGACTTGCAAGGGAGATGGCTGGAAATGGAGGTTGCATGCCTCCATTCTAACTGACAAAGTAACCTTTATGGTGAAAACCCTCCAAGATGAACATATTTGTGTGAGACCTCTAAGGAACAAAAATCCTAATACAAACACAAGGTGGATTAAGAGCAAGCTTGTGATGCAACTTTCTACTAATCTTAGTATGAGCATGGATTTGATGAAAAGTGAGCTTGGCAAGAAGTGGGGCATTGAGCCTAAAAGATGGCAGCTTTATAGAGCAAGGAATAATGCAAAGACAAGTTGGTGGGGATCACAAGAAAGCTACAATCATATTAGGAGATATTATGATGTTTCTTTTTTAACATTACAGGGATTAATAGAAGCCATAAGAGAATTTTTTCTTGATTCTATTCACGGAATTTATTGTAGACATATTTCATGAATATCAAGAAAGAGTCCCCTGGACTGACTCTAAGGAAAGAAATTTGGGCTACTTCCAGGAATATAAATGCCATTTTGTGAATATAGGAAAGCTTCAGAATGGTAAAGCTTTGGAATGGCTTCTCAAGATACTTTTCATCAATGGGCAAGGCATGCTTTCAATTCATATGTATAGAGTGGAGATTGTACCAACAATATGACCAAGTTATTCAAAAGTTGGGTTGCAAGATTGAGGGTTATGCCCATTGTCAGTCTACTAGATTGTTTAAGGAAAAATGTATGGTATGTTTGCCCTTGGGGGTGCATACCCCTTTGCTGTTGACTTGGCTGCAAGAACTTCTAGTTGCCAATGGTGGGATTTGTTAGGTAGCCCTCATGTAGACTTTTAAATTTTTCCCCTAATGGCTCAGTGATGATAAACCATTTTTAACATAAGTTTGGATTGGGATTCCCTATCTTCCCGATTTTCAGACCAATGGTCCATGGCTGAGATAATACATGTGTTTAACCATTTTGCTTTTTCGAACACCAGGTGTTTCACGATGAAATCGTCTAGCGAAACACTTCGGGCCCGCCCGACGTACTTCCTGGTGCATCGCCTCATTTTGCGTGCCACCCGTTCTGATTTTGTAAAAGTGGATTGACCCTATTTTGGGGCCCACCAGCGGCATTTTTGCATATAAGCCCTAAAATAGGGCAACACATCCCCATTTGCCTATAAATAGAGCATTGGGAATTGTGTTGACGAGGACTTTTTGGAAAACCTTAAGGAAACTCTACCATTTTTAAAACTCAACAAAAAAAATCAAAGCTAAACTTGTGTTTTCTCTTTGGTTTAGGTTCTGATTCATCCATTTCTAATCATAAAACCCTTAAGTATTCTTTGAAAAGTCCAGAAACATGTTCATCTAATCTTAAACTTGGATTTTTAGATCAAAAACTCAACTTTTGGGTTTCTCTCATCCATTCCCACACAAGCCTTTGGAAATCATCAAAAAGGTAGTTTTTGAGGGCCATTAACCTTTTTCTGCATCCCTTTTTCTGTTGATTTTGGTGTTAAATCACCATTCTTGTGCCTTGTTATGAGCGAAACCCGGGATCAACAAAGATAAGGTGTCCACGCTAAAATGGCACACTGAGAACCATAATGGCGCAAGCCACTACGAGTGGCATGCCCTAAAGCAAGTGGCTCGAGCCACTTCTTCAGAGACATGCTATTTTTTCTCTCTGTGGTCTTCTGATCAGGGAAATGCTTGATGCCTTCACGTGTGGTGCACGCCCCACGCAAGTGGTGCACGTCACTTCTCCTGTGGTGCCAAGCACTTCATTTTAGAAGCCCAGAATGTTAATAATCAATAAAACTAATCTGATTTGAATATCCAGCGGCAAAGCTCCAGACTTTATTGATCTAAGATGCATTTTTGTCCACAAATGGATTTAATAAAGATCAATAAACAAGATTTGAGTAGTGACGGGTGTATTCATTCATCATTCATAATGAACATCAAGACCTTGAACTCTAATCTCGTCTTAATCTTTAAATTATTGCCTTTAATTTAATGTTATTTACTTTCAAGTATTTCTAATATTCTATCATTTAAGTTTATGCCCTTTTACTCTTTTTATTATGATTATTGTGACAATAACCCATTATATATTAACCCATGAACATAAACATACATCATTTTAATCATTACTTGTGTGAATAAATGTTTTATGATTCTAAGTGTGTTGTATGATTCTATGAATATCATTTATGTTGTGTTCATGATTCATGAATGATTCTTTATTGCTTTAGTAATATATTGTATATTGGCTAAATGTAAAAGATCCTAAATGGATTCCTAATAACTGTTGGCTTGTAATATTAATTGGGATTTGAGAAATTTTAACGGGATGTGGGTAGAATGCATTTTAGGAGATCGGTTATAATCTTTTCTCCTTCCCCCATTTCTTATGGATGATTTAATTTCATGTATAATATATGATATTATTTGCATGTTTGACATCCTTTTAAAATTGCATTAAAACTGTATTGCATCTCAATTTTAGTTCATCTTGTTATTAAATCATTATGAATTAATGGACAACGAGGAGATCGGTTTAAACCGAGCAATATGGGTGCCTAACACCTTTCTAATATCATACCTAACTCCCAAACCCTGTCTCTGGTTTAAAACTGAGTTAGTCGATTCCAAAGAATCGATTAATTGGAGAATTTTCCCTAAAGAGGGTGGCGACTCCTAAAACTAAAACTCTTACCAATGTACGAGATCTTTTTACAATCCCTTTTCAAAAGGATCACCATTTCTAAGGATTAATAAAAGAAAACCGCTTTTCAATAAATAAAATTAACCAAGTCCGTTCAATTTCAATCTTTCCTTTTATGGAATGATCAAAAAATAAATCTCGTTATCCTCAATTCTGGCGACTCTACAATCGCTTGGTTAGAGTTGAAGAACCTTTAATTCCTTCCAACCTCCCTGATTTAGTTTTCGCCAGTTCTTTGGGCTCCCGTATTGATATTGAGAACCCTCCAATTCAAGCAGATTTTTTAGCTTTGGCTTCTACTTCTACCACTGTCGATAATATTGGTGAAACCAGTGTTCCCGTTTCAGAGATTGAGGAAATAGTTAAGAAGATAGTCGTGGCTAGCTTAGAGAAGCTCCAGCGATCAGATAAGGGTAAATACCATGTGGTGGTAGAGGACGATGAAGCCAAAGATGAATTTGAGAGAAAAGAGCAAATGGATGACACATGGCAAGATGAGGAGTTCTTTGCCAAGAAAGTACCCACTAAGATGGCCGAGTCCGAACCGGTCATTTTCGAGAAGTTTGAAAAGCTAGATAAGAAATTAGAGAAGCTTTACGTCTTAATGAAGTCAAAAGGGATGGATCAGTATGTGGATATTAATGATGATGATGATGATGAAGAGCTTGAGCTGAAGAACACTATTCCTCTAACCTACGAGATGCTTAAGGTGTCGAAGTATGATAGCACGAGCGATCCCAAGGTGCATGTAATGGAGTATAAGGCAGTAATGAAGTTGGCAGGTTTGCCATCAAAAGAGATTTTGAAGATTTTTCGCATATCTCTGACCGGGTCAGCTCAAACTTGGTATTATAACTTAGAGAAGAAAGTAAGGAGAGACTGAAATGAGCTCATAACAGTCTTGCTGAAGCAGGATGCTTACAACCTCCAGATGAGCATTAACCTAAGAGATCTAGAAGCTATAGTGCTAAAAGGTGACGAGTCATTCACTGATTACATGGTTAGATGGAGAGCCAAGGTCATACAAATGAGAAACCGACCCAACACTAGTGTAGATCAAAATGTTCATCAAGGGAACCCTGCCAGCTTACCGAGAAAAGTTATACTACATGCCTATGACTGAATTTTCATAAGTCTATGAGGTCGGCACTACCATAGCGGATAAGATAAGGGAAGATAAGAAATATGGAAACCGTTTGGGAGCTTCAACAAGTCCAATTCTCAAGGGTCTAGTTCTTCTGCGAAGATCCCGAGTGCAAGTAAGAACACCACAACAGCTACCTTAGATTAGAGGGCTGCCAATGTGCAGCTAAGGAGATTCTCCAACTTCAGTACTCTCTCAAAGGTGTTTGAGAAAGTCAAGTTAGTGGGTTTCTTGCGACTGCTAGCACCGAGACCACCTCCAAAACCTTTGCTAAAGAACTTCAACCATAATGCTTACTGTCAGTATCACCAAGGCAATGGCCACACTACCGACCAATGTCTTCGGTTGAGACATGAAATCCAGAATCTTATTGATGATGGTAAGATAATACATCCAAAAAAGTCCAGGCCGAGCACAAAAACCAATCCATTTTTGAACTTTCGCAATGTGCCACCTTCTAAGAATCTTTACATGGTTGAGTCTGGTAAGACTTTCGAAGAGGTGATGGATGAGTTTGAAAAGGAGGAGGAAGACAGAGAGAGGACAGTTGTTGGAGCAAATTTTTGTGATGGTCCTGAACGTGTGGGACAATAGCGATGAGGAGTGGCTCAACCAGAATGAAGAGTGGGTGGAAAGCGAGGATGAGTTGCTAGTGAATGCCATTACTCTTAATGTCTAGAGTAGTGAGGAGGAAGAAGAAGCTAAAATAGTGAACCACATGACCCGTAGTGGTCGAGTGTACCAGTTGGATATGATAAAACCGAGAGCGAAAAATGAGAAAGCTAGCCCATTGGCCATGCTAAAGAAAGATGTTGAAGATGACGCATTAATCAAACAGCTGAAAAGAACCCATTCTAATGTGAGCATATGGGACCTACTCGTCTCTTCCAAGAAACTCCCAGAGGCTTTGCTTAAAGCTATGGTCGAGATTCCAGTTTCAATTCCAGTCTCATCATCCATTTCAACTGCTAATTTTATGGGGCTGGTCCAACATAACCCCCTTACAATCACTTTTTCTAATGACGAGTTTCCTCTTGAAGGAAGGAATCACATCAAGGCTTTGTTCATAAAGGTAGAAGTTAGAGGGAGAATAACGGGAAATGTCATGATTGATGATGGTTCAGCTTTGAATGTTTGTCCATTCAGACTTTTGTCAAATTCAAGTTGGAAGTGTCTGATCTAGAGTCTTCAGATGTTATCATCCGAGCTTACGATGATTCAAAGAGACAGGTGGAAGGCATATTCCAGACTGTGGTAAAAGTGGGGCCAATTAAAAAGGAGATAGAATTCATCGTGATAGACATTCCCCCGACATTTGCCTTATTACTTAGGCACCCATGGTACCATTCTTTGGGAGGTGTGCCATCTATGCTGCACTAGAAAATCAATTTCCATTTAAAGGTGAGGTCATCACCATTCTTGCTACTAATGAGAGGAGTATAGCTACACTGAATATTGACAAGCAGGTCATTCTCCCATGAACTGGCTTCCAAATTACGGTTCTGAGTGTCGACATAGGGCCCACTGTCCCAACATCATCAAGAAAATGAACTTTGAGGAAGGGAAAGCATTAGGAAAGAACCAACAAGGTATCACAGAATTACCAAAAATTCACACCCAGAGGAACCACCTAGGCTTGGGTTTCAAGTATGGGAGCACATTGAAGAACATTCGACTAGTTAGACATAGATGGACATTTCATCCGTTTGAGTGAGCATTCCTCTCCATGTCTGCTGATAGAGCCCTTTGAGCATAATGGGAAGACATACCCAGGCCTAGAGATTTTTGTTGATGTAATCAAAGTCCTAACGGTTGAGCCTAGAGGATGAAAGCTTATGAAAAAGGAAGGGGAAGAAGAGAAAGAACAAAAAGGAGGGATTAAAGGGCTAAAGGCGATCGAGGAAGAGGACAAGAAGGAGGAGCAAGTTGCTCAACAAGAAGGAGAAGAAGGGAATAAGAAGGCAACTGCCAAAGAAGAAGATAAGGACCCTATGGATCAAGTGCTCAAATCAATCCGGGCCTACATTGAAGAAAGCTTTGAAGAAGCTGAAACCTCTTTTGATGAGTGAGATTTCTATTAGTGATGAATCTGAGTGCAATGAACTCTCTATGCTTTTTTTATGAAATGAAGTTCAATTTTGCTTACTTGTTTGATTTCTTTCCTGATGGTTCCATTCATCAAGTGGATAAGCTCATGCGCATTTTTGACATTAACTCATCATGCATGCTTGAATTTAATATTGGCAAAAAAGATAATCCACAGATTTTGTTAATTGGGCCAAACCTAACGCTAGAATTAAACATAAAATTTCAAAGTCTACTTGTGGACAAGAAAGAAACCTTCGTATGGAGTTATGAAGACATACCAGGGGTAGATAGGTCTATAGCTGAGCACACAATTGCACTGTATCCTAGGGCCAAGCTAGTGAAACAGAAGAGAAGAAGATGAAGACCATAATGGACTGAGAAAATTAAAGAGAAAGTGACCAAGCAGATAAATGCAAGATTTTTAGAAGTGGTTCACTATCTAGAGTATAGTCCCAGTTTCCAAGGACGAGCGGGTCAGAATGTGTGTGGATTATAGAGACTTGAATAAAGCATCACCGAAAGATGATTTTCTCTCCTTCATATTGACATAGTGATAGACAGCGCAGCAAGATGGGATGTTACTCTATTATAGATGGGTTTGCAGGCTATAATCAGATTCTCATGGCACCGTTAGACAAGGCCAAGATAGCGTTCGTCACAGAGTTTGGAACTTTCTGCTACCGGGTAATGCCGTTTGGCTTAAAGAACGCCGGGGCTACGTACCAAAGGATGGCTACCACACTATTTCATGACATGATCAATAAGTAGTTAGAAGTTTATATTGATGATATGATTGTCATGAATAAGATGCTAGAAGAGCATCCAGTGGCTCTAGAGCGGTTCATGGATAGAGTGATCAAATACAAGATACAGCGGAACCCGAGGAAGTGTGTATCTGGGGTAACTTCAGGAAAAATACTAGGATTCATAGTAGGACCAAAAGGAATAGAGATCAATCTTGACAAGATTAAGGCGATCCAAGAGATGAAGTCGCCCAAGATAGAAAAGCAAGTGAGAAGCTTTCTGGGGAAGATTCAGTATATTAGCAGCTTTGTATCAAAGTTGTCTATCGTATGTGATTCAAATTTCAAACTGTTAAAGAAAGATCAATCAGTGAAGTGGAATGATCACTGCCAGATAGCTTTTGATAAGATTGAGAAATATTTGTCAAGTCCCCCAATTTTATGCCCACCAAAACCAGGGAAACCCCTAATTTTGTACTTGATAGTGGAAGATGCTGGAATTGGAGCCATGTTAGCATAAGCTGATGAAGCGGGTGTTGAGAAAGCAGTGTACTACTTAAGCAAAAAGCTTCTTCCAAATGAACAAAAGTATAACTTGATCGAAAGATCCTGTTTAGTAATGGTATGGGCAACCAGGAAACTTAGACACTACTTTCAGTCTTATAAGGTTATAACAATTTCAAGAATGGATCCGGTCAAGTATTTGTATGGAACACCAGCACCGGTAGGGAAACTATCAAGATGATTAATCCTCTTATCAAAATTCGATATAGAGTATGCCACGAAGAAAACCGTCAAGGGACGAGCAGTTGCAGATTTTCTAGTAGCACATCCAGTTGAAGATAATGAGAAATGGGAGATTAATTTTCCCGATAAACATTTGAACGTAATAGAGAGGAAAGGATGGAAGCTCTACTTCGATGATTTAACTCATAGCAAAGGAGCGAGTTAGCGTCTTGTTAGAATCTCCACAAGGATAAGTTATCTCGATATTAAAGAGATTGCGCTTTGCAGTTACAAATAACATGGCAGAATATGAGGCCTACTTATTTGGGTTAGAAGCTTGTTAGAAGCTTTGATTACTGTTAAAGCTGAGGAAGTTGAGGTTATTGGTGATTCAGAACTGGTAATCAAGCATGCCAATGAAAATTGGGAAGTTAAGGAAGACAAGTTGAAGCCCTATATTCACTACCTACAAATTGTTATTCATAACTTCAAAAGAGTAACTTTTACGCACACAAGTAGAGTAAACAATCGAGTTTCGAATGCTTTGGCAAATTTAGCATCAGCCTTGGAAGAGATATCATCTATGTCCAAGAAGTCATTTGTAATGTCTTCGGTATCCCATGCTATAAAGGAGAAAGGATAATGGATATAGAGGAAGAGGATCAGCCATGGTATCATGATGTCCTGTAATGGAAGACTAAGAGGATTTATCTCGATTCAGTAACTAGGGAAGACAGAAGAGCTCTACAATGTTTGGCATTACAATTTATAGTCTTGGACGTTCAGCTATACAGGAGGATGTCATATGGGGTATTATTGAGACGTGTATCAAGGAAAGAAGCTGAAGAGATTATGGAGCAGATCCAGCAGGGGTTTGCGACATCCACATGAGCGAAAAAGAATTATCTAAGAAAATTCTCAGACAAGGATTCTGTTGGTCGATAATGGAAAAGGATTGTATTTCTTTTGTGAAAAGGTGCTTCGAATGCCAAATTCACGGAGACTTGAGTCACATTCCACTTTCAAAATTACATCCATCTATTTTGCCATGGCCATTTTCAGCATGAGGAATAGATATCATTGGCAAAATCGCACCACTTACTTCCAATGGACACGAATTCATAGTGGTGGCAATGGACTATTTCTCGAGATGGGTTGAGGCAAAATCATTTAACAACATCGGCGCCAAGCAAATGGCCAAATTCATTGAAAAGTACTTGATCTGCAGATATGGGATCCCCTATCATATATTGACAGATAATGGAGTTTAGTTCTAAGCAGAAGTAAAGACACTATTGGAAAAGTATGGAATTGAGCATCATAAAGCTTCATCGTATCGACCACAAGCTAATGGGATAGTGGAAGCCACAAACAAGAACATATGGAAGATATTGAGAAAAATGACAGAAAATCATCGAGATTGGGCAAGCAAGCTACAGGACCACGCCAAATCTGCGAATGGGGAAACCCCTTATTCTCTAGTATATGAAATGGAAGTCATGCTACCAATTGAAATAGAAGTGCAGTCCTTGCGCATAATGATGGAATCCAAGATTCTAGAATGTCAATAGGCCGAGAATCATTATCAAGAATTAGCACTCCTAGATGAAAAAGGCTCAATGCTCGATTCATAGATCAACTGTATAAAAGGAAAATAGCTAAACACTTCAATAAGAGAGTTCATCCAAAGCTACTCAGAATAGATGATTTGGTCCTGAAACAGATGTGGCCAAACATTCATGACACGAGAGGGAAAATCAAGCCTAATTAGGAAGGTCCATTTCTGATCAAGAAAATATTTTCAAAAGGTGCAGTGAAGCTATTAAACATGGAAGGCAATGCATTTATGGAACTAGTCAATTTGGATAGACTGAAGAAGTTTTATGTATAGATCGAAACTTTTAAGGCGAAGCCCAATTAATAAATTCACCTTTTGTGTCCTTATTGACTTCAAAGCTTGTTATGCTAAGTTTGTGTTGATATGCAAATGATTTGGATCTGCATTGATGATATAGGATAGCAGGAAATATATAAAGCATTTTCAAGCAAAGGACATTTCATTCATAATAAGTGCATACATTTCACATAGTTGCACAATTAATAATTGTCTAGTTCATATCATTAGAAAGCAAGATATATACATCTACATGCCAAGTCCTAATAAAAATCTAGTAGTCAATAAATCAGCCAACTCAGAATCAACACCAATTTTAGAATAAGCCTACAGCCACGAGAAGTACAAGTCTCAAGAAGAGGTATCAGCCACATCAGAAATTAGTATAGTCGTGCGATTGTGCCAGATGGAAAAAGCGAAATAGAAATTGCTGAGTAATAAGTCCGCCCTCGAATCGAGCATAATCAGGGGCAGTCTGATGATGATCATACTACCTAGCTACACGGTTGGGATAACAAGCCACTGCCATGGTTAATCCACACAGGAGCACACAAAGCATGTAAGAAGAAACTGTGACTTGCTCTATGTACCACTAATGGTAAGTCCATCTAACACCCTTGGAGGTGAGATCTTGAAAGACAGCATTCCAATCTTCAACAGTGTCGTTTGATGGTGCCGAACATAGACCCACGGCCTATAGTCAAACATCAGATGGTCCAATGGAGGATCCATCACCTGAAGCTTCTCATAAGCCCACAACTACAAATGCATTCAAAAAAATAGAAAAAAAAATGAAAAGAAAGAGAAAAAAGCTCATTAAGTTGAAAACTCCCAAAGGGCGGCTTAGGCAAAAGTTAGAGCATTAAAGAAAACAAAACAAAACAAAAAAGAGAAGAGAAAAAGAGGAAATAAAACATAAATAAAAATGCATTCACCTGAAGTAGAAGCGGGTCTCCATCGGACCAAGCGCCGAGCTAAAGTCTCGAGCGTGTTCTCCTAGCTAAGTAAATGTCTCTACAAGAATAAGTGGAAACGACATACATCGCCTAACCATCTGTTAGACTATGAGCACCAGCCGAAGGCTGCCATAGCCATCAACACCACTGAGTGGCAAGTACTGGCTCAGAATGCAGAAACAGGTGAGTGGAGCCTAGTACGGGCTAGTGCATTCCATCCCCAATGCACAGTCTACAAGTGATCACAGGGGCATAACATCGCTCTTAAGTCATAAGATGAAATCTCATAAGCCGAGAAATCGAATACAGGTAGAATCATCGAAGTAGGATCAACATCCAACTGGGGCACCACAGGAACCTCTTTAGTCACAAGTATTCTCCCAGAAATGATGTTAAGCTCCTTAAATAATGGACAAATCTTGAAGTTGTTATGATGAAACAGGTTGTCTGAAGGGTCAAAATGGTTAATCAACCATTACAGCAATCTGGGTTGGACCCGAATATTCCGGTAGGAGCTTAGCCTATTGAGTTCGAAAGGTGAAAGCAAATCCCAGTCTTCCCAACTGAAACTGCGGAACAATGCTTCAAATGCTGGTACCGAGGACAGATCCATGAAGAATGGTGAAGAGATGAAGAGTTTAGGGAAGTTTTTTAGTGGAAGCTTTGTCTGGAAAGAGAGAAATAAGCTTTTGAAGCGTGTATCGATGTTCTGGGCTTTTATAGAAAGGAATAAAAGGATAAGCTTGACAGTTGGCTGCCACTACAACACTAGTGGCTCATGCCACTACGTGTGGCACAAGGTACAGCCACGGTGGCCCACGCCACTAGGTAGTAGACAGTTGAAAATTTCATTATTTTGTTTTATTTCAACTCTCAGACTCAACAAGTGGTGTAAGCATCAGCTATAAAGCAAAAATACACCATCACAACTCAAAAACGTGTAAAGAAATTGGCATTTGCCTTCATATAAATAAAAATATTCGTTTCTTCACAAAAGACTATTCCCCAAACTAGGTCTTGAATACAGAAAAGTGAAAAGAAAAAAAAGAGTGGACCGGGGTAGCCAACTCAAGATACATATAAAGTCATCTCCTCTAAGTCGTCGCTGCCAGACTCCTCGGTTTCTTCAATGATAACCTGGCTACGTCCAGCTCTGCAACCAGCTTGCCTGCCATGCTGAAATCCTAAGCCTTAACCCACTGTAGGCGCAATGCTAACTCTCTACATACATTTATAAAACATTAGTAATCGCATTTCATGCATACATGACATACACATTGCATATTTTTCCCTGTGTTGTTATTTTTATACTTAAAGATATATGCTCATCTGAGAGTCTCGCCATAACCAAATTGAGGTGCGCCACTTCATATGGCTGACACACCTCATAATCGGCAATAGACACTTGTAGTATAAGACATGGGCAGCCAATAAGAGAGTGAAATAATACAACAAAAAATAATTGTCGGAAGAAGAGAAGAGAATACTTACATGGGTGCAACCTGGTGGAGACATCTGATATGAGCTCACAAGATGGGTCTCCAGCATTGCCCTGTGCTATCTGCCCCGTGCGCTCCAAAATAAAGGAGAAGGAAGCACCTAGGTCATGCTCCGGCTTGCCGACAATAACAACCATATCCGGAGCCTCAGAATCAGAGACCTCCTCACACGCTTGTCACGTTGCTGTCGTTGCAAGAATAAAGCAGAGTCAGTGAATAAAAGAAAGAGGTACTTAGGCAAAACCAAGAATAGAATAAAAGGAGATAAAACTCACACAAGCTAGGGCATTGCCTATCAAGTTCCTCCACCTCAGCAAAGGGGTCAAACTCAGACAGTATAGGGACATGGACCAGAAGCTAGGTCCGCACGAAGATGGCGTAGGCGCTGGGTACAAAAGTAGCCAGACGATCAGTAGCAGTTGATCCTCCCCGTGCAACTGCAATGTCCTGCTCCAGCTTGATAGATCGGGTGGACAATATATAGTATGGCACATCATGAGGCACCCTCCTCCTGTCCGACCTGAGATCCTATTCATACACCCTGTCTCCGAGGTAGTACATATCATAGAACAGACCAGGAAGGAGAAGTCACCCCTGTTGGTACCCAATGGCTGCCTAGACAAAGTCAGGATATTCAGTTTTCTGCCGCCATGGGTACCTCACTATTTACAAAATTATAAAAAAAGAAAAAAGAAAACAAAAAAAATAACAAAAAAATAAGGAAAAATTAAGGAAAAAAGAAAGAAAGAATAAAAAATAAAAGGCAGTATAAGGTAACAACTCACACCGATCCCAGGACAAACTATTCAGTAGCTGCCGGAATATTGATATCTCTGTGGTAGTGTGAGCATAACTTCGGCTAAATCTCTAAGCTCGGCCTTGAGGGAGATTCCTCATGTTAGCATCAGCATCGAAGCCGTACAAACTCGGCATAGGAAGGACCTGGTGCCTACAAGCCCAATATATGCCAAGAATAAAGCAAAAATCGGTAAATAGCAAAAAGAGCGAGAAGAAAGCAGAAAAGAGGAAGAATCATCAAAGAGAATATAATTTCATACCTCAATGACGTGTCTGTAGCCCACCTTTAGATACGCTCCTAGTATGCAGAGATCCATCACATAGTATAGATACGATCGGGCAGCAGCTCCCCAGTTATACTACCTAGTTGCATCTAAATCCTGTAGAGATGGCAGCAGCGCTAGATCTGCATCGTTACCATAGTTTGTGCATGAGGTAGTTGATAGCAAATAAAAGAGAAAAGCTCAAGCCACCATATGCACATCCAGCTTCGCCACACGCTTCCAAGGCATATCCTCGTAATGAGAAATGATAATCTTATAATGAACTCTCTTATCGGAGATGTTGGGCTCCATCCCGATAGCTACTCTTAGACTCGCCTGCAAGCCCGACCAGTCCAAGGTCCTCAGCTGGTCATCGAATACAACCGATCGCCCTTCGAAAAGGAAGTCCGGCGATGGCGGTGAAGTCCACCAGGGTGATTGTCATCTCATTGAATGGTAGATGGAAGTTGTGAGTGGTGTACATCCACCGTTCCATGAGTGCCAAGATACAAGAAGGAAGGGTCTGCCCCTACACCCATGGTAGAGTGTCGCCCGGACATGATCCTAGACTTGGACATGCAACTGGTCAAACCATTCACCAGTTGCATAGGCGTTGCCGCCAGATTTTTCGCACTTCAAGCTCTTCAGCAACATAAACCATTGTAAGTATACTCACAAAAGTGTAAGGCACTTATATGTTTTGATCCAGGAAATCGAGAAAGAACGATAAAAAACACATGTTTCACAGTCACTGTGGCGCAGGACATTGAGTAGTGGCGCAAGGCAACCCGTTCTGATGCTTAGTCGGCAACCTGCCAACAGCTCGCCGACCAAGCAGGGGCAACACACCGCTTGCTACATCTAATTTTTGCCCCATAAGGTCAGTTTCCTCGTCTTGCATGCCACGCACGATTTCCAATAAATTCACATAAAAAACACACAAAACGCACAAATTCGTATAAACTCATGCAAACTTATGCATTTTATGCAAAATCAATTCTATGCAAACTCATGGTGGACACGTGCACGCATTTTTGGGCATAATCACGAAACTTCTAATGCTAACTCATAGGCCAAGAGCCTCTTTCCTTGTGTTGGCAAAAATTATTTTTTATGCAGAATCATCCAAAGCAACACATTCCAAACCAAGCCGTCCAAAGTGACGCACCCAGGCCATTCAAGAAACACACCTAAAGTCCTCCAGAAGGCATCCTGTCCAAAGGACAACCTCCTAAAGTAGAGCATTTCAATCCTAAAGTCTCCTGAGACACCTAAAGTTCCTTGAGGCACCCAAAGTCCCCTAAGGTAACTAAAGTCCTCTAGAATGCACCCGTCTAAAGGACAACCTCCCACAGTGGAGCATTTTAGAAACAAATCAGCCCAGGTGGCGCACCTAAGCCCTTCAAAGAAGGCACACATCCGTTGAAGCCGCCAACAATCACCACGGCGCAGTTCATCCACATTCTATGTCCTTAGTGACAAATCTCCCCAGGCGGAGCATTTTAGTTAAAACTGTCAAAACAGCACCCCAGGCGGCCAAAATGGTGCACTTTATCCATCTAAGCAATTCAAAAAATGCAAATCCAGTCCAAAGGATGCCCACCCTGTGTCAACCAGGGTCGGCATTTCAGCAACCACTGGGTAAGTATTTTCTTACTTACACATCTACTTTACATTTTGACGACATCTTGCTTAGTAACACAGATTAGTTTGAGGTCATGGAGGGTGCATACCCCTTTGCTGTTGACTCGGCTGTAAGAACTTATAGTTGCCAATGGTCCGTGGCTGAGATTATACATGTGTTTAACTATTTTTACTTTTTTCGGGTCACCTGGCGTTTTGCGATGAAACCGGGCCCTGGAAGTGCTTTGGGCCCGCCCAAGTGCACTTTTCGGTGCACCGCCCCATTTTATGTGCCACCCAGTCCGATTTTATAAAAATGGGTCTGGCCCTATTTTGGAGCACATCAGTGGCATTTTTGCCACATAAGCCCTAAAATTGGGCAACACATCTCCATTTTCATATAAATAGGGCATTGGGAATTATGTTAAGGAGGACTTCTTGGAAAACCTTATGGAAACTCTACCGTTTTTAAAACTCAACCAAAAAATCAAAGCTAAATTTGTGTTTTCTCTTTGGTTCAGGTTGTGATTCATCCATTTCTAATCATAAAACCTTTAAGTATTCTTTGAAAAGTCTAGAAACGCGTTCATCTAATCTTAAACTCGGATTTTTGGATCAAAAACTCAACTTAGGGTTTTTCTCATGCATTCCCACACAAACCTTTGGAAATCATCAAAAAGGTAGTTTCTAAGGGCCATTAACCTTTTTCTCCATCCCTTTTTCTTTTTATTTTGGTGTTAAATCACCATTCTTGTGCTTGATTGTGAGGAAAACCCAGGATCAACCAAAATAAGGTGTCTGCGCCGAAGTGGAGCACTGAGAACCATAGTGGCGCAAGCCACTACGTGTGGCATGCGTTACTTCTTCACAAACACCTTGTTTTTTCTCTCCCTAGTCTTCTGATCAGGGAAATGCTTAACGTCATCACATATGGCGCACACTACTTCTCCTATGGCACCAGGCACTTCATTTCAGAAGCCCAAAAATTAATAATCTATAAAACTGATCCGATTCAGATGTCCATTAGCAAAGCTCCAGACTTTATTAATCGGAGATGCATTTTTATCCACAAATGGATTTAATAAACATCAATAAACAAGATTTTGAGTAGTGATGGGTGTATTTGTACATCATTCATGATGAACATCAAGACCTTGAACTCTAATCTTGTCTTAATCTTTAAATTATTGCCTTTAATTTAATGTCATTTACTTTCAAGTACTTTTAATATTCTGTCCTTTAAGTTTATGCCCTTTTACTCATTGTATTATGATTATTGTGATACTAGCCCATTATATATTAACCTATGAACATAAACATGTATCATTTGAATCATTAGTTGAGTGAATGAATGTTTTTTTTATTCTGAGTGTGTTGTATGATTCTGTGAATGTCATTTATGTTGTGTTCATGATTCATGAATGATTCTTTATTACTTTGGTATTATATTGTATATTGGCTAAATGTAAAGGGTCCTAAATGGATTCCTAATAATTACTTGCTTGTAATATTAATTGGGATTTAGAAAATTTTAACGGGATGTGGGTAGAATGTATGTTAGGAGATCGGTTGTAATGTTTTCTCCTTCCCCCATTTCTTATGGATGATTTAATTTCATGTATAATGTATGATATTGTTTGCATATTTGACATCTTTTTAAAAATTGCATTAAAACCGTTTTGCATCTAAATTTTAGTTAATTTTGTTATTAAATCATTGTGAATTAATGGACAATGAGGAGGTCGGTTTAAACTGGACGATATGAGTGCCTAACACTTTCCCAATATCGTACCTAACTCCCAAACTCTGTCTCTGGTTTAAACCCGAGTTAGAATTGACTAATTCGAGAATTTTTTTCTAAAGAGGGCTGTGACTCCTAAAACTAAAACTCTTACCAATATAAGAGATCTTTTTATAATCATTTTTCAAAAGGATCGCCATTTCTAAGGATTAATAAACGATTTTAATAAAAGAAAATTGCTTTGTAATAATAAATTAACCAAGCCCATTCCATTTTAATCTTTCCTTTTATGGAATGATAAAAAAATAAATCCCGCTATCCTCACCTTGTAAACATTCTTATTTGGCAATAGGGTACAAAAGGATGAACATAGAGGATTTTTGTGATGCTTACTTCACCATTTCCAAATACACTGAGGCGTATAGAGGTGTCATTCATCTAGTTTCAGAAGTGGAATTTGCAACACATACTAAAACTGATAAAATCCTACCATCAAAACTAAAAAGAAAATCTGGCAGACCTAAGAATCGAAGGATAAGGCAACTAGGTGAAGCACTTACTATAACTATCAGAACTAGGGCAACCATTATGAGATGCAATAGATGTGGTCAGCTAGGACACAACATCAAAACTTGTGATAAGCTATCCCCTTCTCAGGTATACACCTTTGAAGTCTATTTTGTGATTTTTGGTTAGAAGTGCAGTAATTAACATTACTTATGTTATTTCTTTGACACAGAGGGGTAGGGAGCAGCACAGAAGTTCTGTAACTCTTACAACACTTGGATCTTCAAGACCTGTGGCAGAAGAGTAGCGGATGCATTAACTATTTGAGGCTGTTGGGATTTTTGGACATATGCATTTTATTTTTTTGATAACTGTTGCAACTTTTTGGTTCTTTTCGTTGATATATGCAAATAGATAGCAAATGGTCATGTATCTAAGTCTTTCATTAATTGCATATGTAATTCAAAACTATATCCAACTTTTGGGAACAATATGTGATGAAATCATATTTCATATTTATGGAAAAATATTTGTTACCTTTATTAAGTACAAGTATTCTTTACAGTTATTCATTCATATATAATTTAATTTGATAAAACACAAAAGGTCTTTAACTTCATATATAATTAGGTCTGATTACAAGTGGGCTTTTACTGATTGTTATAAAAAAAAAAACAAAAATAACTACTAAACCAAACTACTTGGCAATTACATTTATTGCAAGCCTACACACATTCACTACAACAGCTACCATATACAACCACCATAACTTGGACCAGCTACCTTAGATGCACTAATATCCATTTCAAATCCATTTACCCCTTCTTCAATATAAGTGTCAAGACCAAAATAAAAATCAAGAACTAAGCATGCAAAGAGCAGTGAAGAGCTTCAGGTTTCCCATAGCAACATACATTCCCTTTCGTATTTTCATCTTTCATATGGTACATGACGTCTTTCATGTTTAGCATGTCTCACACAAGGCTCAAAATCCAGGCTTTATAATTGTTTAGATCCCTAGATCGACTGGAATTTCTCCTAAATCATTTGTGCTTGTTGCTTCCAACTGCTCAACCAACTTGAACCAACCAATAAAGGTGTCACATTCATTATTTTGGCAATAGAAATAAAGTCTATTTTTGTTCTTCGTTGTCTCAGATATTCTAATCCATGCCCTCCTCCCACATTTACAAAGCCTATTAACAAACCTTTCCTCCATTCCACTTTTTGTGGCACTTGATGAACTTATCACACTCACACTTCCAATTTCACAAACCCTAGGCGATTCTACAAAGAAGAAGAGTAGACATACTTAAGAAAGATGGGTTAAACACTTATAATATATACACTCATCAATAGGGTTAGTTTTGTATTTTAATTTTATTCTCTCCTAAGACCCACTTTTTCTTACTGAGTTAACAGCTTATGGGATGAAAATTGAGAGAAAGGATTGACTAGTGTAACAAAATTAACATGTGGGGATGTTTTAATGTAATTCAAAAAAAAAAAAAAATGAGGATTGACTTGTTAATTATGGCATTATCCAAAGATGTAAAAGTAATTATTTCATTTTGTAACTATTATGCACCTGACAACACTAGAATCCCAAAGTGTGGCTTCAAATGCTGAGAATCCAACATGTCATTTTAATTAATTAAAATTTATTTTTTATTATTTAATTAATTAAAATGTTAACTTATCCTATCTCTCTCTCTCTCTTTTATCTTTTACTTCCAAATTGGAAATCTCGATTCCTTTGTGTTCTGTATCTCTTCTTCTCCTTGAATCATGGCTTTCTTTTCACAAAAAGGACATATCCAAAGAGCAACAGAGAGGGAGCAAGAAATCTTGGAGAGGGAAAGCACATTTTTAACCAACCTTTGATGTTCTGCAACTTAGAGTTCTAATACCCAAAACCAGCATAGTTTTGGAATAACCCAAAAGAGAAATCCAAGAAACTTAATATGTTTCAAAAAATAATTAATTGTCAATTAGTGTTTAGCTGAAATTTCACATAGCACAACCTTAACTAAAAGCACTCAATAATCAAAATATTCAAGCAACGAAGCTAAATATTCCATAAAACCCATAAGAAAACTTAAAAAACACCATTCACATCTTAGCTTGCCGATTCACACAAGCTAAAAGGCCAAACAAACCCATAATTTTTTTCCAAAAGAAAAAACGATATTAAAAAGTGATGAAAACTAAGAAAAAAACATACTTAAGGAAGCAAATATCTGAAACAGTGCAAGGTGACTCATTTCTCCAATCATATTTCTCGTCCATGCCATCAAACTCTAATAACTAAATCAGATTCTCTATTTTTGCAAAGCTCATCAAAAATGGCAAAAATCATTATTTGCAATTGGACCCATTTTTATCTCAATTTGCTATAAAAAAAACACAAATTAAAAATAAAAACTTGACAAAGAAATTAAATTTGAAATAAATTTTGGATTTTCTATCTCTTCTTTCTTTTTTCTTGAATCATTTTCAAGAAAGGATGAAAGAAAGAAAATGAATTATACAAAATTTGAGATGAAGAGAGCAAAAATGGAGGAAAAGATGGTGACGGTAGTAGAGATGGTGTCGGTAGCACTGGTGTGAACAAAGCTTAATTCAATTTTTTATTTTTCTTTTACACGTCAGAGCATGTAATAAACGCATCTCAACAGTTTTATTTTAAAGCAATTTCAACAAATTTTTTAATCATAAAAGAGATATATAATAGTTATAAAATTTAAAAGTTGAAGTGTATAATATATTATTCGCAAAACACCGGGTCACATACAGTTAAAATGAAAAAATTTAAGAGTGAAACTATATATTTAGCCGAAAAGAAAAAAAATAGTTTAAAAAGGAAAAAGGTTCAAAATGCCCCCTAAATTTGAAATAAAAGTTAAATTTGTCCATTTTTTTAATTTTTTAGCCAAATAACTCCTTTATTTTGTAAAACAAGATCAAAAAGCCCATGTGTTGGGCTGGAGTTTATGCGTGGAACACGCGATCAAAAGCAAAAAAACAGAAAAATAATTTTGCTCTTTTTCATTCATCCATAACGATCTTACCAAGAGAGGGAGAGAAGACTTCATTTTTTTATCCAAATCTCTAAGTCCTGTAAAGCCAAATTACTAATCAATTAACCAGTTTCATTTAGTTTAAATAAATAAATAAATCTAAAACTCCTCTCTGGATCATTCTCTCATCTTCTTAAATTCCAGAATGAAATAAATCTGGGTCCAAACACTGATTTTGGCTTTGCCACAATGTATAAATGATGTAAGACAATAATTCCCACTTATTCAAACTCAGTGTCACCCACAAATATTATTTATTTTCCTTCACCTATGAAAAAAATTTTCACAATTGAACATATTAAATTAAAACATTCCCAAATGAAAATAAAGAAAATAAATCAACAAACCAGTAGGAAAAAAAAATGCTTTCTTTTTCTTATTTCTTTAATTTAAGCAAACTAAAAAGAAAAAGGTAAAAAAAAAAAAGACCATCCAAAAACTATGGTTAAAAACAAAATCGAGTAAATTAAAATTTATTAAAAATAAAATAAAATTAAAAGTAAATCTAACTTCGATCCAGCAAAATCAAACTTTTAAGATGGAGAGATAGAGTTACTTTCTTGTTAATGCAAGACAATCTAAAAAATAACTAGCCATTGTGGAAATTTTCGAGTATGATGGAATCAAGAGGGAGATTAACTGATTAAGGAGAAAGGTAGTGAGGATAAAATAATAAATTTATAATAATGAATATTCTTTCCTCCTTTCAATTTTCCACCCAATCAAACACAAGATAGAAAATAATAAAGGATAAAAACTTGATTATTATCTTTTATTTTTTTTCTCCTTATTTTCTTTCCTTGATTATTTTCCTTCCACTCTAATCTAAAGGTAGTGTCAATGCATTAATCCCTAAAGAAAACATTGGACCAATGTCCCTCTCTTTATTCTATTTATCCAAGGAAGAAGAGTGGGTCAACTCTTCTCACCTGCATACACGCGTATCTGGTAAGTCGGCTACCTGTTGAAAGCCCAAGGGCGGTTCTTTGTTATTCTGATCACTGTAGGAGATCAGATCGTAACATACCGGAAAATACGACAACAAAGAAACCTCGCGAGAAACCGCCGCCAGTTTTGTACTTCGTTGACCACTTCTTCATGGATACGGAGCAATATGTCCTATTGTCCACGTTAACTATAAAATAAATCTCAGCGTTCACTTTGTTAGAAAGTTAATATCCCAATGTTACACCTTCAACGGCCTCAGATCATGTCATGTTACTTCCATATCCTTACAAGACAAAAGCAGTAAACGTACGCAACCAGCAGACGGAAATTCATAAAATAGTAGTATAAAAATACATTTATCTCTCGAATCCTCTACCCACACAAAAGATCCCCAATCACCTTCTTCCCGCTTGGTGCTTCCTCTTTCTTCTTCAAGGTTCATCTATGTCTTCCTATACCAGACCATACTCATCTCAGCAGTCATATGCTCCATCCGCTCCATCCCTGCCCGAGTCTTATGAGCAGCAGCAGCAGGAGGGCTACTCATATAATGATCCTCCTTCAAGTGACTACAGGCGGCGGCAGCAGCCTCCTTATGCGGTAGGATATGGACAAGGACAAGGACAAGGACAAGGACAAGGACAGGGTGGTTACTCTTATGGAACCTCTGGTTTTCCAGCAGGGACACATCCAGATGTGATTAGGAGCTTTCAGATGGTGGATAGGGACAGGAGTGGATATATCGATGAGAATGAGTTGCAACAAGCTCTGTCTTCTGGATATCAACGGTTTCATATTAGAACTATTAGGCTGCTTATGTTTCTCTTCAGGAATCCGTATGATCCTCTACGAATTGGTTAGTTGACAAATTTAACCTTTTTAGTATACTGAACTGAATTCACAGATTTCAATTCTTAAACTGGTCTTTTGGTTTTTCTTCTGCATCGTAATTGAATTTTATGTTTTTGGGATATGCTTGTGTTAATTTCTTCTTGTATTTCAATGGGTTTGGCTTCTAATTGAAACTGTTTTTGAGCTGATTACAAAAATAAAAATTATAAAGAAAATGGATAATGACCAATTTGCCTCCTAAACTTGAATTTGGATAGATTTTGATAGTAATTTTCAACCAAAAGACTAATATGGCCAATCCATTCTTTATGCACTTGTTTTAGGGGGAAAAAAGACCCAAGTTCAATAGGCAAATTAAAGAAAAAAGTTTTGAGCTTTCACTTTGAATTCCATTGCTATTTTAGATTCGAATGGCTTTCACTTTAACATTGTAATGATGTCGGCTATACTTTTTGGATGCAGGACCCAAAGAGTTTGCTGCTTTATGGAGTTGTCTTGGTCAATGGCGTGTAAGTAATCTCTTTTTTTCCCTTTTGAATATCAAAATAGAAATTGTAATTTTGTTTTGCCAATATAATATAGCAGTTCAATTTGTTAGCATTTTGAACCATTTTCATTCTCTTTATTGTTTTAATCACCAAGAGCTGAAACTCAATAGTCTATGTTAAGGGAACTTGTAGGGAAATAAATTGCAAACTCTGCTCTTCTTTTGCTTCAACAATGAATTCCTTTTTTGGTGGGATAGAATATCGATCCTAAATTGTGTGCACCTCTCAACTGGCATTACTTATTACTTTAGATGCAATTCAAGCAATATAATGATGTTAAATTTTTGTTGCTGCCAAGCTGTTCTAGAATAGTGGCTTTGAGTTTTTTGTCCTTTTGTCTTAGGATTGTTCAGCTCTCTTTCTCGATAAGAGCAGGGGAGGAAAATAACTCAGCAATAAGAGTTTTTTTTTTTAGTTGTACATTTCCTATTTTCTGATTTATGTAGAAATCCTTAGTTTGAAAATAATAAATAAACTTAGACCTATGGGATTGCAATTTTTTGCATGAAATATAACAAATTGACTAGAATGCTAGCTTCCTCTGTTATTGTTGCTTTAGTGACCTTTGTTTGCTGAACTTTCCTGAAAATTGAGGAAAAGGAAAAGAATATATACGTAATTATGCTCAAATATATTTGAAATTATATTGTGGATCTTCTATCTTTAGCATTTTAGCCGTTAAAAGATGGATTTTTAACTTGCAGGCAATATTTGAGAGATATGATAGAGACAGGAGTGGGAAAATCGATTTGTTTGAACTGAGAGACGCTCTTTATGGGATTGGCTACACAATTCCATCTTCTGTTCTTAAAATTCTGATTTCCAAGTATGATGATGGAAGTGGCAGAAAGATTGAACTTAACTTTGACAGTTTTGTTGAGTAGGTTTCTCATTTTGAAAATTTCTCTGTCTCACATGTATTTATTTCCATGGGACCTCAAATCTGATTATGTTTCTGTTGTTTGTTGCTATTTTGACTTGCAGGTGCGGTATGATTGTGAAGGTGAGACAATAAATCCTCAAACTTTTTTCATTTAATAGTATTTAAACTAGATAGATATGCACCCTTTTAATAAAGGGTAATCGCAGTTAGTTCTTGAAAAATATTGCTAGCTGATATATTTAATCTTTCTGATGAAGGCTTAATTCATTTTATCTGTGGATTTCAGGGTCTGACGGACAAATTTAAGCAGAAGGATTCACGTTATACTGGTACAGCAACCTTCAACTATGATGAATTCATGTCGATGGTCATTCCATTTCTTGTATCATATGATTGACTGTGAAACTTCTCATGTTATGATCTTTTCATTTTTGTTTTAAGATTTGTAGTGCCTCAATTATTTTTTTTTTATTTTTTTATTTTTTTTATTTTTTATTTTGGGAAGAACTCCCATTGTTTGAAGTTTGTCAATTTTGTGAGAAATGTATATAGCATTTTGATTGCCTCTCTTTTAACACGTAATATCAAACTGATGAAAGTTGTTGGATCTTCAACCAAATATATTATTAAAGAACAACATTAATCTCCGAAGTAATTACAGAGATAAATAACAACACCAATTAAATTCTGAAACTTTTTTGTCGAACAAGTTATGAGATCTTATAAGTTAAAGCAATGCAAAATATTGAATAAAACTAACCAAGGCTGCAAGAACCACATAGCTTGGACCAGTAGAGGTTGGGGTAGCTCCATTGGCACCATGATGGTGGTCATTGTTCTGGTGATGAGACATAGCTCCGGCAGAAAGCAAAGGCACTACAGTTGCACCATGCACATACCCATCATTACCATTACCTGTAGCCTCTCCACTGTGCGCGTGACTTCCAGCTGAATGACTTGCATGGCCACCTCCATGACCTCCTCCTCCATGGCCACCACCACCACCACCTCTTCTGTCTACTGATAATAGTTGCTTTATCCCTGCTGAAACAGTTAGTTTTACAGTCATCCCCTTATTTTCGCCAATTTTTTCATTTATAGCTTTTGGTTCCTGAAGGATCAGGCCTGAAATTGTGGCACCAAGGCCAAGTTAGACGATGCACCTTTCAAAGACGCAGTATTGGTGCATCTCCCCAACATAGTAAGAAAACAAGTGCACACATTATTTTCTTTGGAAAGTTACTGTGCAGTGCACAAGGAAAGCACGTTAGTCCGATCCATTTTTTAACGAAATTATGCACGATATGAACTGTGATTTAGTGTTTCAGCTAACATTTTTACATTTTCCTAGCACTTGTATAGATTTTTACAATTTTATCCTTCAACCTTTATATAAACTTTGCATTGTCAACTGTAATGCTCCGTTTCGTATAAATGAATTTTTTATATTTGGAATGAATTTAAAATTAAAAATTCATTTTTTTTTTGTTTCTAAAATAACTTTGTGATCAGGTGTGATTTGGTTAGCCTTCTCACTTATGTGAGGAATTAGAGGTCTCGAGTTCGAATCTTCTCAACCATAATTGACTTCACCAATTTGGTGAGAGCATTCAAGAATTCAAGAGGAATCGAGTCATAAAGGATTGTTTAAATTTGTGGAATTTATTTGGAAATTCTTTTTTCTTTTTTTTTTTTTTAGAATTTAGTTTAGTTATATTCAAATCTATAAAATTGAATTCTTCATTTTTGTTTTTCACAGTAAACACAAAAATTTAAATCTATAATGAATTTCACAAAATTTATTCCAAACAAGGTGTAAATCTTTATTTGGTAATAGCAAGTTTTCAAACAATTAAAATGGTTACCATTAATAGTTTTAGATAAGCAAAATTATATGATTGGTAAAAATTGAGAGTGAGGGCAGAGAATCCGAGTTCGATTGTCCACTAGAATTTATGAATCAATTGAAAGTGCTAAAACGTGGCGGTTTTTTTCTTGAGTAATACAAAAGTGAGGGTTAAAATGATATATAAAAAGTTTGCTTCTTCATTTTGAACAACCAGAACTTAGATTTAAATGGTTTAAAACGACAAATTACATACTCATAGTTAAGGAAGAATGGGCCAGTGAAAAATTCTAATATGGTAAATTGAAAAGTTTAACGTAACTAATAAAAAAAAAAAGAAAAAAAAATAGATGAAGAGAATAAATAGTCCATTGTGGTTACAAAAGTTAAAAAAAAAAAAATGTCAAGGAGGGCTAGAGTCAAAATTACAAAAACAAAAGGACTAAAATAAAAATTTACCTAAAAAGGGCAAAAAGAAAAAAGTTGAGAGGGGTTTTGAATAACAATCACCACACGTTTGATAACTTTTATAGTGAAAACTACCTTCAACTCTTTACATTTTCTATAAGATATAAAAAGTCACCGGACCACGGTGATAAGCTATTTTTAATTCAGTTTAATTTTTAGTATACAAAGTTGAAATTTTTTTAAAAAGATCTAGTTGATTTAACTAAAACATTTCATCCAAAAAAAAAAAGAAGAAACTACAACGTTAAATCGAAACTTTACATCAAATTAGTTTTATGTCTGTAAACTAGGCAACTGGATTTAAAATTTTTATGATAAAAATTTCAATTTATTTCATTTATGCTTATTTAATTCAATTTCAACTGAACTAACCCAATATTTGCTCCTCTGTGAAAAAAAAGAAAGGGTGAGGTGGAAAAGCGAAGCCGCTTACAGGGATAAAGTAAAGTATTAAAGAAATGTTCTATTCTTGAAAGTTTGGCAAGATTGCTTGGTGGAGTAATCTTTGTTCAATCTTCACAGAAAAAGCCAAGTTTGTATCTATCTCTAAGGATTAATAGTTAATTAATAAACATAAAACGACATAAACCAAATCCTGCTTATGGAGATAACAAATCCTGAAAAAGTATTAAACTAATTTCCATCTCACAGCTGGAAAGCTCCTGCACTAGCACATGCCCACAACTATTTTCTTGATTTATGTCATTGATTGATGTAGTTTATTAGATGATTTAATTTCATCAACGGCTATGATTGTCCAAGCTCCCTCTATCAACAATTTACCAACTATTTTTCTCTCCCCAGAAAATTAATGAATCTAGTACTTAGAAACTCAATAGTTACTTGATTTTAATCAATAAAAAAGGAATTGATGAGCAATCGACGAGAGGCTATTAAAGATTAAGAGCTAAAAATAAAACAATTACCAAGTTCAAGTTTAGACATGCAAAACCCATCAATTTGTAAGTTGAAATGGAAAATTTATAGACATAAAAGAGAGGAATAGGAAAATACCTTTAGCAGTGGATGCATTTTGCAATGGATGTGCATGCAGAGGAGGAAGAAGAAGATGAAGCTGCGATAATATTACCATTATGGCCAAAAGGGGAAAGCCGAGTTTCTTGAGCCCCATTTCATTTCCTTTTGTAAACCCACAAAAAGAAGTTAGGCTTGTGTTCTCTGCTCTATCTTTATCGTCAGCGATGGAGGAGATGGGGGGTTTCTTTGTTTTCTCCAGCCGTAAAATTTGTTCTCTACGCGCTATGAATAATGAAGTTTACAAAAATGATACAACATTATTTAGGGAAAATTATTACGTAGTTCCTAAGGTTTGATAGGATTAATTACTTCGTCCTTAATTATAAAATACAATTAATTTCATCAAATAATAATGTCGTTGTTAAAATTTGTTTCGATAAGACCACTTTGTCCTTTTTTGCCTTTCATTTTTGCCGTTAATTTTTCGCAAAAAGACCACCATACCCTTGATTAACTCCATCTTTTTCTTTTTCTTCCTAATATTTTTGTCATTAAACACCTTTTAATAATATTATTTTTTAAAAGAAAAATCAGAATATTTATTATTTCAAATTAAAATAAAGAACTCCTACAAGCGTATAGTGGAACGAACCCGAGCTTTTTTTTGGAAGTCAATATGTGCTCGTATACCTCTTCTTCGTGAGGGATGTATAGAACGCAGAGGGAATGGACAGTCTAGAAGGGTTTTTAATGATCCGTGGCTAGCAGGCAATAACTCACCATATATCCAGTCCCTAAGCACAACTAGTATGGATGAGACTTATGTGGCAGACTTGATGACATTTGATGGCAGATCATGGGATCTGGAAGCAATAAATCAACTATTTAGCATGGCTGAAATTAATTTAATCCAGCAGATCCCATTGGGAATTACAGATCAAAAGGACTCTTGGATGTGGAGTTTTGATGCTAAGGGAGTGTATACAGTGAAGTCGGGTTACAATACTCAATAACGGAGACAGCATATTGCATCAAACTTGCCGCACTAGCTGTGGAGGTATGTGTGGAAATTAGCTCTCCCACCAAATGTGTTAAATTTCTTTTGGCGTGCCCTGAACGGTATTCTACCTATCTGTGCGGTGTTAGCTCAGCGCCATGTGAATACTTCCACCGAATGCCTTGTGTGTCATGGCGACTCTGAGACAACTCTTCATTGTTTAGTGACTTGTCCATTTGCTCGGGATCGTTGGATTATCTCAGATGTTGGTTGGCGAGGAGCTGTGGCTGATTTGCAGATGTTTGAGGTCACTGTGATAGACAACAGGTGCATGAGGCAGTGATGACTACGTGGGAAATTTGGAATGCTCAAATGGGATGGTTTTTCAGTAAAAGAATGTATATCCAGCTGCTGTTATTCATAAAACACGAAATTTTCTAAATAAGTGGCAGTCGATGCAACAGCAGCACTTTGTCAGTGGTGGTGTGCCCGTTCAAGTGGGACTCACACAGTTTGAAAAGAAAAAAATAATAATAATAATAAAGAGAGAAAAACGGGTTATTTGAAAATGTCAAAAAGTTGACAGAAGATTGTCAATCAACCATTACCTAAATGGAGAGCTGTGTGTAACACACACACGACTCTCACATTACCTCTCCTATAAAAAAGGAGTTGCCTCGTTTGATATATAGCCACAGATTAATTTTTATCTGTGAAGAAAAGATTTGCACGAGCGCACCTTTGTCCAGTGGTTGGATGTGCCCTGTATCAAGTGGAGACTCACACAGTTATGAATAAAAAATTTACATTTTAATGATAATTAAGAGATGAAAAAGGGTTATTTTGAAAAATGTCAAAAACGTTGACCATGGAGAAGTTGTGTCAATCACACTCCATTTAACTAAATGCGAGAGACTGATGGTGTACAACACAACGACTCTCTCAGACATTACCTTCTATAAAAAGGGGCCTCGTTATGATATATAGCCCCAGATTTAAATTTTTATTGTGAGAAAAGATTTGTGAGGAGTATTTAGATTTTAAGAAAAGGTCGATTCTATTAAAAGAAGGGATTATATAAAAAAAAATAATGATGCTCTCTCTCGCGGTGTTTTGAGAACACTTTTAGGAGGAATGTGCGGGAAGGGTGTAGGGTTGGTAGATGCCCACTATTTTGTATTTACTCTTGCTGTACGCCTTACTATTTTTAATTAAGTGGAAGAAATATTTCCGGGTTGTCCTAATTGTCCACTGTGTGGACGTAGTGAGCCATTAAATCAGTTGAGAGGTGAAACCACGTACAACATTTCTGATTGAGTAACCCTTTATATTTTTATACTAGCACTGCCGTAACAATATTTTTTGTCATCATCTATTGTCATTGCACACGAGTCATCCTAACATCACTTAAGCATTTACGTCCGCTGAGTTTCATACACAATTGCTTTTGCTGTTTTTAATATTGGCAACGCCCACACATGAGAAGTTCAAGGTACGTTTGGATGCCTGTTTTGAAATAAAGATACACGTGTGAATGGACGAGGTGATTGGTGTCAACAAAACAATTGCAATTGTTATATAGATGTGCTTGCTAGTCCTTTTTATTTTATTGCAGGCCAGGCAATGTGGTTTAGGCAGGTGTGGTCAAGAAAAGTTTCCTTCCGTATAGCTTGAATTATTCGTGAGTGTGTTGAAGCCTTATGGTTTAATGACTGTGAGACCATTATTTATGCACTCTTTCTTGAGTCGGAGTTGGTCCCGTGGACGTAGCCTTAAACAGTTGAGGGTGAACCACGTAAATTTCTGTGTGTCCCATTTCTATTTTTCCACTGCCGTAATTATTTTCGTAATTATATTGCCGGTATCCTAACACACTTAAGATACGCAGTTCCAACATTGCCTTTTGCTGTTAAATGGCAACGCCCACCACATGGATTCAAGTGTAACGTTGATGCCTGTTTTGATAAAGCTACGGGGATGGCGGGTATTGGTTTGCTTATTAGAGATGCTGCTAGTTCTTTTATTTTATTGCAGGCAAGGCAATGTGTTTAGGCAGGGTGCAAGGTCCTTCGATAGCTGAAACTATTGGAGTGTGTGAAGCCCTTAGTTTAATGAAGAACCATTATTATGCTACTCCTCTAGTCCTTGAAACGAACTGTTTACTAGTAAAACAAGCTCTGGATGGAAACAAGCAAAATCATTCCTATTTTTCCCTTTTGATTCATGATTGTAAAACCCTCTAGGAAGTTTACTTCATTATCCTACTCTTTCGTTAAAAATCAGCGAATCATGTTGCTCATTCCTTAACACGAGCTACAGGTTTTATATCTAGTATTGTAGAGTGGATTAATACCCATCCCTCTATTATTCATTATGTACTGTTTTTTTATCTTAATAATAATTAAGCAGTATTCCTTTTCAAAAAAAGAAAAAGACTACTTAGTCCCTTTTTGCCTTTAATTTTTACTGTTAATTTTTCACAGAAAGACCACTATACCCTTTATTAACTCCATCTTTTTCTTTTTCTTCCCAATACTTTTGTCATTAAATACCTTTTAACAATATTATTTTTTAAAAGACAAATCAGAATATTTATTATTTCAAATTAAAATAAATGAAATTTAAAAATACTTCTATCAATTAGTTTTTAGAAGAAATCAAACTAGAAATTTCATTAAAAGAAAATTATATACAGATATGAGATACAGATCAATATATTTCTATATTTTTGCATAGAAAGTCTAATAATAAACTGATATAAAGAATAAAAAAAACACAATCTGATTTGAAGTATCTGATCGAATTGGCAAAGTATAATATTTGTGCTATTACTAAAAGACGAAATCCAGTTTAGAAAGAGAAAATCCGTTGCTAAACCTCGAAAAACCCTTAGTAAATTCATTTTAGCAACAGATCAAAAACGAATAGCTTCCCTTCCAAAAAGCGCCTTCCTAATTATGTAGCAACGGGAATACAAATCCGTGGCTAATTTAGCAACGGAAAAGATTCCACATCTGTTGCTGAAAGCCAATCCATTTGGGAACCAATTTGCATGTCAATCCGTTCCTAATCCGTATCTAATCCATTGCTTAAACCATTAATAATCCCTTGCTAAAACCGTTGCTATTTCTGTCCATTGCTAAATCCCTTCACAATTGTATTTATATAATATTAAAATCCATTACTAATCCCTGGCTAAATCTGTTGCTATATCTATCCATTGCTAAATCGCTTGCTAAACATATTTGTATATTATTGGAATCACTAGCTTAATTCCTTGCTAAATCCCTTACTAAAATGTATTTATATGTTGATAAAATTCCTTACTAATCACTAGCTGAATCCACTGTTATTTCTTTCTTTTTTCTTTTTTTTATATTTGCTTAATACCAAAAGGGAAAAATAAATATAAAACTATCAAATTTTTAATAAAGATGATTGTATTAAAAATATTAATGCCTAATAAATACAAAATTTTTCTAGTTAACAAATCAAATAAATACATAAATGTCTAATAAATCTAAGATCTACTCAAATAAATAGCATTAATATCTCTAGTAAGTATCTGTTTAATTATTTCAAACTTAAAATTATAACAGGACAAGCTTCGTAATATTAACCCTGTAACTATTTTATGTTGACTGAAATTAAAGGTTCCTAATATATATAAATACTGCCAAATAGGCAAAAAATAAATAAATAAATACAAACAACAAGGAATATTAGAAACTGCACCCACATGAGTATCAGTATATCACTTAGTATCATAGCTATTATCCAACTCCTTATTATGCTAATCCATAATAACTGATCATAAAACCGTTATTTCAGTTAAAATCCATCCCAAACCAAGAACAGAAAAATCTCAATTTCCAATTAGATACCAATAGAAAACCCACTGTCATTCCTCCATATTCTATATAATCACAATGAACCAGTAAGCAATTATAAAGCCGAAACCTGCTAAATTAAGATATAGTTGATAACTGTATCTCTTATTTATTTAAATATTTACTCTAATTTAATTCCTTTTAAAAAATATTAAATATAATTTTTCTTTTCAAACTCTCAAAAGTCAATTTCAGATCAAAATCCAAAAACCTAGAAAGAAAAGTACAAAATATAAAAACAAAAGTAATAAAAAGAGAGAAGAATGAAAAGATTGCTTACTTCTTGTAGTTCATTGAGCTCTCGTCACTCATTGTTGATTCGACAAATTTTATTTTCAATCTTGAAGATAAAACTCAAGACAGAGAAAAACTACTAGAGAAATTGTAACTAGGACTAAGGCTTTAAGAAACAAAGCATAGAAGTTGGATGAGATGAGAGGGATAGAAAAGCCACCAATCAGATGAGAGGAGCGGCGACTGAAGAAGACAGAGGGACGACCTTTTAGGTTATTGTTAAAACCAGAACGACATCATTTCCCTTTAGTTTTTTTTTTTTAAGTTTTTTTTTTTGAAAGGTTTAAGTTTTTTTTTTTTTTAATTTATGGAGGAGTAAATTAAATCGGTTCTTAAGTAACAAATAAAAAAATATTATTCGAAATATATTAATTATTTTATTCTTCTTTTTTAGCCATGGTAGAAAAAGATAAAGATCAATAAAAAAAAGTCATGGATTATAAATCAATTTAAGCAATAAATTTCATTGCCAATTTGTATTAGGTCTAAATTTATAAATTTCATTCTAAATAAATAATTTTTATTTTAAATAAAAAATTTTAATTATAAACTATGTGAAAATTTTTTTCATATTTTATAAATTAAATTACATATAATTATTTTTATTTTATTTTTTGAAAAATGGCCGTCCAAGTAAATATATAGTAAAAAATACTTAAAAAATAATTTGTAAATCTAAAATATGAACTTCACAAATTTAATTGAAATTTTCAATTTTATAAAAAAAGTGAGAAATTATTATTTTATATATGTTTTTTAAAATTAATTTGCATCATGTATTGTAGTTGATAATTTATTTAATTGATAAATAAAAAATCTTATCATTTTTTTTCCAAAACTAAAAACTTTATATATATTTTTAGTTAAGTTTGAAAATAAAATAAAGAAGATAAAAAATTAATGGATTACAGGAGTAGGAAACATGTTTCCATAACAATTAGCAACGGATTAAAATCCGTTGCTCACTGCGTTGCTAACCGTTATGTATCCGTTATTATGACGCGTTAAATCCTACTAATTTTAGCAAGGGATTTAAGATGAGTTAAATCCTACTAATTTTAGCAACGGATTTAAAATGCCTTGCTAAATTTCATTGCTAAACTGTTGCTAATCCATTGCTATTTTACCCGCCAAATTTTGCAGAGTAAATTAGTAGCTAGTTAGCAAGGGATTGCATCCGTTGCTAATATTCTCTGTCTACTCCATTGCTGATTCATTGATAATTTTTTAATTTGGCTTTTGCTTTCAGTCCGTTATCAATTTGTTGCTAATCGATTACTAATGAGCAATGCATATATATATATATATATATGCAATCATTTGCTTCACTTGGTGGCTATTCATGGCCATTGTTCGACTCTATGGTCTTTCTACAAATCCTATTTGATTACCTTCAAATTTCTTCCTTTTGCTGAAGAGGAGATTTGCACTATTTTGTACATAATTATCCAAATAATAAAAGACCCTACACAAAATCACCATAATTGTGACAACAATAACTCAGAACTAAATATGAGAACAAAACCCCAAAATATGGGCAAATACTTCCGTCATTGAATACCTTTAACAATACTTTTTCTCTTGAAAAATCAAACCTTTTATTATTTCAAATTAACAAAATAAAATAAAAAAAGTTTGACTATCAATTCTAGGGTGGACATTGAGTCACCAAAATGCTTTTTATTTTTTCAATTACTGATGAAAGAAATATAAGCTAGCTGAGAAGCCAATTTAGGTTTATTACCTTTATCTCTCTTTTTATGTTCTATGTGTCAAGATGAAAAAAATAAAAGAAAAGAACACGTCCGAAATCATTGCAGAAATAACTCTAGAAGTTAGAGATATACAACAGTTGAGTCAGGACGATGATTATATAATTTTCAATCCTGTCTCAATGCATGAAAATATAAAAATGGAGTTTTATTCATATTCTAATAGATATATAGTCTCGTATCATTTTGTTCCATTTGTTGGAATGGAACAGGATGACAATTTAAGTCCATGGGGTTTAAATTAGGAGTCAATCAATATTTTTAATATTCTCAGTAGATTAAAAAAAACTAGAATTGCATTAGTTATCAATTACAATCAAACAAAATTCATCACTAGAAATTTGAGTTGAAAAAAAAAAAAAAGAATGAAGTTAAATAATTCAACTATTAGTCTACTACCAAAATCATAATAGAAAATCTGTTAATTGTTACTTTTTAGAAAATCAAATTTTAGTACTCACTTGATATAATCTCCAACTTCATCTTAAAAATAAAATAATAGTATAAGCATAATCACTAATTAGATTACAATTAATGTTTTCTATTGTACAAATTAATATTTTCATTTTTTTGTTTTACAAAAAAATTTATTCAAAAAAAATTATTTAATACATAGAAGAATAATAGAGAAAAATCTATGTTGAAAATTTTATTTTAATTAATTATTCCATTTTATATTTAGAAAAAAATTATTTTCTTTTATATTATTATTACCTTAACAAGTAAAGTGATTTAATGGACATGATTTGAGATTCATAAAAGAGAGATACACCTGGAATTTTAGAATAAAATGAGAGGAAAATACCCAATTTCTCAAAAAGGGATGGGACGGAATGGAACTTGAGTTCATACAAATCTGTTTTAATCAAAGAATCAATTCCGTTGGAAAGTAATTTGAGGATGAAATTTGGATTGAGACTATTAAACTAATATCTGGATCTCTCAAGATAAAAAATTGGGATGATTTTTGGGAATGGATTGGGATTCCTGTAATGCCATTCACATCCCCACTGAAAATGTCACATGAATAATAGATGAGATATTAGGGGGAAAGGGATTATAGAATTATCTATGTATGAATTTGTTGCTATTCATCTGGATCCAAAAAAGATCTAAAAGAAACTGCAAATTAGCTCTAGATATTATCCAATATTAAGGAACTGCTACAAAAATTATTGAGCATAAATAAATATCAAATTTGAGTTGGCTCCCTCCTCATATTGAATTTAATTCAGAAGAAGCAAGCATATTAAGCATAAAGAAGCATTAAATTTTTAGTAAAGAATCAAGAGTAAAAAGTACATTAAATTTGAGTAAAAAGTACATTAAATGTTGTACAATTTCATCCCACTTGCTATTTTATACTGCTTTTCTTCTTCTCTCTATTCTTAGTTATTCGTTTGTGGATATATATATATATATATATATATATTGAGAAGAGAAAAAAGTACATTAAATTTCACATAAATTATCAAATCAATTAATGTTATAAAATGATAAGAAAAGAAGGGAAAGAATCCAAGAAAGAATAGAGAGAATCCAAGAGTGTCTTTCTTATTGACGAGAAACCATATATATAGGTACACAAAGTGAAACCTTAATAGAAAAAAATAGAGTTCTACCCAAATTAAAAAGATATAGTTTTCACTAATTTGGAATAGTGATTTCTATCCCACATAGGACATTCACTAATTTCATAACACTCCCCTTTGGATGTCCATTCTTCAAAGAATATGCTATAGGTGTATACACCACTGTGAACACCTCTAGAGAAAAATAGAAAGTTTGTAATCCTCCCAGAAATCTTAAAAGGATCTAGATTTTCACTTAAATATATGGATAGTGTCATCTCTATTCCCATCTAGAGACAATTACTACTAAAGTATTGTATACTCCCCTTTCTGTGATGTCCATTCTTCAAAGAAATATGCCTTAGTTAAAAACCTTTACTAACGAAAAAAAATCGTAGCAAAATATGCAGCTTGGACAAAAAAAATCTGTAGTTTGACGAAATACTAAATAGTACATTATTTATTTCTTAAGATACAGCCGTTGCGAAATCAGTGCCTTCATTGAAGAGTTTTACAGGAAAATCCAGAGGAATAAGCTTGGTTAAAGGAAAAAGAAGCTACGAGCTGCTGTATTTCTACTCGTTCATGAGAGATTAAACGTCTTGAAAAGAGTACATTATTTTTTTCTTAAATACACGTTGAAATATTGCCTTATTGAAAAGTTTTACAGGAAAATCCAGAAGGAAATAAGCTTGGTTAAAGGAAAAAGAATACAGTGCGTATTTACTCCCCTTCATGAAGATAAATCTTGAGATTTTTGAGTTTATGCAATCCAATTTTATGCTTCAATCCTTCAAAACTTGTGGTAGAAAGCTTTTAGCTGAAAATTTATAGTAGAAAATGTTTTGATGAGCAAATCAACAATATTATTGCTTGAGTGGTTAAACTTCAAAATCACCGTTTTTTTGTAGACCATTAGCAAAGAAGAATTTTTGCAAAATATGCTCTTCTTGTTTTCTTTAATATATCATTCTTTGAATATGTTAAAATATTTGTCTGAATCAAACACATTCTCATCTTTCTACATGAGTTGCTAAAAGTGTTAACATGACTAAATAAAGCAGCAATACTTTGTTTCTTGAATGTTATGAAATAATTGTACATCGACATGTGAATGAATGACTTATTTGTGATCTAACATAATGTGAATTAGATAATAACCTGCATTCTCATAGTTAATCAAATTTGATTTTGACATGTTAGTTATAATATAACCCATATATGTCATATGTCATAGAGATATCAAAATATATGTTTAACTTCATTCAATTTCTTATGTTCAAAATCAATTATATTTTTCTAATAATATTTATAAAAAAAATGCTTATATCAAGTTATATGACTAATTAACACGATACATTAGCATCTTTATTGCATTAAGATGTGGTACTTCAAGACCAATAAGTTTCTTCATAATTTTTTTCAAAGTTGAAAAAAGGTTATTTCCTTGTCATGTGACCTCACAACCATTGGCATCCACATTAAATAATTTTAATAATTTAGTTACATATGTGGATTTATGGATAAAATTACATTTATGAAATGCTCGTTTTTTAGGCCGAGACAGGACTTTATATTCCTAATGTTTTTCATCTCAAACTCTTCCTTTAGGGAAGCTATAATTTTTGAAAGATATTCAGGAGTTCCAATAATGTTCATGAATCAAATATTGATAAATCTCTTTATAAAAAATTCATGAACATATAATAATATCATTATAATATTCTTTCAACAAATATTCATTAATCAAGATATCACCTTACTCATGATAAAATATCAAAAGTATGAAAGCATGTGACTTTCAACAAAAGAATATTCTGAATACAATATAATCATAAAATAATAAAAATATTTTCTCAACCATAAATATCATTGAGGCGATTATACCATATGTATTGAGATTTCATTAATCCATAGTGAATATATATATTTCTCGGGATCTCGATTTCCTTCCTTCAAGCATTTTTCAATATTTTATGGATATCATTATCCATTAATACGTGTAGAGCTCTATACAATCTAATTGAATAATTTCTTGAGAATTTAATTTTTATGCTTCAAGCATTTTAATCTTTCATGGATTTTGATATAGATATCTATATCAAGTGAGCAAGTGAGCCATGTAAATAGGCAGTCATTAATCAATTAGACGCTTTCAAGTTCTTATAAATTATCAGACTAATCAAATATCAAATTATAATTACATCCGCTATATGAGGGTTTTATCCTAATAATCAATGTCAATTCTTTGCAAAAAACTTATTTAAGAAGTTGTACTTCGTATCTCATAAACCAATTTTAATTTCACACGAATACATATTTGTATTCTACTGGCTTGATATCTCTTGATATTAAAATTTCAAAACTTTACTTTTCAAGTAAATTAAATGCCACATGCGTCATTCTATTTTAGCTAATCAATTTTATGCTATATTCTCCAATAGACTATGCTCAATATCCTCATCATTTTTCACATTTTTAATTGCTATAGTTTATGTATAAAAATATCGTGGACATTTATTTTTACATCGATTCAACCTTTGTCTAGACATGACATAATTTATTGAGATCTCATCATTTTCAATGATTTCAGGCACTTGAGTTTTTTCTGGAAACTTATTATTCATGTCGGGAACTTCTTTCACAGTTTGCTCTTCTAGTACTTGACCATCTTGAATATTTGCTCTTTTTTTTCTAAGATTTTTATCCTTGGAACCAATTGGTCTAACATGCTTCAGGTGTACCTTAGACTCATTAGCATAAACAGTTTGTCCTTCAAGGACTTCAATTATAATAAGAGCATTTGTAGCTAGTATGTGAAATTTAATTATTTCATGTTGGATCAATAAATATCTGACAACTATTTGCAATATTTTACAAATGAATTATTTTTTGAAATTTTAAATGTACATTGCCTTACATGAGGATCAAGATATAACAAGGGTAATTCTTTCCAACTAATTTATTCTTCTGGCTGCTTATATTTTCTCCCCCTAATGTCAGTATTCATAATAATTAGTAAATTTGCGACATACAACTTTCTTATTTAAAAGTTCTAAATATTTAATCATATATCATATCCGATATATATTTTCAACCCCTTTAAGGATCCGTCTTAGTGCATTGTGGTAGAGCAATTAGAACATATAACACACATTCAAAAATTCCTGGGTAGATAGTATTTGGTTATTGATCCAAAATCAATTATAAAGGAGAGAACATATAATAACTTATTGGCTTAATACGCGTAAATACTACTGCATATAATAGCATGTCCCTCTATAAAAATAGGGAGCTTTGTTCTTATAATAATTGTCTTGCAATTAATTTTAATCATTTAATAAATGACTATACTAAATCATTTTGAGCATAAATAAAAATAATAATGAGTTGCTGTAAAATTATTTCAAATAACACATGTCATAATCATTAAAGGCCTAATGTATAAATTTACCATCATTTTCAAAATAAATTGTCTTGATATTGTAGTCTAGAAATCATGAGCTTAATCAAATTATTTGAGCAAATAATGTTTGAAACTTGAAGTTGCAAGTTAATAATCATATAACTATCTTTTGGATGCATTCACAAAATATCTAAATGATCTACATGATGGATGGATTTATCAATAATTTCCCTTTATATATTCCTAAAAATGCAAGCAATTCAATTTGAACTCTTGGCGATCGCTCAATAATTAATTTGTTTTGAGAACAAACTAAGCATGAAAAATTCATTAGATTTGAAGAAACTTTTGGTTCTTCAATAAATATCCAAATAAGAATTTAAATTTTCTTCTCGCATCATTATTGATCAGGATGGTCCAACCGACCATACCAAATAATAGATTTGTAAACTTTTAAGTTTACAATTATATTTATTTCAATCGTCATCTTCATATGATAAATATTTTAATGGATATCTTTGGAATAATGTATTAAGCATAAAATTCATTCTTTTAGATAGTAATATTTGCTCTTTTGGAGTCTTTAAATACTCTTTTACTATCAAAACCAAATTTATCTTTCAATATTTTGGTGTACAAGAAGTACATAACCAATATTTATATATGCCACATTATTTGTACCACTTATGATGGTAAAAATTATTCTTAATTATGTGACCACCATAATTACTAAGATCATTATTTCAATTGTAATCTTATTAAGATTCCCAACGATGAATATATCTTTTTCATTGTACATGTCCACGCCCAATGTTATATGTTATTGCATTCATTTTAGAGAATGCATAATATCTAATTGGATGGATCTTACTACTCCCATATCTAGTATTATATGTTATTCCATTCACTTTAAGAAATGGAGCAAATCCAATTTTAGGACGTAATAATATTTATTAAGTGCTCATTATTTTGCTCAGTGATAAATAAATATGAAATATATCTTAAGACATTTTCTCTCGATATTGCTACTTCAGTAGCATATTCGAGGTATAAGTATCATTGGTAATTATAGCTCAAGAGCTAAGATAGGCTTTGAACATGATAACAACAATATCATTATATTTAAGAAATAGATCAATCAATTCTTAAAATTTGTACCACATGAATAATATATGCCAATATATAATGATAATTATAATAATAAACAAATAACCTTAATGTTGAAAAATTAAAATAACCTACAGTTTTATGATCTTGTAATGATAATCTATCCATGATGAGCTTTTGATCGTAGTACCTTCCTTTCAAATCATTTCAAAGAACAAGCAAATATTTAACTATCAAATATTCAATAGGAAAAAAATATTGTCTTGGAACTATTTTGATTAGATTCTTGATTTCTAATGTGGATTGCGTCTTCAAGATCCATAGCATCTAGTAGTTGTAATACTTTGTGCCCATAATATCGAGGGCTATAAATTTAAGACTTAATTCAAGATTTACAAAGATTTAATTGATAAGCAGCCTACCTAGCTGTATCTGGTGTGCATCTGTTCAAGTCAAATTTCTGTTGTAAATTCCCTTTCTATAGTGATATTTGTTTAGTCAAACCTATTGTAACTATCCTAGTTTATAGGGATTCTATTTGTTGGCTCTTCAACAATCTGATATTGGGGCCTCATCTGCAATTGTATATAAATTGACTAATAATAGAAGCTGCAGAGTGTGTACAACATTTACAAAGAAATCCTATTCTTTTATGCTATTAGAGCCCAATTAAGGTTTCAACACCAATTTCTTTTTTTCTCGTCTCTTTTTTCTGCTATTCATGGCTCCTCAACCACCCTCTTCAACAACTAGTTCCTCTACATCAGTTCCAATAGCTGATTTACCTTCCACTATTCCTTCTATTCACAATCAAGTAACTGTCAAACTCACCTCCTCCAATTATATTATCTGGAAAACACAATTAGTTCCTCTTCTATATGGTCAACAGCTGTTCCATCATGTTGATGGCTCTATTAATCGTCCTCCAAAAGAGATTAACAATTCTCCAAAGGAAAACACAATTAGTTCCTCTTCTATATGGTCAACAGCTGTTCCATCATGTTGATGGCTCTATTAATCGTCCTCCAAAAGAGATTAACAATTCTCCAAATCCTACCTATCAAGAATGGTTTATCAAAGATCAAACTGTGCTAGGCTAGATTCTAAGCTCTCTCTCTCTGAATCGGTTCTATCTCAAGTAGTTGGTGCTAACACGAGATATGCAGCTTGGAGCCGCCTCCAAACTACTTACGCTTCTGGATCTCGGGCACAAATCAGAACCATAAAAAATGCCCTCCATTCTCTATCTCGCGACACTGATCCTATTGCCACCTACATGAGTCATGCAAAGCAATTGTTTGACCAACTGGTTGCTCTTGATGCTCCTATCTCTAAAGATTATCTAATCAATCATATATTGTGCGGTCTTGGCTCAGATTACAGGCCATTCACACGAAATTTAGAGGCCTGATTGCAATCGATTTCTTTTGATGATCTCTTTGGCCTTCTGCTTTCGGAAGAGAGGCCTTCTGCTTTCGGAAGAGATGCAACTCCAGAGCTTTAATGCTGTTGTTCCTTCACCAGTTATGGCTCATTACACTAATCGCCAAAACAATCGTGGTGGTTATCAATCGAGGGGACGAGGTCGTGGTGGTCGACGTGGTGGTTATCAATCCAATTCTGGTCGTGGACGGACTCCAACAAATACTGACAGCTTTAGCCTGACCTGTTACAACTGTGGTGGTCAGGGTCACACTTCAAACCTCTGTCCCAGTCCCAAATACAACAACCAAAGTTCCAAACCTGTCAGCAACTATTCTTCATCACCTAAAACTTCTAATAAACCTTGGATTATGGACAGCGGAACGACTCATCACTTGACATCTGAATTGGAGAACTTGGGCATTCATTCCGAATACTCTGGAACTGATGAAGTAACTCTCACCAATGGTAAAAGCTTACCTATTTCTCATATCGGTTCTGCTGATCTTACTCTCAATTCTCATAATTTTTCGTTAGACACTATTTTGCATGTTCCTGAGTCTAACACTAATCTATTATCTGTTCGTCAAATTTCCATTTCTAATGATGTCTCACTGGAATTCTTTCCTAATTTTTTTTGTGATCAAGGACCTTCGAACGAGTCTCACTGGAATTCTTTCCTAATTTTTTTTGTGATCAAGGACCTTCGAACGAGGCAGCTACTTCACAAGGGACAAGTTAAAGACGGTCTTTATCATTTAGTTTTTGATGCTATTCCACCAGCCTACAATTTAGTCTCATTATCAACTTGGTATGATCGTTTAGGCCATGCTTGTTCTAGAACAATTAACAATTAATAAAGTCTTATTGTTGAATAATTTGTCTGCTTCTGGTAGTATGAATAAATCTTTGTGTGAAACGTGTTGTGTTAGCAAATCACACAAACTTCCTTTTCCTGATTGCAAAAGAACCATTAGAATTAATATGTTTTGATTTATGGGGTCCTGCGCCCATTCCTTCCTCTAATGGTTGTTTCTATTATGTACTCTTTTTTTATCATTATACCAAATATTCTTGGATTTACTTTATTCTCAAAAAATCTGATGTTTTTTCGTGTTTTATCAAGTTCCAAGCAATCATCGAAAAATTTTTTGGGAAAACCATTAAATAATTCCAATCCGACTGGGGAGGGGAATATCAAGCACTTCCAAACTATTTGGCTGAAACTGGAATAATTCAAAGAAGCTCCTGCCCACACACACCTGAACAAAATGGATGTGCAGAAAGAAAACACCTCACATAACTGAAACAGGCCGAGCCTACTTAATTCATGCTTCTGTACCACCTAAATTTTAGGATCATGCATTTGCTGCTGCTGTTTACACCATCAATAGACTTCCCACTCCAACCCTTTAATTCATGCTTCTGTACCACCTAAATTTTAGGATCATGCATTTGCTGCTGCTGTTTACACCATCAATAGACTTCCCACTCCAACCCTTAATCATAAATCACCATACCAAAAAATTTTTCAGCGTAACCCGGACTATAATTTCTTTCGTGTCTTTGGTTGTTGTTGTTATCCTTGGTTGCGTCCATATACAAAAAATAAACTCGAACCTCATTCATCAAAGTGTGTCTTTATTGGTTACAGTCTCTTGCATAAGGATTATAAATGTCTCTCTTTGTCTACAAATAAAATATTCTTCTCACGTCACGTTTTATTTGATGAACAGGTTTTCCCTTTCAAGGAAAGTGATGGCCGGTCTTCTGTCCTTGGTTCACCACCACCTTTGCCACAAATATTATCTCTAGTCAAGCCAATTCCTCCACCTTCCTTGCCTCCTGTTAGTGGCCCACTTCTGCTCCATCCGATCAATACAGCTAGTCATATTGTCCCCAACGAAGTCCCTGCAGAAACTACAACACACAATCCACCACCACCCACTGCTCACCTGCAACATCCTATTCCACTGATACAACTTGTTACTTCTCCACCAATTCAACTACCCAAACAACATCTCAGCCTACTCACCATCCCATGGTCACACGTTCAAGAACCGGGAGCCTTAAGCCAAAATCCTATCAAGCAATTACAACATTCGCTACTCCTTCCACGTATCTTGAAGCTGTCAAACATCCAGTTTGGCGCAAAGCCATGTCTGAGGAGATTGATGCACTCATGGCTAATGGTACTTGGGATTTAGTACCGCGTTCACAAGCTTCTAATATCATCGGGTGTAAATGGGTCTTTCGTACTAAGTCTAAACGAGATGGTTCAATTGATCGTCACAAAGCACGGTTGGTTGCTAAAGGTTTTCACCAACGACCAGGTGTGGGCTATATTGAAACCTTTAGCCCTGTTATTAAACTTGCTACTGTTCGATTAATATTGTCTATTGCAGTCAACCTTGCCTGGCCTATTCGACAACTTGATGTGTCCAATGCCTTTCTGCATGGAACTCTTGATGAACCAGTATTCATGGACCAACCTCAAGGCTTCCATGATCGTAACAAGCCTGATTTTGTTTGTGCTTTAAAAAAGTCTTTATATGGGTTAAAACAGGCTCCCCGTACTTGGTATTTTTATCTTACCAATGCATTACAGAAGCTTGGTTTTAAAGGATCCAAAGCAGATAGCTCCTTGTTTGTATATTCTTCTAGTTTGAACTTAGCTTACTGCCTAGTCTATGTCGACGATTTGATTTTGACAAGGACTTCTTCGAGTCTACTTCGCCATATTATTAGCCAGCTTAGTAACTCAGTTGCACTAAAAGATTTGGGCCCGCTTCATTACTTCTTGGGTGTCGAGGTCTCTTCTTCATCTAATGGCCTTCATCTTTCACAGTCCAAGTACATTTGGGAAATCCTCAAACGTGTTAATATGCATGAAGCAACTCCAGTAAACACGCCTTCTTCTCCACAAACCTTATTGTCTAAGGATAGTTCCTATAATTTTGAGAATCCTAAACTTTTTCGGCAGGTGGTGGGCATGCTTCAGTATTTAGCTCTAACACGTCCTGATATTACTATGGCGGTTAATAAAACATCCCAATTTATGCACTCTCCTTCCGTCAATCATTGGCAGGCTGTTAAGCGTATGCTTCGGTATCTCCGTGGTACAACAGATCATGGTCTATTAATCCGTTCGAGCTCTTTTCCCTCCTTATTTGCTTTCAGTGATGCTGATTGGGGAGGTGATCAAATTGACCGTAAGAGCACTTCGGATTATGCTGTGTTTTATGGTGTTAATATAATTTCTTGGTGTTCCAAGAAACAGCAAACTGTTGCTCGCTCCAGCACTGATTCGGAATATCGTGCATTGGCAACCGCAACATCTAAAGTATATTGGTTACAAGGTCTTCTTCATGAACTTAAGCAATCTGTTCCTTCTCCTCCACGTATTTGGTGTGATAATGTTTCGGCTACCTATCTTGCAGCCAATCCAGTATTTCATGCTCGGTCTAAACACCTTGAACTTGATTTTCATTTTGTTCGAGATCAGGTTCGAAAGAAGAACCTTCGAGTTTCTTACATCTCTACCACCTTGAACATTGTTTCGCCAATCCAGTATTTCATGCTCGGTCTAAACACCTTGAACTTGATTTTCATTTTGTTCGAGATCAGGTTCGAAAGAAGAACCTTCGAGTTTCTTACATCTCTACTACCAATCAGCTAGCTGATATATTAACAAAACCGTTGTCCAAGAATCAGTTTCTTGATTTGAAGTTCAAACTGAAGGTTGTTCCTCCTATCAGTTTGTGGGGGGGGGTGATAAGTAGCCTACCTAGCTGTATCTGGTGTGCATCTGTTCAAGTCAAATTTCTGTTGTAAATTCCCTTTCTATAGGGATATTTGTTCAGTCAAACCTATTGTAAACTATCCTAGTTTATAGGGATTCTGTTTGTTGGCTCTTCAACAATCTGATATTGGGGCCTCATCTGCAATTGTATATAAATGGACTAATAATACAAGCTGCAGAGTGTGTACAACATTTACAAAGAAATCCTATTCTTTTATTAATACCATAAGAATTATTATAAGAAAATAAAATAATTATGCTAGGCAATAAGATCATAATAAAGAATTTAATCGTGTAATTAATTAATTGAATAATAATAGATCTTATTGATAAATTAAATTAAATAAATTCAATAGTCAATTGAATATAACAAATTAATATTATTGTTATAATTAATTAACAAATAAATTAATCAAGTCATAAAACAAAAAGCAGTAATTCTTGTACATCATCTCAAATACGGATATGCATAAAAATCTTAAATAAATAAATCACATAAATCTAGTTAGCATGTGCAACTTTAGACCAACAAACCAATTAGTTGTTTGTTTTTTTTTTTTAAAATTTTATAGTTAAGAAAAACAAGTTTAGCAACTGTGATTGAAATTAAAAGCAAAACCATAAAAAAAAAAAAATCAATTACGATATAAATCCATAAAAGTGTGGCTATCAATTAGCCTGTGAAACCGATAATTCAAATTCAACGGCAGTCATGCTGCCACAAACAAACAAATAAATTTTTAACTTAGCTACTCAAAATGATGGTATGCATACGTTTTGTAAATTTAATAATAAATTAATATAAGATTTGTGTGATTTACATCAAATATATGATTCGATTAAAAGCTTGTAAAGCGTGATCTAACCATATAACAACATTCACGTGTATATTTAGACCTTCTAATATGTATAAGCAAATCAAACTAAGAAATTTATGTGCTTGATAATTCGGTGAATGGCGGTAGGGGTCGACATGCTGTTTTGATGGGTGCAAAGGGATAAGTGAGGATATCGATTTTATTTTCGATCGTTCCGTAAAAGGAAAGATTGAAATGGAATGAGCTTGTTTGATTTTTATTTAATAAAGTAATTTTTTCTTATTAAACCCATTTATTAATCCTTAAAAATGACGATTCTTTTAGAAAAGTGATTGTAAAAAGATCTCTTACAATGGAAAGAGTTTTAGATTTTAGGAGTTGCCACCCTTTTTAAGAAAAATTCTCGAATTAGTTGATTCTTTGGAATTGACTAACTCGATTTTAAACTAGAGATAGGGTTCGGGAGTTAGGTACAATATTGAGAAGGTATTAGGCACCCATATTGCCCAGTTAAATCGGCCTCCTCGTTGTCCATTAATTCACAATGAATACTAATAAGATTAATTCTAATTGAGGTGTAAAATGTATTTTGATGCAATCTTGGAAACTATGTCAATCATGCAAATTAATGAAACATATAAAACATAAAATAAGCATTCACAAGAAAGGAGGGAGCAAAAAAGAATATAACCAATCCCCTAAAATACAATCTACTCTTAACCTCTCAAAATTTCCCAAATCCCAATTAATATTACAAGCAAAGCAATTATTACAAATACAAATAGGACCCTCTACATTTGGCGAAAGTAAACTCAAAGCAATAAAGAATCATCCATACAACATAAACACAACTTAAATGACATTCACAGAATCATGCAACACACCTAGAATCATAAGACATTCATTCACTCAACTAATGATTAAAATGATGCATGTTTATATTCAAAGGCTAATGTATAATGGGTTAGTGCAACAATAATCATAATAAAATGAATAAAATGGCATAAACTTAAAGGAAAAAATATTAAAAGTGCTTAAAATTAAATGACATTAAATTAAAAGCAATAATTAAAAGGTCAAGACAAGATTAGAATTCAAGGTCTTGACATTCATCATGCATGATGAACAAATACACCACTCACTACTCAAAATCTTATTTATTGACGTCTATTAAATCCATTTGTGAACGAAAATGCATCCCAGATCAATAAAGTTTGGAGCTTTGCCACTGGATATCCGAATTGGTTCAATTTTATTATTATTTATCAATCTGGTCCTCTGAAACGAAGTGTCTGGTGCCACAAGAGAAGTGGCTTGCGCCACACGTAGTAGCTTTAGGCACTTACCCGAATCAAGAAAGTCACAAATTGAAACAAAGCTTAAAAGGGGCATGTCTATGGGGAAGTGGCATGAGCCACTTGCTTGTGGCGCACGCCACACGTAGTGGCTTGCGCCACTCTGGTTCTCTTCACGCCACTTTAGCACAGTCTTCCCCTTTTAGTTGATCCTAGGGTTCCTTCACAACTAGGCTCAAGAATGGTGATTTAACACAAAAATAAAAAGAAAATGAGATGGAGAAACGAATTAAAGGCTCTCAGAAACTACCTTTTTTAAGATTTCCACAAATTTGTGCAAGAATGGTTGAAAGAAACCTAAAAGTTCAGTTTCTGATCCAAGAATCTGAGTTTAAGATTAGATGAGCGTGTTTTTGGACTTTTTCATAAATCCTTAAGGTTTCTTTAATAAAAAAATAGATGTATATTCGCCTAGATCAAAGTAGGAACACTAGTTTTATTTTGATTCTAGGTTTAATTTTGAAAATAGTAGAGCTTCCTTAAGGTTTTCAAAAAAATCCTCCTTTAACACAATTCCCAATGCCCTATTTATAGGCACATGGGAATGTGTTGCCCTATTTTAGGGCTTATGTAGTAATATGCCACTAGTGGACCCATTATAGGGCAGAATCCATTTTTTGCAAAATCGGATCGAGTGACACGTAAAATGAGGCAGTACATTGAAAGTGCATCGAGCGGGCCCAGAGCACTTCCCGGGCTCGATTTTATTGCGAAATGCCCGGTGACCTGAACAAGTAAAAAAAGATTAAACACATGTATTATCTCAGCCACGGATCATTGGTCTGAAAATCGGGATGATTGGGAATCTTGATCCAAACTTATGTTAAAAACGATTTATCATCACTGAGCCATTAGGGTCAAAATTTGAGCGTATACAATAAGGAAGGTGCGAAGATTACAATAAGTAATAGGGAGATGCGAATTCAAAATATGCATGGTACAGATGTGGTAGGGATCCATACAGATAACGTAAATGGTGGGACACATAGTGGTAGGCAGGATATGCATAGCCAACTGAATGTGGCAAACTCTACTAATCAGGACTCTGCTAGTGAGAAGGATAATACGGAAATTGATTGGGTGGGGCATGATGATAATGATATGCTCCATGTGGTGGACCCCAAAAGAAGGAGGCAGGAAGTTGAATATAGCGAGGAAGTCTCTACTCAGTTCATTGAGACCAACCAAATGGATGGCGGTGAGGTGGTCTCTGGTAATCAGGCCCACCCAGCTCAATGAGTTCATTGTATTGGAACTGTCGTGGACTTGGGAACCCCAGTACAGTTTCAGAATTAAAAGATGTAGTATCTTTAAAGTAGCCCAAAATGGTATTTTTGATGGAAAGTATGGTTGGGTGGTCTAAGCTGGATAGAGTGAGACAGTTTTTGGGCTTTAAAGGCCTATTTGTTATCAATCCTGAGGGACATGGTAGAGGTTTGGCCTTATTATGGAAGGATAAAAATACCTTCTCTCTAATTGGATATAACAAGAATTTTTATTGATGTTAGAGTGGAAGTAAGAGGAGTACACTCTTTTCATTTGACAGGCTTCTACGATCTCCCAGAACTACAATGCCGTAGAGACTCTTGAGATTTATTGCATTCTTTACATGATAAGTCGCCACTACCTTAGGTTATCACAGGTGATTTTAATGATATTCTTACTTATGGAGACAAAATGGGACAAATACAACAGCCAACATGGATGATTAAGGGATTTTGAAGGGTAGTTCAAGATTATTCCTTATATGACTTGGGCTGTGTCGGAAGCAAATTTACTTAGGATAATAATAGAGCTTTTAATGGACGAGTTTGTGAATGTCTAGATCGAGCCCTTGCAAATTTGGAATGGCATACCCTATTTCAAAATGCCCAGGTATATAATTTGGATGTTGCTAATAATGATTGCTTCTTCATCTTTATTTCTCTTGGTATCACTATTATTCAATATGCCAAAAAGCCTTTTCATTTTGAGAATTCCTGGTTACAGGAACTGGATATAAACGAAACTATTCAAGATACATAGCAAAGTGGGGCATGTATTTCTATGCATGAATGAATTCATCAATGTGGTCTAGTGTTGGAAAGATGGGGTCGAGAGTGTTAAAGTTACAGCTACAGCTCCATTGAAGAAATTGATGCAAGTGTTGTTGACAGTTTTTGGAGAAATTTTGTTAAAGTCATTTAGATTTTGTTGTTTGTTGAAGTTCAATGAGGTTAGGGAACTACCTTGCTTTTAGGTAGCGTTTTGTGAACAACCTTCCTTGACTTTTAATGGAAGTTGCGTTAACAAACTTTTTATATAGCATCTACTATAAATGTTTACATCTATGCCATGTAATGGAAAATAAGATTGTTGATTTTGTATTCTTCCACACTTTTGCAAATCTGCCAGCTTTTTCTTTTCTGCCAGAATTTTCCTTCTCTTCCTTGATTTTCTGGCTTTCTAACGAACAATGTGCCGTATCAGAAGCAACCTTCGATCTCAAAGGGTTGTATTTGTGTATTGAGTGAAAATCATAGGAGAAAGCCCACCAAATAAACCAGAATTTTGTGAAGTTTTCTGTTCTTTATTTGCTTTTTCATACAAATGGCCTTCCAACAGGCATAGTCTCTTTTCACACCTTTTTAATTGGGGAAAAACTATCATGTTTGGTCTGTGAGATGAGAGAGCTTTATTTTAAGGGGCTTTGGATTTATCGGCAGTTATCTGAGGGAAAACAGCCGACCGACAAAGAAGTAGTACCTCCACCTCTTAATTCAAAACTCCAACCCTAGCAGAATTAGACACATCAAGAATGAGGCTTGCCTAAGGCTCCAACAGCTCTGTCCTTATACTTCCATTTGTACGCTGCTCTGCAGAATTCCTATCTTCTCAAGCATTATGACATGTGAGAGCGAGCAACGATGAAGTTGGGAGAAGTTACAAAACAGTTGAGTATTCATGGCAATCTGAAAATAAACTTAGACAGATGCAGATATTTAATTTAAAGAAAAGAATTTGAAAATGATGAAATGAAGAGAATAATGGAAAACGGTGAAAGATTACATTGATAGAGTTATGACTGAAAATTGATAAACCAAATTCGTATTGTTGCCGAGAGAGTTTAGAAGAGAAGAGAATTGTTGCCGAGAACAGTATATGCGTGACTCTCCCTAGAAAACATTTGGGGAGAAGAGTTAGAAGAGAAGAGAATTGCGGCGAAAGTTATGGTAACTCTCCCTGAAAAATTTGAAGCCAAGATTTCTTCTCTTGAAGATACTTGGAACATGTCACAAATATCATTGAATGTGCTTTTAAATGCTCTACAAGCTGTAGAACAAAGAAAAGCCTACAGGGAAGAAGAAACCTTGGGAGAGAAGGCTCTTGTAGTGACTCAACAACCAAAAATGAAGAACAATTTCAAAAAAAATTGGAGGAAAGACAGATTTCCACCTTGTCCACATTGCAAAAAAACAAACCACACTGAGAACTACTGCTAGTTCAGACCTAGAGCTCAATGTAAGGTTTGTAAGCAATTTGGTCACACCGAGAAAGTTTGTTCTACAAACCAGAATCAACAAACACAAGCCCATCATGCACACCGAAATTCTTGAAGAAGTTATGAAGAACAATTATTTGCTGCAATGAAATTAAAGGAATGTGGTTGTCTCAATTAGCAAGCTAAAGAAGGATGGCTTTTTGATCAGGTGGCTGCACTAACCCGAACAGACACCAAACTTTGGTGAAATATGTTTGATTTAGCCCTTGAGATACAACTATTCTTCAAAAGTCAGACTTGGAGTGGTAGGCTTGTTGATTGTCAAAGGCAAAGGAGATGTTGATTGTACAAACTCCTTCAGGTACAAAGACTTGTCTGACTTGCTTCTTTACGTAACGGAACTAAATCTAAGCTTAGTTTTTGGTTGGTCAATTCCTGGATAAGCAATTACAGTTTGCATTACTTTAAAGAATAAAACTTTTAAAGATAAAACTTGTGAAATAAGTGATCCTTCTGGCTCAAAGTTATTTGCTGTCAAAATGAACCGGAGAAGCTTTCCTCTACATTTAAGAAACTTCAAAGAAGAATCTTGCTTGAGTCATAAAGAAGAATCTGATTTATGGCATAAGAGACTTGGTCACACCAATCTTAATTCATTAAAATTGCTGAAATCCAAGAAGTTGGTTGCTGATTTGCCATCTGTAGTTGAAGACAGCAGTATATGTGACATATGTCAGTTAAGCAAACTCAGCCAAACACCATTCCCAACTGATCAAGCATGGAGAGCCTCTACGAAACTTGAATTAATACACACTGATGTGTGTGGCCCTCATCTCTACAAGAGTGTCTCATCTTACAATGGCAGCAAGTATTTTCTATTGTTTATTGATGACTACACCAGATTCTGCTGGGTATATTTCCTCCAATACAAATCTGAAGTTTTCAAAATGTTCTTGAAGTTTGAATCAATGGTAGAGAATCAAGCTGGCTCCCCAATCAAGATTTTAAGGTCTGATAATGGGGCTAAATTTACAACCAATCAATTCAAGCAATATTTGCAAGAAGTGGGCATTCACCATCAAATAACAGTAGCTTACACACCTCAACAAAATGGTGTAAGTGAAAGAAAGAATCGATCTATGATGAATATGGCTAGGTGTCTCTTGTTTGAGAAAAATCTACCCAAAGTTCTTTGGGCTGAAGCTGTAAACACTGCTTCATATCTTCAAAATCGGCTTCCAACCAAACTTATCCAACCAAAGCTATATGATGGAAAAACTCTTTCGAAAGCTGGTTTGGAGTTACACCATCGCGTTGGTCATCTCAAAATCTTTGGCAAGCATATGTTAATTTCATTTATTCCAATGCAAAAAAGAGGAAAAATATGGATCACGAGCTGAAAAAGGAATTTAGTAGGCTACAAGCTGTGAATGCAAAGCCTACGAATTTTGAATTCCCTGTTATAAACAGGGGTGGTATCGTCAGCAGGAGTGTCAAATTCGATGAGAAAGGTGAATGGCGATTTGGAGGTAAATGGACAACAGAAATTCTAAATCAGTTTCTATTAGATATTCAGCAAGAAGCAAGAACTTCTAGTTGACAATTGAATGAAGAATCAAATGAAGATGATTTATTTTCCAATTAGAGGGACTAGATCCCTATGATGAAAATTTACAGCAGATGTAAATGTTGTCTCACTTGAACCAAACTCAGGTGTATGGAAGCCTTAAAATTTGCCTGAGTGGAGAGCTGCATGGAGTGAGGGTTGAAGATGATTATGGAAGAAGAAACATGGATTTTAGTTAGACCATTGAATAAGCATCGTAATTGGAACTAATGGAGTATTCAACATTGAATTAAAATTTGATTGGCTCCATCAATAAGCACAAAGCAAGATACCTGTTTGTTAAAGCGCTACCACTCCAACAGCAAGGGTGATTTTTACAGAAACCTCCTCTGACAACCAGTTTGCAAGATTTGAACACTATCAGTTGATGTTTTTGGCATACTAGCAGCAAGTGAAGGTTTGGCAAGTCTTTTCAATTGGATTGTGAAATCAGCTTTCTTAATGGTTCTTGAGGAAAGAATATGTATATTTGAGCAGCCTGAAGGTTTTAATTTGGATGGAAGCAATTTAGATTGTGCCTTGTTGAAGAAAGCCACTCTATGGTTTAAAACAAGCCCCAAGCCTTGGTATGCCAAGATTGATATTACTTGCTGAATTTGGGTTTAAACGCAGCTTGATGATGGCAACTTTATATAACTCAAAGGAAGTGATGTGCTTATGTTTCTGTGTACGTGACGAATCTACTTGTCACAGGGCAACTTAATTTACAATTAATTCAAGAATTCAGATTGAAGATGCACGCAGGTTTTGGATGACTGATCTTGAGAAACCTTCAATTGTTATTTTCCTTGGGATTGAATTTGTTCAAGATGAGACAAGGGATTTTATTATTTCAACAAAAGAAATTTTTCTTGGGAGCTGCATAAAGCGTTTGAATTTAGGGGGGGGCCGGGCAAATGCAACCAGTAAGAATTACACCTTACAGCCATGGAATAAATTTGCCAAAAGGATGACTGTTCTCACATCTTAATAGATGCCTTCAACTATAGATGCTTCAACTTATAGGAGCATGGTTGGTTCTTTGTTGTATTTATCTGTAACAAGACCAGATATCATGTTTGCAACAAATTTACTGTCGAGATTCATGAATTCTCCAACTGAAAATCATCTTATAGCAGCCAAACGAGTTTTGAGATATGTGCAAGGGACTGCTGAATTTGGTTTGTTTTATAGAAGATTAAATGGTGTGAAGTTATTGGAGTTCTCAGACAGTGATTGGGCTGGTTCATTGGACGATATGAAGAGCACTACTGGTTTTTGTTTTTCACTTGATTCTGCTGTCATTTGCTGGGGAACAAGAAAGCAAGCTTCAGTTGCTCAATCAACTGCAGAAGCAGAGTATGTTGCAGCATCTGCTGCTGTAAACCAACTATTTGGCTTGAGAGTGTAGTGGATCTGAATTTTCAGCAAGAAAAATCAACTAAACATACTTGTGACAAATCAGCTATTACTCATGGTTAAGAATCTAATCATTCCAATAGAAAACCAAGGGCATATTAAAATCAAGTACCATGCAATCGTGAAGACTGGAAAAAGGAAATGAAAATTCGGATTGTTCATTCAGTTCTGAAGACCAAACAGCAGATATTTCACCAAGGCATTTGCCCAAAACCAAGATTTGAATTATCTTAGGAATAGCTTTTGGTTGTTTGTCTCAACTCTTGCATAAAGGAGGAAAAGTATTAGTTAAAGTACAGCCTACAACTCCATTGAAGAAAATTGATTGCAAGTGTTGTTGATATTTTTGGGAAATTTTTAAAGTCATTTTTTAGATTTGATTTATTTTTTGTTCAAGTCAAGAAGTAGGCGAACTACCTTGCTTTTAGGTAGGTTTGGTGAACAAACTTCTTTGACTTATGGAAGGTTGGTGAATAAACTTTAGAATAGCTTTAGTATAATTGTCTTCATTATGCTATAATGAATATAATGAGATGTGAATATTTGTTTTTCCATACTTACAGAATCTGCAGAAGGTAGGTTTGGTGAACAACCTTCCTTGACTTATGGAAGGTTGGTGAACAAACTTTATAATAGCTCTACTATAAATGTTTACATTATGTTGTAATGGAAAATAAGATGTGAATATTTGTTTCTCCGAACTTACAAAATCTGCAGCTTTTTCTTTTTCTGCAGAATTTTCCTTCTCTTCCTTAATTTTCTGCTCTTCTAAACCAACAGAGAGAAAAGGAATATATTCTGCGAAAAGCTGAAAATTAGTAGAGAACAAATGGCTTTGCACAAATGAAAATATGATGCAGTTTTGTTTCAGTTATTTCGAACGGCACAACAAGCTTATTTGGCGGTACTAAAACAACAAGATTTATACTAGTGTCAAAGAGAAAAGCAATTTTGGTTGCAGGAAGATGATACAAATTCACGTTTCTTTCATGCTATGGCCTCCACATGACAAAAAGAAAAATTTCATTGAGCAGCTTCAAGATGAGAATGGTAATTGGATTGGTTAGGATTCAAGCTTGGATTCTCATGTTGTAGGATATTTTTCATAGCTATTTACTTTTGCTTAGGGTGAATTTTTGACCATATTAGAGTGTGTTTCTCGTAAGGTTATGGATGAACAAAATATTTTTTTGGATGAGAAGTTTACGGCCTATGAAGTTAAGGAAGCAGCTTTCTCTATGGACATTGATAAAGCACCTGGATCGGACGACTTAAATTCTGAATTTTTCAAATTCTTTTGGCCGATTGTAGGGCAAGAGGTCTCACTTTCTTGTCTGCAATGTTTGAATGATGGGGGGTACATCTCAAGGTCTTAATCAGATAAATATTATTCTGATCCCAAAAAAAAGTTTATGGTTATAATTTCAGACTTGAGATCTCTCTTTGTAATGTCATTGACAGGTTGTTTGTAAGGTTTTGGCTAATCGAATGAAGAGTGTTAGATTCTGTGATATTTGAAGTTCAAAGTGCATTTATTCTTGGTAGAGCTATAACTGATAACGTTATGATTGGATTTGAGGTTATGCATCACTTAAAGCGTAAACTCAAGGCGAGGTGGGTTTTGCAATTTTGAAGACAAACATGAGCAAGGCCTATGATTGGGTGGAATGGGGTTTTTTAAAGATGATGATGTTGAAGCTTGGCTTTAGTCAGTGTTGGGTCAAAGGAATTCTTCATATGGTGTCTATGGTTTCATATAATGTCTATTACCAAGGCAAGTATTTTGGTCCAATTTTTCCATCTCGAGGTTTGTGGCAAGGGGATCCATTTTCCTTATATTTATTTATTATTGTAGCCGAAGGTTTGTCAGCTTTGTTACGCAAGTTTGAGATGCAGAGATAGTTGCATAGGAACAAGATAGTTAGGCAAGCTCCAATTATTTCACATCTTTTTTTCGCGAATGACGCATTGTATTTTTTTCGGGCAACCCTTTCTGAAGTTGGTATCATTAAACATTGTCTTGCTTTATATCAGGTAGCTTCAGGACAACAAGTCAATTTTCAAAAATCTGAAGTGTGTTTTAGCAAGAGCATGTCAAGAATGATATTTGTCACTTATTGGGTATGATAGAAGTTTAATCTACTAGTCGATATCTAAGGTTACCAGCAATCATTGGTCGAAGTAAAAAGGAGGTTTTTTTTGTATGTGTTAGATAAAATTTGGGCAAAACTTACTAGGTGGAAAAGACGATTACTATCAAGAGCAGGAAAAGAAATCTTATTTAAAACCGTTTGCCAAGCATGCCTAATTATATTATGATTGTGTTTCTTTTGCCTACTGATATATGCAAATCAATTGAAAATGCAATGTGTAGTTATTGGTGGAGGAATGGGAAAGGAGAGGACTCAGGTTTACAATGGCAATCATGGAAAAATTTATCTTTTAATAAGGAAGACGGTGGAGTTGATTTTTAAGGTGCTATAGGAATTCAATTTAGCTATGCTAGCAAAAAATGGGTGGAAATTTTTACAGCATGCTAATGCTTTGATAAAAAGATTGTATAATGCAAGATACTTTCCTGATATGGAGTTTGTGCAGGCAAAGCTAGGTAGGAACTCGAGTTATATCTGGAGGAGCATATTGGTTGGTCGTATAATTCTACAGGTTGGATGTTTAAAGCGATTTGGTAATGGGTTGCAGACTCAAGTTTATAATACGCCTTGGCTTCTTGGACTTGGTAATCCTTTGGTGGAATGAGTAAACACAGTAAGCACTACCGGTTCGCAGAATTTTAGAGTGGCAAATTTGATAGTGCCACATATGAATATATGGGATGTTGATCTGATAATGATTTATTTTCTACGGAGGGGAAGATAACTATTTTGTCTATTCCATCATCCGACACACTACTGCAGATAGTTGGTCTTGGAAATTTACTACTGGTATCTATAGTGTTAAAAGCGGGTATGATGTGTTATATTCCACTCGTTTATTACCATCCATGGATTATAAGGTATTGTTGAAGGCCATTTGGAAGACAAAGATACCAAGTAAAATATTAAATTTTGTCTGGATAGTGGTAATAAATATTTTACCAGTACAGGTGAACTTGACTGCCAAAAGGGTTGAAGTGCCGAGTTTGTGTACTGTGTGTGGTTTTGAGGAGGAGACAATACTTCATTGCTTGGTTACTTGTACATTTGATAAGCATGTATGGCTCCGGTCATCTTTAGGGGGTTAGGTGTAGCAAATAGCTCCGCAGAATGGCTTAGGATAATGTGGAAGTACTAGGATAAGGAAGAACATGAGCTTACCCTTGTTTTAGCATGGGAGTTATGGATGAATAAAAATGACAGCGTATGGAAGCATAAGGTGAATTCAGCAGCAATTATTGTTCGAAGAGCTCAAAACTATTTACTTACTTGGCAACATGCTCAGGTGTCAAGGCAAGTTTTTGCCCCTAATGTCAGCATGGCTAATATAGTTAAATGGAGTCCTCATGTGAGTGGCTCGTTAAAATGCAATGTGGATGCATCATATCATCTTGATAATGGAGCAGCAGGTGCTGGGTGGATAGTTAGAGATCATTTAGGTGGTTGTGTGGGTGGTGGAATGATGAAGTTACAAGTCATGCAAGGGTCATTAATGGCTGAAGTTGCTAGTATAAGGGAAGTGTTGAGTTGGATAAAGGAGAAGTATGGTTTACAAAGGGTGGTTTTAGAATTTGATTGTTTATTGGCAGTACAAGCATTGATGCTGATGAAGCAAGATAACTCTTATGCTGGTTCTTTGATTTTTGATTGTAAACAATTGATGGATAATACTCCTTCATTGTCAATTCAGTTAGGAAATCAACGAATCAATCTGCTTATTTGTTAGCTCGAGTAGTTGTTTCTATAATTGGTCTGGTGGAGTGAAATAGTAGCCCTCCATCTTTTATATCTGATGTTCTTCATTTTGAATCTAATAATATATAAGCATTTTATGTTTTTCAAAAAAAAACTGACAAATTTAAATATATACATAGATTAACATGCACATAACATATTGATCGAATATATGTACAAATAGAACGATATCGCAAATCTCCTCTAGTCAAAATAATTAGTTCTTTAGTAATTTTAGTTTAATCAAACCTGAGACTTAATTAAAATATTAACCAAATTAAATGCAAATAGACTTGCTTAATGACACAACATCCTTATTACACACATGTAATAAGATCAGAATCAACTATCATCGATTTCAAATTAATATTAATATTTAGAGCATCCCAATCAATAATGTAATTCTTAAAACGTGTAAAGAATTTACTTGGTAGATGTAAATAAATCTAAATTTGCAAACCTAAGTTTGGTTGTCGCAAACCATAAATTATCCCCTCTTTGTGATTGGTAAAACAAAATCAAAGTGGTAGAATGAAATCGTGTTGATAACGTATTATAAAATAATAAGAAAAGAAGGGAGAGAAGTAGAGGGAGAATAGAAAGAATAGCGAAAGAATCTGAGAGTGCATTTCTTATTGATGAGAAGCCATATATATATATATAGAAAGTAATAGCGAAGAATCTGAGGTGCATTTTCTTATTGATGGAAGCCAGTATATATATTATATATATAGTATATATATATATATATTATTATATATATATATATATAAAGTGAAAACCTAATAGGAAAATAGAGTGCTATACAAATTAAGAAGATAAAGTTCTGCACACCAAGACATAACCTAGTAGTAAGTACATATACGGCCCTGGCAATAGCCGATACTCAAGAAAAAAAAAAAAGAAAGAAAGATAGAGTTTTTACTAATTAAGAATACTGACTTCTAGCCCATGTATGACATCCACTAATTTTATAACAATTAAAATATTTATTATTTTATAAGTTTTTTATTTACCTTTTACTTGCCATAATCCAATTATTTCTAAAGGTATTAGGAAAGAGGGAAAAATATCACACATTTCTTTTGTATAATCAAAGAAAAGAGTAAAAAATGAAAAATATTAGTTAAGGATTTTTTTTTTGGCACAATCATTTTCTATAAGAAAAAGAAAATAAAAAAATTAATTAAGCTCGGGAAATTCAATTCCTTGAAGTGTGTTTAACACATTGTTTGCATTGATGATTTGCCTCCTTGATTTCGTGCATATATCATTATTACTGATTCATTTCCTCAATATTAAGGACAAGCTATCTAAGAGCATCTCCAGTGCTGATGGGACTGCGTGTACCACCCAACCCCAAATTAATATGATATTGTTCGCTTTGGACCAAGCCCTCACGGATTTTTTTTTGGGCACCTCCCAAAAGGCCTCATACTAATGGATTGGGTTTGAACCATTATATTTTGGTTCCTCTTCTCTTTTTTATTTGATGTGGGACTTGGGAGGATATCCCAACAAACCTCCCCTCAAACCAAGGACCACACAAATCGTGACCTCCCCTCCAGGGATAATCTGAAGGACCACACAAATCGTGACCTGCCCCTCCAGGGATAATCTGCACCCACATCTCTATCTTGTACCGCCGCTACAACTTTGCGGGACACGCCGCCCGACCTCCTCTTGTCGGGAAGACTTTCGACACAAGGCACCACTTGCAGATCTTCTTTCGGTCTTGGTCCTGTTGTTACAGGGTCACACCGAAATTTTCTCACACTACGCAGTCCGCTGCTCACGCCCGCTCCAAACATGGGCTCTGATACCAGTTGATGGGACTGCGCGTACCACCCAACCCCAAATTAGTATGATACTGTCCGGTTTGGGCCAAGCCCTCACGGATTTGTTTTTGGGCACCTCCCAAAACTCCACAACAGAATGCAGTTGCAGAGAAAATGAACAGGACCATTATTGAAAGGGTTAGATGTATGCTCTCTCATGCTAAACTTCTGAAAACCTTTTGGGCTGAAGCAATGAATGCTGCAGTTTACTTGATCAACCTTTCACCTTCAACCTCCCTCAACGGAGATGTACCAAAAAAGGTGTGGTCAGGGAAAAATATATCTTACGATCATCTTAGAATATTTGGCTGCAGGGCTTTTGTTCATGTTCCAAAAGATGAAAGATCCAAGCTTGATTCGAAGTCAAAACAGTGTATCTTCTTGGGTTATGGAAATGATGATTTTGGGTACAGATTATGGGATCTAGTCGAAAAGAAGCTCATCAGAAGCAGAGATGTCGTATTCCTAGAAGACCAAACCATTTTGGGTACAGATTATGGGATCCAGTTGAAAAGAAGCTCATCAGAAGCAGAGATGTCGTATTCCTGGAAGACCAAACCATTGAAGACTTTGAGAAAAATGAACAGCCAAAGTCCATCAATGAGTTTCCTGTTAGTCTTGATGCAAAACCTCGTATAGAACCACAAAATGGTGAAGAAGATGATGATGAAACTATTCAGAATGATGCTGAACCAGCTCCAATAGAAGAACTGCCTCAATTGAGAAGATCTGCAAGAGGCAGGATACCTTCCCAGAGATATTCTCCTAATGAGTATGACTTTTGTTGACTCAAAGGGGGAGAACAAGAGGAGGAATCTACCAGGAGGACAAATTGGATAGAATTGTTAAATGACAGAAGAATGGTGGAGAGGGCCCTGCAACGATGAGATGGAGGTCCTTGCACAATGAGAATGGACTTAATGAGTTGGTGAAACTGCCCTCAAGGTAAGGAAAGGCAATTGAAAACCAAATGGCTGTGTTCAGGGTTGAAAGACATGAACATGAACAAGCTTCCGGGCCCAATGGTAAATGGGACAAGAACTGGTTGTGAAGGGAATATGCTCGGGTCAGAACAGAACAACTCACAGCCAAGGTACAAGGCAAGACTGGTTGTGAAGGGATTCGGTCAGAAGAAAGGAGTTGACTTTGAAGAAATTTTCTCACCCGTGGTCAAGATGTCTTCTATCAGAGTTGTGCTCGGTTTAGCAGCTAGCTTGAATTTGCAGATCGAGCAACTTGATGTAAAGATCGCTTTCCTCCATGGTGACTTAGAGGAGGAAATTTATATGGAGCAGCCAAAAGGGTTCAGAGTCAAAGGCAAAGAACACTTGGTGTGTAAATTGCAGAAAAGCTTGTATGGCCTCAAACAAGCTCCCAAACAGTGGTACAAAAAGTTTGACTCTTTCATGGTAAATCACGGGTATGAGAAAACCACTTCTGATCATTGTGTATTTGTGAAGAAGTTCGTAGAAGGCGACTTTATTATTCTCTTGCTATATCTGGATGATATGCTTATTGTGGGCCAAGATGGCGCCAAAGATTGCTTAAGAAAATTGTGAGAGCTTGAAAAAAGGGCTTGAAAATCCTTGCCATGAAGGATTTGGGATCGGCCAAAAACAGATTCTCGAATGAAGATCTCTAGAGGACATGAAAAAAGAAAGTTGTCGCCTGTTCTCAAGAGAAGTACATTTGAGAAATTCTCAGTTAGATTCAATATTTGAGCAATGCCGAAAACCAGTTTGTTTACTCCACTTGCAGGTCATTTCAAATTAAGTTCTTAGGTGCAATGTCCTTCAATGAGAGAAAGAAAAAGAAGAAGTTGGAAGAGGATTTCCTATGCATCCGCCTTGGCAGCTTGATGTATGCCATCGGTATGCAACAAACCGGATATTGCCTCATGCTGTTGGTTGTTGTTTAGCCGATTTTCTTTCAAATCCAGGTTAAAAACACTTGGAAATGCGGTTGAAAGTGGATTCTCAGGTATCTTAAGGGCACTTCCAAAATCTGCTTAATATTTTTGGCTGAACAATAGGACCTGTTTAGATGGTTACACAGAGTTCGCGCAAAATCAAACTTCTGGATATCTGATGACCTTTGCAGAAGTAGCAGTTTCTTTGGCAATCGAAATTACAAAAATGTGGTTGCACTCTCATCCACTTGAGGCCAGAATATATTCGCCATTACAGAAGCTAGCAAAAGAACTCGTGTGGATGAGAATTCCTACAAGAATTGGGGTAGGAAAGCGCGATACATCTCAGCAAGAATTCGACCTTTTATTAAAGGTCAAAGCATATTGATGTGAGGTATCATTGGATACGTGATGCGCTGGAGATGAAGTTATTTCAGATTGAAAAGATTCACACTGATGATAATGGCGCTGATATGATGATTAAGGCTTTGCCTACGGAGAAGCTTGTCACTTGTAGAAAGATAGACGGTATGTCTAACGTCCCCACTTGAGTGTGCAGGGGGAGATTTGTTGTGCGGTGTCCACTTAGTGGGACCCACATTTGAAATAAATAATAAAAAAAAAAGAGAAGAAAGGAAAACGTGGTAGGACACACACACAAATGAAAAAGGAAAGAAGAAAATTGGAGAAATTTCTTTGGTAGGTGATCCGTTTTTCGGTGGACGCGTTAATCACTTATCCACCTCTCCTAATCAGGCTTCCACCTCTCCTATAAATAGGAGGTGGTGCTAGAGCTTCAATACACCACAGCAAAATAAAACAGAGAGAGAGTTTAGAGAGTAGTTCAAGTTTTACAACTCTGTGTTCTAAAATCGGGTAGAGAAAATAGTGAGGATAATTTGGGGTGTTTTTGGGAAACACTTTTGAGCGCCACTATTTTTGTATTACTCTCTTTGTAAGCCTACTCTCTTTGTAAGCCTACTATTTTTAATAGTGGAAGAAATATTCGGTTTTTGTCCCGTGGACATAGCTCTAAACAGTTAAAGGGTAAACCACGTAAATATCTGTGTGTCATATGTCATATTTCTATTTTCGCAGTGTTATTATTCTCGTAATTTTATTGCCGGGCCCTAACAAGTGGTATCAGAGCCTGGTTACAATAATCTCAGCCCAGTTTCTGGGAGAGTACGGGTTGTTGCTCCTCCGACCCATGGCCCGATGTGTGAGGGGGAGATTGTTGGGTTATCCCACATCGGTTGTGGAAGGGGCTGTGTATGCAAGTTGTGGAAGGGGCTGGTTGCATCAAAGTTTTAGTTATTATGAAAGCCTTCACCCTCTTAAGCTAGCTTTTATGAGATTGTTGGGTTATCCCACATCGGTTGTGGAAGGGGCTGGTGATCAAGTTATAAGTGTGAGGGAAAGCCTCACCTCTTAAGCTAGCTTTTGGAGTTGAAAAGGCCCAAGATCACCTATTAAGTGCTAATGTAGATTGCTCTTATCTAATTGCCACATCAGAAAAATAGAAAGATTTGTTAAAAAATGCTTTCCAATGCTAATGTCTATTTGATATGTCTAATGCCTATTTGATATGTTGCCTACCACACCATCTATTTCTAGAGGGTCTATTAGACAATGTAGACATTGATTGCTCTATAGTAATTGATTGCATATTTATGGATCAGAAAAAGAAAAAGAAGAAAGAAGATGAAAGTAATGCACTGGAGAGAGATTTTTAAAATTCTACCTTTATAAATAGACATTCAGCCATATCATCATTCATACTTTTTATTCTATATGACACATCAACCACAATTCATATTAACATTAGAGATGCTTTAAAGTTGTTTACTGGCTTTCATGTTCTTCTTGCTCTCATTTGGCAATAGATTAAATATGTTAATTATCACAACTTACTTAAGATGTTTATGGTTGTCAATCTCATATTTTTATATTTTTTAAATTGTAATTTACTAATTCATGAATCCTTTCATAATCCGTTAATGTTTTGTTGGAATTTTTATGTTATTTATGAATTTCTTTTTTTAATCAATAATAATTTATAATCAATCTGCAGAATGTGCATCCTTTACCTAGTTCAACAGAACTATATTCTACTTTTCCAAAACTAACTTCCTTAAAATTTTACTTTCGAGAAAGTAAACTTCCTGAAAAGTAGGTTGATTTGAACCAAACGAGGTCTTAGATTTCAAAAGTTAAAATAAACTATAACAAAAGTTCTATATTTATTGATTTTGATTCATGAGTGCGGCTTTGAACCAGGTCTAAGTAAGTAAATCCCAATAAAATTGATGGTATAAATAATATTTTAAATATCATAAACAATATAAATAAAATATAAAATGATTAGCGTAATTTGGTGAAATTTATAGGTCAAATTTTCATGTGAACTAAACAAAGCATTTCAATCAGCGAGAGACGGTGAAAGAAATATAAATTATTACGAAAAGTGATATTCAATGTGCTACAAGATTGATTTTAAAATTGAGATGCCACAAAAAAAATTTTTTATTTTTTTTTGTCAACTCCATATATTAAAGTATGTATTCTGCCATTTTCTAAACAATGTAAAATATATGTATGCAATACTACAAATGTATAGTATGATTATGATGCATGTTATTTTACACATTTGCACTGTATACTCTATCAAATTTGAGAAAAGAAAGCAACAAACAAAAACCTCACACATCTGTCGTCTATTTGTTTTTAGCCCTCATATACTCACAGACTTAAAGCTGTGCAAAATGCTGAATAAAACTAACAACCAAGACCGCAAGAACCAAATAGCTTGGACCAACAGAGGTTGGGGTGGCTTCATTTGCACCATGATGGTGGTGATTATTCTGGCGATGACCCATAGCCCCAGCAGCATATAAAGGAACTACGGTTGCACCGTGGTCATTCCCAACATTACCATTACCTGAAGCCTCTCCACCGTGCGCGCCGCTTCCAGTTGAATGACCTCCTCCACCATGGCCACCGCCACCTCCCTTTCTGTCTACTGATACTACTCGCTTTATCCCTATTGAAACAGTTAGCTCTCCTGTCATCCCCTTATCTTCGCCAATTTTTTCATTTATAGCTTTTTGTTCCTGATGGAAGTCTGAAATTGTGGCGCCAAGTTAGATTATGCCCCTTTCAAAAGAGCACTAGTTCCACACGTACTGTTAGAGAAATAAATAACCAACACTTGTGGATTTTATTTTAAAAACTGAATTATTTTATTTTATTTTATTTTTGTTGCACACGCTGTTTCCACACTGCTTAAATAGTATTTAGATAAAATCCTTCCGACCCACTGTAAAAATTCCAAATTTGGATCTGAATCTTAATCTTATTGATAAAACTTAAATTATTCAATGTCCATAAAAAATGAGTTAGCAAATATTTTGAACCAACAAAAAGAAAATTATTTTAGTTAATAATTAATAATTATTTTGAACCAACAAAAAGAAAATTATTTTAGTTAATAATTAATAATTATATTACAAAGTACTATTGATAAACTGATATCAAACAAATCTAACATCATTAACCAATATAAAAATAAATCAATTCTCAAAATGATTTAATTTCTATAAAATAAAATTAGCTATACAAAAATTGAGGATTAGTAATATATATAATGTACAAAAATTTTGCTTTTTAAAAAATGTTTAAAATTTTGAACAACCAAAATTTAAATTTAAATGATTTAGTAAGATAGTGGATTATGCAAAATGAATGTTAAGGGTAAAAATTCTGATGTAAATGTTAAAATGAAAATTTTATAATAACTGATCAAAAAAGAAATAGATCAATATAATTAAAATTTTATTATACTTAAAAGGAAAAAGAAAAATTGAATTAAGCTAATTAAGTCAAAATTACAAAGAAAAAAGAATTAAAAGAAATATTAACCTAGCTATATATTTTGTTTTAAAAAAAAAAAATAGCTTTCAGTTGACTTGATCCAAACTGAATAAAATTTTTTTTTATCAAAAAAAAAAAAAAAAATGTGAGTGAGAGTAGAAGTGAGTCAAAAAGAATAGTATCAAATATAATTAAAAATTTTATTATACTTAAAAGGAGAAGAGAGAAGAGAGTGAAGTAAGCTAATTAAGTGCGAAGAGAGTACAAAGAAAAAGAATTTAAAAGAAATATTAACCTAAGCTATATATTTTAGTTTTAAAAAAAAAAAAATAGCTTTTCAGTTGACTTGAATCCAAACATGGAATAAAATTTTTTTTTATCAAAAAAATAAAAAAAAAAGAAGCCCAATTAATTATAAATGCAATTTGATTCATTTTCCCTTTAATTCTTTAACTTAAATAATTTGGGATTAAATCAGTGCTGTTGATGAGTGAGAGTTTCAATCGAATTATAAAAAAATTTTTTAATTTGAATTTTTTTTTTAAAAAAAAAAAAAAAAAAGAACCCAATTAATTATAAATCAATTTGATTCATTTTCCCTTAATCTTAACTTAATATTTGGATTAAATCAGCTTAATTATTAAGTTTCAATCGAATATAAAAATTTTAATTAATTTTTCTAGTAAAATTAAAACTTCCAAAAATCAAATTGAATTTTTCAAAAAAAAACAAAGGAAAAATCACATTGAACCAACCGGATGAATCCAATTCCATCGATTTTATCCAAACTGCCCCGCCCTAGGGGCACCCCACTGGCGCGCTAGCTAGTTGAGGAGAAAAAATGAAAGAGGAAAAGCAAAAGCTGCTTACAAGGCTAATTAAAGTCTATAGAAATGTCCTCTTCTTGAAGATTTGTCTAAAGTTGCTTTGTGGAACAGTGTTATTCAATCTTCACCGAAAGAGCAAAAGATTCTATCCCCACCTATAATTAATAAAACTGAAAACGACACCGAATAAATCCGGCTTACGAAGATAACAACCGATTTGGAAACACAAGTTTCTCAAACAAAAATTATCTTATTTTCTTGATATTTATATACTTCATTGTATGATTTTATTTCATTAACGGCTAATTGTGCAATCTTGCTCTGTCAAGCATTTGATCAAACTAATAGGTGATCTTGGGTCTTCTCAACTGTAAAAACTAGCTCAAGAGGTGAGGGATAACCCAACAATCTCTCCCTCACACATCGGGCCATGGGTCGGAGGAGCAACAACCCGTACTTTCCTGGAAATTGGGCTGAGATTGCAGTAACCTGGGCTTTAATACCAGAGATAGGTGATCTTGGGCCTTCTCAATCCCAAAAGTTAGCTCAAGAAGTGAGGCTTTTCCTCACACTTATAACTTTAATCACCAGCCTCTTCCACAACCGACATGGGATAACCCAACACAAACAGTTCACCAGCTGTTTTTTCTTTCTCCAGAAAATTAAATAATCTGATACTTAAAAAACTCAAATTCACTTGATTATAATCAATTCTAAAGCAACTGATGAACAAATTCACCTTGTTCATGTATTGAATCACAGTGTACTAAAGAGTTAAGAGGCTATTAAAGTTTCCAAGTTAAGACATAAAAGAAAGGAAAGGGAAAGTACCTGTAGCTGTGGAGGTATTTAGCAGTGGAAGTGCATGCAGAGGAGGAAGAAGAAGATGAAGCTGCAAGAATATTACCATTGTGGCAAAGAGGGAAAATTTGAATTTCTTGAACCCCATTTCATTTCCTTTTGTAAACCCACAAGAAGATATAAATAATAGGCTTGTATTCCTTTTATTCTGCATCAGTAGTGTAGTGATGAATTATGAGCGGGTTTCCCTTTGTTTTCTAAGAGAACATAGATTTCTCTCGTACATAGATTTTGGTTTCCAGAAAATGATGATGATGTTAAATAGGCAATAAAGTTGCTTTGCTTATGTTTGGATAGCAATTCAGGGAGAGAAGAAAATGTGGACTGAAAATAAAGAGGAAAAATTTTAAAGAATTTTTCGTCTCATATATGGGAAGTTCGAAAGCAAAATTAAAAAAAAAATGTGCCTTCTTGAGATTAAGGGTGTTATTTTAAGAGCTTACTTGCCTAGATCTAATAGATAGTCACGCTTATGAATTAAACCAATTAATATTTTTTAAAAAGTGTTGGAATTTATCTTTTTTTTTTTCTCAGTGTATGGTCAAAAATACCTTTATTTGAATAAAAAATTTTATTCTTATTGGTTTAGTATATGAGTGAAGCAATAAACTCGATTTAAGTAAAATTTTTCCATCATTTTATATTAATGGAGTTATCTACTTGGACACCTAGTATGACACGGTAATCCCTCTTTAATTCACAACTATACAAAATTGGAATGGGAATTAGAATTGAATTCCATTCTATCTATGGTCAAGGATGAATCAATAAAGCTTCTCATCACTCCCTGTGAGTGTATTTAGTAGAGATTGAATTTGAGATTTCTTCTAATATATTCGGCCTGCGTTATCAACTGAGCCACAACTCGTAGGTTGTATTTTAAAAATTATTTCTTAGATGTTAGTCTCAAAAATTAAAACATATATATGTTCCAAACTCATTTAATCAATACTCAAATATGCTCTAAATGGATTGTTGTGGGTTCAGGTACCCATGAAAATCGACCCGTTCCATCCCTAGTGCTACTCCTTTTTAATCAAAATGATACAATACTGAAACTGGAGCTTAGTCTCTCCTATATCAACATCTACATCAGTTTCTTTATTTCATTGCTAACATTTTGTGTTTCTTTTTAGATGTCTTGTAGAGATGAAATACCTACAACCCTTCAATTGAATATACACGTGCACCTATACAGAAATGAGAGAGCCAGTAAACAAAGATTTTCATCGTACCATGACCATAGATTTAGGTTTCCAACAAAAAGAACATAGTACAAAGTTGCTTGGAAAAAAAAAACCAGGGAATAAGAATTGAATTCTTTTCTATTCTAGTTCTATTGGGCAAATGATAAATAAAATTTCTAAGCTTTAAATATTTTTAATAGTTTCAACCTTTTTTTTTTTAATTTTAGCAATTAATATCTCAAATTTATTTTATCATTATAATTATAATATAAGTTCCTATTCAAAATTGTTTATCTAATTATTAAGCATGGTGAAATGAGCGATATCATGTCATTAGGTCACTCCCACTCTTATTATTTTTAAATTTTTTAAGTTTATAATAAATAAGATATAAATTCAAAAGTTAAAAATAAGTAGCTTCAAATTTTCTTGTAATATATACTTTAATTTTTAAAAAAATATATATATATATATACTTTAATTTGATATATTCAATTAAAAAGATAATTATTTTATTATTTAATTTATTGATTTTCCTAATTAATAAATTAATACCAAAATAAATGTGATTCTAACAAAAACTATAAAATTTCATCTACAATTGCGATTCTCCCTCTACCTTCCATACCTAATCGAAGAATCTCTAACCAACAAGCAGCTAGCAATCTTAACCATCAACCCCTTTTTTTTTTTTTTTTCACCAACAAGCAGCTAGCAATCTTCTAACCATCAACCTTTTTTTTTTTTTTTTTTTTTTTTTTTTTTTTCCTTTCATGAAAGGTAGCATCTTATAAATTATTCAAATCTTAATGAAATACATCCATTAGATGACATTGCATGATAATATATGCTATATGAAGTTGTGTTGGACCCCATTAGCAAAGTTTTTTTTTTTTTTTCCAGATACATAGGAGGGCGAAAACCCAGAGAAGGATCCTAAGACATAAGCCATCTTACACGTGGCTAAGCCACCCCCTTCAATATCTCACCAAAGGGAGCGTACAACCTTAGAAGCGGGACGATCGAGAATATGCCGCCAATATCTACAATCATAGATTAAGCAATTTATGTACAACCTGATTCACTTCCCAATAGCGATGTTGGATCCAGAGATCCCAATTCCAAGTCATAAGAGCCTGATGTTGAGCAACAATATTTGCAAAATCGATATTAGAATAATTACTAGCAACAACCAAATATTTAGAAATTAAATAATCAATTTCAACTACAACTTGCCTATAACCCATATCTCATGCCAAAGAAATGCCAACTAGGGATTGAAGCTCAGCTTCCATAAAGGTACAAGTACCCGAACAAAACAATAAACCTCTACACCATCTCCCACAATTATCAAGGATTACCTTGCCGCCGCCACTAGGACTAGGATTTCCTCTCGATGCTCCGTCTATGTTAAGCTTCACCAAGAAGGAGCAATACAAGAATTACCAACAACACTCCTCTGAAAATGAGTAGCTGAAGTGAAATTAGCTTCCCAGGCACTAATAACATTCCTCATCTAAAACCGCAACAAACCCATTTTTTGAATTTCAATATGTGTGATTTTCTTTAGAAAATAAAAACATTCCTCCATCTCCAAAGCCACCACACAACAATACTCATTACTTAAATTGTAGAAACATTAGGAAAAATAGGGCTATACAGTAAAGAAGCAATAGTAAACCAATCCTATAACAACCGACCACAAGAAAAAGTACGTTGAATTTTGATTCTAAATACAATTCCAAACTTACTTTGCAAAACAACAATCCTGAAGAACATGTTCAATGGTTTCAACCCTTGCATTACAAACATCACAACTAGAAGTCATAGTAAAAGCACGTCTATGTGGCTCATGATTAGTCATGAACTAATCACAAGAAACATCGGACAAGTTGAGGAACCTTAATATGCCATAAACATTTCCAATTAATAGCAGACATATCAAAATCTTCCTGCTTGATAATACAAAATAACAAAATATACAAAAATAATATATAAACATGTACGTATAATAGGAGATTCCTAAACAAACTCTAACTACCAGATAATAAAAGATTCTCAATATTCTTATCATAATATAATTATTCCTCTCCTAATATATTAATAGGAGACTTCCTAAAAACAACTCTATTTACTACCAGATAATCTAAAAGATTCTTCTAATTATTCTCTTATACATAATATAATTATTCCTCTCCAAATATATTATAATTAATATATATTTATATTATATATAGATATATATATATTAATTTATATATACTACTTTATATAATCGTTTATATAGACACACACACATTATATATATATATATATAGACACACACACATTAGGAGGCAAATTCTCAATTCTCTCAATTCTCAATTTCTGATAACTAACAATTGGTGTGGTAAGCGTGGAACATACCTTTGACCCCCATTATTCTCAACCTTTTTCATCTTGAACACCATGGCTAATGAATCCATTGAAGGCCCTAATATGGACGGTCAAGACAACAATCATGGAGACGCAGTTGAATACACCATAATACCTCCATAAACAATCGACTCTCAAGTGGCAGCAACCATAGCACAAGCACACGCGCAGTCTGCCAATGTGCCGAAACGCCTCCTTAAGGCTCCCCATCCAGGCGGCTAATGAAAACCCCACAGGCGAGCCAACTAACCAGCGTCACAAGGAGCACAACGCACCTTTGCCATCCTAGAAGACAAAGCCACCCCGCATCTAAATAGTTCCATGAGGCGAAGTCGGAGGCAAACCTCAGTATGGTCGCTCCTTATAGTTAAGGCCCGAGCCACACACAGCCAGTTATAGACAATGCCAATCTTCGAAATGTCATCAAGGAATTGTTCAAAGAGTGCAGGAAAATAGGGGATGTAGGAGATTACAGTCTCAATGAGGACTCCCCCTTGTCAATAAATATCTTGGGGACGGCATTCCCCCAAAATTCAAAATTCCAATTTTCCAACTCTATGACGATCCACCGATTCTCGAAGTCACTTAACGACTTTTCGAACCATGATGTACTTACAAACTAACTCTGAAGATTTTATGTGCAAAGTCTTTCCAAGCATACTGAAGAGTGTAGCCTTAGAATAATATCAAACTCTCAAAATAGGATTCATCCACTCATTCTCCCAACTGGCTACAGTATTTCGAGCTCGGTTCATAACAAGTGTGTCGTCCAGGAAAATCCCATCTGACCTAGTAGACCGAAAGAGGGAAGATGGCGAGACGTTGATACAGTATGTTTTCTGATTTTAGAGAACAGCGATGCAGGTTGAAAACCTAAACGAAGAAGTGGCAATTAATGCTATGGCGAAGAACTATAAATATAACAAGCTATTTGAGAGTTTGATTATAAATCCTCATGTAACTTTTGTAGAACTCATGGCTCGAGCTCACAAATACATAAAGCTGAACAAAGCCTACAAACCTCAACACCGAAGTTCGCCTAAGAAAGAAAAGCCAAGACATAGAAGACACCCTTCCCAATCAAGAGGCATTCGCCCAGGAAGAGATTGCCTCTCCGGCATTCATGAGCTAGCTATGCTGTTAGAGCACCTTATCAAGAGAAGGTAGATCACAATAAGACTGAAATTTCAGCCCTTGAACAAACCATGCTCGAAAATATTATTTTGGGTAAGGGATCACAGAAATAAGATTCAACTCAATTATTCCAAAAAGATGAAACAAGATACCGTAGGCTATCGAGACGAGAACATATACTAAGAGTTTCATAGGGACTTCAGCATTGAAATTGAGGCTTGTTGGGAATTGAAAAAGGAGATTGAATGCCTCATATAAAGAGGCGAACTAAAAGAGTTTGTTAGGCAAGTTTGGAAAAAAACTGAGAGGAAAGAAAATAGGTATGATAGTCCAATACTTTAGGCACAATTCACACAATATTTGGAGGCTCCTCGGGCGAAGATAGCAACTCAGCAAGAAAAAGAAGAGCTAGAGAAATCTATTATGTCCTACCCCAACCAAAATTAACCACGAGACCACCAATCTTATTTTTCGAGGCAGATGACGAACATGTAAATATCCCACACAATGATGTTTTGGTAATAGAAGGGATCTTAGTACATGATGGCAGGGTAGTTAACTTATTGACTATGGAAGTTTTCAGAGCCTTGAAAATGGACCAGGCGAAGCTGAAACCTGTCCGAACCCCTCTGGTCGGACGTGCTGGGAAACCAGTCCCTATGGCTGGGTTCGTAGACATGACTTTAGAGCTCGGAGTAGAGGGTGTCTCAAGAAGTTTCAAATCAAAGTTCATGATGGCAAACTTCCACTTTTCATATAATATCATACTAGGTAGGTTGCCTCTATATGAATTGGGAGCGATTTCGTGCATTAGGTATCTAACTCTAAAATTTTACTCTAATAATAATGAAGTTGTTGTTATGAGGGGAGATTAGAAGATGGTTTGGGAATCATACATGGTTGCACTCAAAGGGGTACCCCTCGCCCTACCCATAATATAAATGCCATATGAGAAAAAAATTACACAATGCAAGATGAACATCAACCTTTTGACATACCTAGAGAAGGCTCGGAGCTAAGCCCAGCACCTGTGCGTGAACTCATCAAATGGGAGGTGGAACCTAGGAGACATCTAGGAGACATCTAACTTTGGGTGCCAAACTCTCCATAGAGACACAAATAGCATAAAAGAGGTTCTGAAAGACAATTCAAATAATGTCACCTGGACTGCGGGAGACATAGTTAGGATTGACCCGAACACCATATCCCATAAACTCGACATTGATCTAGATTACAAGCCCGTCAAGCAAAAGAAATGAAACCATAGATCGGAAAGGCAACAAGCCATAGTGACCGAAGTGGACAAGTTATTACAGGTAGGATTTATAAGGGAAGTTCATTACCTAGAATGGTTGGCGAATGTGGTTCTAGTACCAAAATCAAAACGAAAAGTGGAGATTGTGCATGGACTTCACTGATTTGAACAAGGCAAATCCCAAGGACCCTTATTCCTTGTCTAATATTGACCAACTAGTAGATTCAACAGTCGATTATGAAGTATATATTTTCATAGACGTGGCCACTTCATACCATCAGATAATGATGAACGAACTAGACAAAGAAAAAATGAGCTTCATTACAGACATAGGAATCTACTATTACTAGGTAATGCCATTTAGTTTAAAAAATGCAAGAGCTACATACCAGAGATTTGTTAATAGCATGTTCCAACATAAGATAAGGAGGACGGTAGAAGTGTATGTGGATGACATGATTATAGAGAGTATTCTAGCCTCAAACCATCCCAACGAATTAAAGGAGGCGTTTTGAAATCCTAAATGAGTTTAACATGAAGATGAACCCAGATGAGTGTCCATTTGGGGTAAGAGCAAGAAAGTTTTTAGGGTTCGTGATATCACAGCGGGGAATCGAGTGAACCCTGAGAAGATCAAGGCAATCTTAAAGATGAAAGCACCTATCAACATTCATGAGGTACATCACCTGAACGACCAAAATATAGCCTTGGGATATTTCATCTCATGTTCAACCAAAAGGTTCATGCCTTTCTACCGAGCCCTAAAACAGTTGAAAAGCTTTCAATAGGACGATAAGTGTTAGCACGCCTTTGACAAGATAAACGAGTTCCTCTCTTCAGCTCCTCTGTTGAGTAGATCTAAGAAGGCCGAACATTTATATTTATACTTAGCTGCTATCAAAAATACAATAGCATCCATCCTAGTCAGAGAAGAAGATGGAGAGCAGTGTCCCATCTACTACACTGGCAAAGTCCTCAGAGGTGTCGATCTAAGATACCCTTATATTGAGAAACTAGCGTTTGTTATCCTCACATCGGCTAACGGGTTATGTCATTACTTCCAGGCTTACACTATATTTGTCAAAAATATATTTTGTATTAAGCAAAAACCTCTTGGAAGTCAGTAGAATGATCAATCAGGTTAGGAGAATTTGACATCAGGTACACACCTCGCACCACCATGAAAGCGCAAGTACTAGCTTACTTTATAGTTGAATTCTCCAAGGAACATGAAGAGGGTGAATCGAAAATATAAGTAGCAAACTCAAGCGATAATGCTTGGCAATTATACAATGATAGGGCCTTAAGAAGTTCAAGAGTCGCCGCAAATGTCATATTGCAAAGGCCTAGCAAGCTGAGGATACATTATATTGTCCGCCTAGACTTTACCACAACCAATAATGATGCTGAATATGAGGGTTTGATCATAGGGTTGAAACTAGCTCTTGAGGTACGAGCTTCCATACTCCACATCTTCTTAGACTTATAGTTAGTGGTAAACCAGACAATAGGTGCATTCATTACTAAAGAGGCGAACTTAACCAAATACCACTCTCTAGCTCTCACTCCTACGCAAGCTAGAAGAAGAAGGGAACACCTGGCAAATCACCCGAATTGATTAGAGGGACAAGCAAGAAGCAGATGTCATTATTAAGAATGCAACATAAAAAGAACTACCCAAAGAAGTAATGTTAGAACAGTAGAGCCAGTCAAGCTATGAACAAAGCGAAATACTCATGTCTCAGCCTAGCAATAATTAGATGAGTTCGATCATTGATTTCATACAAAATGATGTTTGACCTGACAACAGACAAAGCAATTAAACTCTAAAGAAAAGCTGCCAATTATGCAGTCAAAAATGAAGAACTATACAGGAGATCAAAAATACACCCTTGGGCGAAATGCCTAACAAGAAGAAGGTAACTATATCATAAGGGAGACGCATGAAGGAGTTTGTGGAGCCCATGAGGGCTCAGTTGTAATGATAAGGAAAATATTACTTTTAGGGTGTAACTGGCTAATCATAAAAATGGATGTTCGCCAATATGTCCGCCACTGTCTTACTTGCCAAAAATATGAAAGTGTACCCAGAAAACCATCCTCTGAATTACAACCATTAGGTTCAGCTTGGCCTTTTGTTCAATGGGGGGTAGACATCCTAGGACCTTTTCCTGTAATAATTGGGTAAAGAAAGTTTGTAGTGGTAACCATTAATCACTTCTCCAAGTGGGTAGAAGCCGAAGCCCTCAGCACCATAAAAATAGCTTGGATCATCAGATTTTTCAGAAACAATGTAATATTTAGGTACGATATACCCCATAAGATTATTACTGATAATGACAAACAGTTTGATTTAGGAGCCTTTAGATCTTTTTATGAAGACTAGCACATCGAACTTCACTTCACCTCAGTAGCTCATCCTTAAACTGATGGCCTCACCGAAGTTACAAACATGACTATATTGGAGGGTTTAAAAAGAGATTAGATGGAGAGAAAGCTAACTATACAAAAGAGCTAAACAGTGTACTGTGGGCATATAGAATGGCACCTAGACAAGTAATAAGCCAAACCCCTTTCTCCCTCATATATGGAACTGAAGCAGTAGTTCCTGTAGAAATAGGCATACCAAACAAAAGAACGAATGAACACGAAGAGCTCAGCAGTAATGAAAGTTTGATAATCAACCTAGTCTTAGCAGAATAACTTAGAGAGGAGGCAGTAGTTCGAGCTGAGGCATACAAACAAATGATGCAAAGATACTTCAACCAACGAGTCCAAAGTAGGCAATTCAAAGAAGGAGATAAGGTATGGCAAAAAGCTAAGATAACCTAGGGTTCGGCAGGTGTAAGCAAGCTCGGACAGAAATGGGAAGGTCCATATAAGATTACAAAGCAGCTAGGTCCGAGTACGTACAAGCTGAAAAAGACTCATGGAACCAAGCTACCCTGGACATGGAATTCAGACAATTTGAAAAAAGCATATTGTATATCCACAAAAAATAAAATGTAAAATGTTTTTAAGATGAAGCAATAAAAAGAGCTCTCAAGTTTTTTCACTTAATGTTTCATGCCTCAAAGAGATTAAGCAGGCATGGTATATTAAGTTTTTCCTGAACAATCTTACTTAGAAAATTTTTTTAGCATTCTCTCACTTATTCTCTTGTCATACACATGATTTTGGACTTAAGCAGTCCATGGGTTCGGACTTAAGCAGTCCTCCAAATCAAACTTAAACAGTCTATAAGTTTCAACCTAAGTGTTAACACTTATTGACTCCTCGACTTACATTCCAAGTACCACAAATCTAAATAGTACTTGCATTCTTTTTACAAAAAGACATCTCTTTAGCTCGGCTTAAGGCGTTTTATTAAGTTTAGTGTAAGAATTTAAAGTAAAATTATGCAATCACTTAAAATAATGAAAAGAGGAAGAATATAGTAAAACAATAAATATAAAATTTCCATTGATTAAACCAAAAAGGGTATTACAAACAAAACCCTACAATCCTGCACTTGGAAGAAGAAGTAGAAAAGGGAATAAATATAGTGATAATTTGATTCTTCGTTGCCGTACTAAGTAGTAAATAGGCTATTACAAAAATCACCTAGAAAGAACTACCCAGTCTCCTCCCCCAAAGGAGACTCCACTACAAAAAAAAAAAAAAAAGGGAGAAAAGGTAAAATGGCTATTACCCAAAAATCCCACCTAGAAAGAATACCCAGTCTCCTCCCCAAAGGAGGATCTCCACACAAAAATAAAAAAAAAAAGTGAGAAAAGGGGAACAGAATCTGGGGACAATTGAATATTATTTGTCCCCAAAAAGTATTAACCCTCGATGAGAAGACTACCTATAATTGTCCTTTTATCTCATAATAAGACACAAAAGGTGACGATTTTTAAGATTATATGACATTTTACTTCATATTAAAAAAAAAAAAAAAAAAAGTGAGAAAAGGGGACAAGAATCGGGGACAATGAATATTATTTGTCCCCAAAAGTATTAACCCCTCGAGATTAGGAGACAATTTCTATAATTGTCCCTTTTTATTATAATAAGACACAAAAGGGACGATTTAAGATTATTATGACATTTTACTCATATTAAAATTAAGCGTAGGGGACAAATTAATTTAAGTATGAATTTTAATAATTTATTTTCGATTGCAAAAAATATGATTTTACAATAAATATAATTTAACTAAACACGGTTGCTTTAAGTCACCGTTTAAACCATTACAAAAGGGAAAAAAGAAACAAAACTCTTATGGCACCAAAACAATCGAAATACTTAAATAGAAAACACCCAAGTGCAGCATTTCTATGACATAAAAAAAAAAGAAGAAAAGTAAACGCAAGTCGTAAGCTGATTGGAAAAGAAAACATCACTGTAGTAGCGCCAAAATGAAAAAGAATAAAAAAAAAACAAGTCGCAAGGGAAAAAAGAAGTAAGATTGACTAAAGCTTTGCGCCAAAATGATTCCTTTAAATATAGTTGGTGAATACTGCAATTAATAATTACTATTTCGTTTATAATACACATATATGTCACAAATCCAGGATTAGATTACATGGAAGTATATATTGATGATTTAAGATTAAACTATTTTCTAAAGTAAAGCAACAAAAAGCTTTAAATTATTCCTATAATTTGTTGGAAGTGCTGAATCCTAAAACCACTGACCAACAATATAAATGTTGTCAAATTATTGAGAAGCAATTTATAAAATCTAAACTGATTAATCGGCGAAACCACAAGTAAACTTGAAGAACTATTTCAAATTGATTAATCAATTAATCAATCACATCAAGAGCTGACTTGAGCAATAAATCTATCATTAATACATAAACATATTGGTCAATTCCGCATGAATTTGGTTCATCAGGATCAGGTATCAAGATTTTGAGCACTTGTAGACTTAGGCAGCAAAATATGTTGCCTTGTGCCACTATCCTTGAATAATCCATCTGTAAAATCACTTGACTCCTAAAACATAAATATAGTGCCAAGTGGTATACATTCAATTGATGCAAAAAAAAAAAAAAATGAAAAGCAAATGAAGAAAATATTAGCGCTAAACTTGAAACAGAGTTTCCCACTTCAAAAAAAGTTCATACATATTTCATTTAGAAATCATTTAGGACAGCAGTGTTTACTTGTAGTAAGGACCATTTTGGAGCAAGATATCAAAATAAAACTTACCAGGCTTCACTACTTCCCCTAGTTGAGATTTTATGAGTAGTTGCCTTCCATCTAAGTGGGTCAATATAAACTGGAAGCCACAGAGCGCCTGTGTTAGAGAGAGTGTGTGATCAACAATTAGATCATTGCCCTTTCGCTTAAGCTTAGGATGCTCCTTTTGCTGTAGTACAAAAACAATGTCCCCTGTAATAGGATCAAGTTGTACAAAGAAGGAAAACCAATTAGAATGTACACAGAATCATAGATTAAAAAATTACCAAAATACTAAAGAACAGTAGGACCAAAAAGCATCCAACAAAATGCAGCCAATCATAGAGGTATACCTATGAATACTGGATCCAACAAAAGTGAAAATGCTAATCAAAATTACTCAATTATCTCCTCCAACCCCCAACGCACTCCCCAACAGCACAACAAAATGAGAAAAATAAACATACTCACACAGTGAAAAGAAACACAAGGAGGATTTTTCTCTTTCATGACAGGTTATGAGCACAAAGTTTATCAACACACAAGTGCATATTACTATAATTGTAGCTGGTATAAAATCTTGATAATTGCATAGATAAAAAAATGTGGAGATTTATTTTAATAAAACAACTCCATATAATATATGACGATTCTTCTATGTTCTTCAGTCTATGCAGTAGCATTTCAATCTCTTCTTCATCCCTTCCAGACCTCTAACATTGAAAATATCAATACTTCGTCAAAGAAGAGTAAAAACATGATAGAATTGTATCATATATTTGTTTGCCACTATGGATTACATGATATTTTTTCAGCCATATCTTTAGAGCTATTATACCACCTTTGTGAGATTTCCTTAATTCATATATAAATCTTTATAATTTACTTGAATACATTTCAGGAGTTTCAATTTGCATGCTTCAAACATGTTTTAATCCTTCAAGGACTATCATTATCAAGTACTCATAAAGAATCTATATAATTTCTCAAGAATTTGAATTTTTGTTCTTCAAGCAACTTAAATCTTTCAGGGATTTTAACATAGATATCAATACCAAATAAGTCATATAAATAGGCAATCACTTTTTATAATCAATAGCAGTGCTTAGTGAAAATTTTATGCAACAAGTTCACTTTATATCTCAAACCCATCTTCTTTCCATTTCACTTTTGCATAAATATCTAATTGTATTTCACTAGCTTGTATCTTCTACTGTTTGGATTACAAATACAATAACTTTATCAAATAAATTATATCTCAATTATGTCACTCCATTTGGGCCAATCATTTTATGTCTATATTTAATAGACTTATATTCAAGATCCTCATCATTTATCACCATATCAAATGCTATAACAAATGTAAAAATGCAGTTGATGTTTATTTTATATTGATTTCATTTTTTTTCCTTGACTTGACATGACTTATTAAGATCTCATTATTTTCATTGAATTCATTCATTTCAGGTACTTGAGTTTCTTCTGGAAATTTATCAATCATGTCTAAAGTTTCTTCTGGAGTTTACTCTTCTAGAGTTTTTATTTCTAGAATCTGCACATATAACATATTTGCTCCTTTTCATTTTCAGTGATTCTTGTCCTTGGAACTGATCAATTTACCACGCTTCAGGCATACAATAAATTTAGACATAGACAGTTTATCATTCAAGGACTTAAATTCTAATAGGATCTAGTAATTGATTTACAATAGAGTGCAAAATAACTATATTTAGTACTTCTAGTTCACACAATCTTGTGAGGAGATCAAAATTTGATAATAATAATTATTTTCACTAATAAGCACTTTCAGCTACTTATTCTCTCCCCTAATGTTGGGATTTATAGTCAAAAGAGAAATAATTTATAATAACTTGTTGGCTTGATGTGAATAATTACCACTATATATAATAGCATTATCCCTATACATAAATAGGGAGCTTTATTTTCGTAAAAATTGCTTTAAGAACACACCATTAAAATTCATCAGATCTAAAGAAACTTCTGGTTCTTTAATAAATATTCATATAAAAATTTAGTTATTTTTTTCCCATCAATATTGACCCGAGATAACCCGGCTGATCATTGCCAAACAACACAAAGATTTGAATTTATAAACTTCTAGTTTACAACTATATCCATTACAATTATCTCTATATGATATTCATTTCTATGAATATCCCTAAAATAAATTTCTACAAGATTAAAGAGATAATAATATAATGCACGAAAATCATTTCTCTAAATAATAATATTTTCTCTTCAAGAGCTTTTAATAATTCTTTTAGTATCAAAGCCAAAATTTGCTTTCATATATTTTTGTATACAACAAGTACATAATCAACAAGTCATATTATCTTTTGCCATTTCTAGTGGTAAGTTTCTTTTGATTATTTGTGCTTACCACAATTACAATGATTAGTAATTCAATAATCATCTTATAAACATTCTCGATCACAAAAATATTATTATCATTATTCACACTCGCACCCAATAATATATGTGATTGCATTCACTTCAGGGAATGAAAAATTTAATTGAGTGGGTTTCATTTCATGACATCTTCTATATCACAATTATAAAATATGTCATTATTTTTGTTTATTCATTTACCATGTCATTCAATGCAGAGAATGAAAGCAAATCTTATTATATGAATTATGATTTAATTTTTTTTATTTTCTTCCTTATTGTGTCTTTAGGACACATAATATCCATATATAAAGAAAAATAATTCATAATTAATATATTAAAAGTCACTAATCCAAATCCTATAAGATTTGATATGATAAAATAATAATAGCATACTAATTTAATTTTAGAATTATATTATGTATAATAACCAATCAAATATAAAATGCAAGATTGAATTTATATTTATAATTCATATATAAAATATATAGATGATAAAATTATATATAAAATTACGTTTTAAGCATGAGTAGCTTTAGATATATAGCTTTTAACTTTGGTTGCCACAAACCATAAGTTATCCTCTCTTTAATCGATTTCAACAAGAAAGCACTATAAAAGTTGATCAAGAAAGCAATACCACATAATTAAAGTAGTAGAACAAATTCTTATTATTTGGTTAAAATTTCATGCTGATAAGGTGTTATAAAATATAAAAAAATAGAGAAAATATAAAGAATATAGAGAGTAATTCTTATTCATTAGAAAAGTGTATATCAACATAGAGGGAAGGTACCTCTATTTGTAGGTACAAGATACATCCCAAAAGTAATAATCATATATTCCAAATGACATAACCTTATATGTCAAAGGATATAATCATTCATCTTAAAGGATATAACCTTACATTCCAAAGGACATAACTATTCATTCTAAAAGACATAATTTATGGAGAAGATACCTAAACGGATATCCACATAATTATAATATTCATAACAAATGACCTTTTCTACAATGAGTACTAATAGGGTGAGGATGATTAAGGTATAAACTACTGTGAAATGATGATATAAGACATGAGTTGTAACACTGCGAAAAATATGATGTATTGAAATATTCAATTTCGCTGTGTTGATTAATTCATTAAAAAATAAGATTACTTTTACTAATTAATATTAGAAAGCTAAAAATATTAGTTCCGTATTATAAAATATTAAAATTCATAACTTACTGAAAATATTAATTTTAATTTATAAAATAAATATAAGCAATCTTACTTTGTAGCGATTTTTAATATATTCATTAGCCAACATTTTGTAATTACTAAAAATTAACCATGTTTTTTTGCTTTGCCAATCCCAATATTCTTTTTCCTATTCGTAGTGTTATATGGATTTTATATATTAATATTGGGAAGCTAATCAACATATTAGTTCACGTATTATAGAAAATATTTAAAAGTTCATAACTTACTGAAAATATTTAATTTTAATATTTATTAAAATATAATATAAGCAATCTACTTTGTAAGCGATTTTTAATATATTTCATTAACGCCAAACATTTTTGTAACTTACTAAAAATTAACCATGTTTTTTTTGCTTCTGCCCCAATCCCCAAATTATTCTTTTTCCTTATTCGTAGTGTGTATATGGATTTTATATATATATATTATACATATATATATATATATATATATAGTATTATACTATATATATATATATATATATATAATATATATAGTCATTGACATCATACTGTCATATAAATTTTTGTTAAAAAATCTCAATTTCATTCTCACCTCTCTTCCATGAAAAAAATATATATAGTCATGACATCATATTCATATAAATTTTTTTTAAAAAAATCAATTTCATCTCACCTCTCTTCCATGAAAAACATGTATTAGATATCATTATTTTGAAACACAATATGATTGGATGAGGATCAGAGGTCCATATGGTATGTGAGCGTGCTGCTTAATATGTAGAGACGGATTTCATCTTTTTACCCTCTTTTTACATTCTACACTTGCCAAGTATCATGTAAGACTTCAATCATTGTAATTGTAAAGACAATCATATTTTTCCTATTCTCTCTATTATATAGATCATATATATATCCCTAGTCATAACATCACATTCATATAAATTTGTTTAAAAAAAACCAACTTCATCTCTCCTCTCTTACATGAAAAGCAGGTATTATATATTATTATTTCGAAACACAATATGCTTGGATGAGAACCAGAGGTCCAGGTGGTATGTGAATTTGTTGTTTAATATGTAGACGCGGATTTCACCTTTTTGCCATCTTTTTACATTCTACAATTGCCAAGTATATAGTACGCGAGACTTCAATCATTATAATTGCATGCAAGACTTCAATCATTGTAATTGTAAAAAGACTCGCCTTTTTTCAATAAAGACAATGATTGCAAATAAAACTATATCTATTCACCCATTTATTTCCTCACATACCCACCAAATGCAATGGAATGCAACTATAATGCACAACCGAAGATTCTTCTTGAGTCTGACACATGTTGTGCCATTCAACATTGCTCTTATTATTATTATTTTTATGCTATTCTAATGTATGCACTGTTGTGAAGTCCATGGTTAATCTCTGAGTACATCACGAAGAATTCTGAAGGTCTATTCTTTCCTATGAATGGTAGTGTGAGATAATCAAACCTAGTATTATTCTTTCCTAGGTAACTAGTCTTGTGATAATGTGATCTTTATGTGTGTGATAGGTGTGAAGCATTTTAGTACTAGTTTAGTAATCTTTATTATTAGGATAAGTTTATGCGATTTGCACCAGAAATTTTTTGCTTTTGGTTCTGTTCAACAAGAACGTTTGGAATAGTGTTTAGTGTTTTGATTAATTATTGTATTCGGTAATGTCACATTTATCCTAACATTTAGAGTTTGAGGCAATGTTTCATAAAACGTTATCTTCATTAATGTTTAGTGTTTTATAAATTTTTTATCAAGTCTATGTCCATCACTTGTCTTTGTTTCATTCTCTGTGACCTTATCTTATCTTTTTTTTGTCTTTTTATATTAAACAACTACTCAAACACTTATTGTACCGAACGCTTTTATTTTGAACTGTTTATAAATATCTGACCACTAACAACTAATTTCTAACCCTAACTGCTAGTAAAATAGCTAACAGCTATTACAACAGCTAACATCTATTATAACCGCGTAAATTGCCGAACAAGGCCTTTAATAAGATATAATTGACTCTCAAACTTGTGAAAGACTTTTATTTATTTGTGAATCTTTCGTTATCATAATTTCTTTTACCAACCAATATTTATATGACTTTCTTACACAAAAAAAACAAAACAAAACAAAAAATTGTGAAAAACTAATAATGAATTATCAAAATCATTAAAATTTGCACATCATCTGTTTTGTTATCATAGTTAATCGTATATTAGGAATGATTTATTCTCAAAATATTTTTATAACTCTATGTTATTATTTATTAAAGCATGTTTATAATTTTTTGTAGGGATACATATTTATAAAATTTATTGATTAGGATTATTATTTTTGAGATATTGTAGGATAATTCTTATTTAAAATACTTGGTATATTAATTTTATTTTAACAATGAAAAAGTTACATATGATCGTTAATGGATTTTTATTTTTTATCAGTAACAATTTATAAATCGCTTCAAAACTGGTGAAAAAGATCGGAGTAGCAACACCCAAAGCGCAAGAAATGCCTCCAAAGAACACAGCCGCCGCTGCGACTAGAACAACCACCTTTCAGTGCTCAATCCCTTTTCTCTTTCTCTGCTTCATTTTCGCTTCTCTTCTCTCCCTCTCTCTCTTCTTGTTACTCTACAATTCAAGCACATCTTTTCCAAATCCTCAAAATACCTTTCAAAATCCTCAAAATTCCCTCAAAGTCTACTTAGCAGACCTACCTAGATCCTTCAACTATGGCCTTCTAGACCAGTACTGGTCATTATCCGAACCCGATTCCCGTACTAGCTACGACCCAGATCATACCCAGATTGGCACCATAAACAACAATCACAAAAATTCTAAACACCCTCCATATGCTGAGAATCCGTTGATCAAACAGTACAGTGCGGAATACTGGATCACCGGAGACTTGATGACACCGGAGAATTTGAAGTCTCAATCTTTTGCTAAAAGGGTATCTGATATTAATCAAGCCGATGTAATTTTCGTACCATTTTTTGCTACATTGAGTGCGGAAATGGAGCTCGGAAGAGGGAAAGGTACGTTTAGGAAGAAAGAAGGGAATGAAGATTACAAAAGGCAAAAGGAAGTTGTTGAGTTTGTGAAGAATTCTGAGGCCTGGAAACGATCCGGTGGAAGAGATCATGTTTTTGTTCTAACAGGTACTGCTTTTAATAGAAATGAGCTTTCCATTTGCTGGATTATCTTCTGCCTTTGATTTGATTTTTAGCTTCTTTTTTTTTTTTTTTTTTGCTAATTCTTTTATATCTTCGAACATTTGTGGGTGATTGTAGGTATTTTTTTTCAATGCTTTGAAACATATTAATCTAATATAGTCCTATTTTTGTATGTGATGTCATATCTGAATTTAATATTGAGCTTTGAATAATTTTTCTTTTTTCAGTGCAAGCTACTAAAGGGATTACTTACATTATGTTGTATTATAATTGTATTTCATAGTGAGTTTTGTGCAATGAAGATTATCCTGAAAATATTGAATCTTTTGCTACACAAAATATCTCTATATTTACGTTATATAACGTGCCTAAATACATGTCAACCCTGTATGAATTTGATTACAAATGGTTAAATATAATGCTGCTTTTGTTTCACCTACTAATGAAGCAAGACGGTGAATCTTTCTGAATAGTTTAGTATCTTATGATTTAGTCTCTGAATTGTCAGGTTATATTAAAACTTGAAGCATTCTTTGGCAGACCCAGTTGCAATGTGGCATGTAAGAGCTGAGATAGCGCCAGCTATCCTCCTGGTGGTGGATTTTGGTGGATGGTTTAGGCTTGACTCTAAATCATCCAATGGTAGCTCATCAGATATGATACAACATACTCAAGTTTCGTTGCTGAAAGATGTAATTGTTCCATACACACATTTGCTTCCTAGATTAAACTTGTCAGAGAACAAGAAACGCCACACCCTTCTTTATTTCAAAGGAGCCAAACATAGGCACCGGGTCAGTATCTATTTCCAGTGTCCTTTAGATGATAGCAGCAAGGTTTTGTTTTTGTTCAAGCATCATAATTTTCTTTCTTCAAATCTATTTTTGATAAGCTGTGTTTTTCTCCTTTTATTTTTTGTTGTATTTACAGTGGATAATTTCAGGTCCTTGTATCTTGCAACTTGCACCATACTGATTGCAAATCGAATTTTGTTTTTTTTTTTCTCGTGTTGCTTTCTTATTTACCAAATTGATCCCATCTGTCATGTTCTCAAGAGCACTACCACCCGCAAAAAAAGGGAAAGTGATAAATAAAGTCCCTTTCAAATCGGCCCTTCTCACCCTTTTTCATGGAGGGCAATCTCCCTTATTTTGAGAAGTAGATTATTCCAAAAGTATACTGTTAAAGTTATGTTTTCTAACTTAACTGCTGCTGCCATTTGAATTATAGCTGCTATTACCCAAGCTTCTGTTTGAAAAACATGCCTGTTAATATAACATTTGAAATGATTAATTCTTTTCCTGTGGGCTAATGACCAAAAAAAAAATTTCAGTTGTCCCCACTTGATTAAAATTGCACCATCATCTTTTGCAACTGAGAGATTGATGAAGAGTTATACTAGAATTGTGTATGGAGATGACTGATTGGAGAAAATGATTGGTATAATAGGTTATATTTCATTCAAGTGTATGATCAAACAGGAAAATTTGCAATATTTAAAGGTTCGGTGTGAAATCATATTTTGGAAGGTTTGAGTATACTTGCAATTTTGAGAGAAGGTTTATTCGTGTGCCTTATTTTTTGGCTACTAGGCCTCTTTTTATAATGCTCTTCGTTTATTTATTTATTTATTTGGTATAATTAGAAGTTAATTGTGACTGATTTACAAAGTGACAACAACAAGAGCCTTGCTTTTAAACTTGGAGAAAACTTTATAGGAAAATAACTTTCATTTCAATCAATTGAAACATGTTAACGGCGCTCGGTTTTGCATATTATGTGGTAATTTTATTTATTTTTCTTTATCAACAGGGAGGTGTGGTTCGAGAAAAATTATGGGATTTGTTGGTTAATGAGCCCAGGGTAGTCATGGAAGAAGGCTTCCCCAATGCCACTGGGAGAGTGCAGTCGATCAAAGGCATGAGGACCTCAGAGTTCTGTTTGCACCCAGCTGGGGATACCCCTACTTCTTGCCGACTTTTTGATGCCATCCAAAGCCTCTGTATACCTGTTGTTGTCAGTGACCACATTGAACTCCCATTTGAGGGGATGGTGGACTACACAGAATTTTCTGTTTTTGTGGCAATTGATGATGCCTTAAAACCAAGTTGGCTTGTGAGTCGTCTTAAAAGCATTTCTGAAAGGCAGAAGGATGAGTTTCGTAAAAAAATGGCTGAGGTTCAGCCAATTTTTGAGTATGATAATGGCCATCCCGGCGGTATTGGACCAGTTCCTCCAGATGGTGCAGTTAATCACATATGGAAAAAGGTCCATCAAAAACTGCCTATGGTTACAGAAGCCATTGTTAGGGAGAAGAGGAAACCAGCAGGTGTATCGATTCCTTTGCGGTGCCATTGTACCTAAATGAATGACATTTTCTCTCTTTTTCTTTTTCCTTGTGGAGTAACAAAATTTTTTTTTGGAATGAAATTTGTTGTTTTAGAAAGCTTAATCAACATCTTGCACTACTTTACTGCTTAATGCATGTCTTCTGTTCTCATTTTCCATCATTTTAAAAACAATTTCTCAAATACATTAACAGATGAGCATTTTTGAGTGCATGATGACTCAAACTACTCATATTCCCAGGTCAATCATGATCATGCTAGCATTTCAGTCTAAAAAAAATGTTAAAGAGATGAATGATTTGATGAACACTTAAATTACATTCCAATTCTATAACAGTCCACTAAATTGAACCTAAATTTTTTAGAATGATCATCAAAATTATGTTCTAGTCAAAGATTATAAAAGACTTGCAGAATCAAAATTAATGTTTCAATAAGTATAAATCAAATTGAAAGTAATGATTACAGCATTGAATTTCTTATTGTTTTATTAATGGAGAGGGGGAAAAAGGTGAAACAATAATGAGGCTTCAATCTACGCCTTGGGTGCAAGGCCTGCCTTGATCTTCTGAATGGTAGGAACATCTGTTTTGAAAGACTGAGCAAGTGTTTGGTCATCAATTCCAGTAGTAAAGACAGTGGTAGGAACCGAAACAGTTCCAGCATTTGCGCTGCCAAATGCAGAAAAAGCAATTGCAGGGTTCTTAGGATCTGCATTGTACTGATAGTGAACTAATCCTTTAGGAAACACAAAAATGTCACCAAGTTGTAGAGTTTGAGTGTAGAGTTTGTTGGTGGTGTCAATAAATCCAACCTCAAGGCTTCCAAGAACAACAAATAGAAGCTCAGCAGCTCGAGGGTGCGTGTGAGGTGGGTTAACACCACCTGCAGGATATTGCAGAACAGCATAGGATACACTCTGGCCATTCAGAGCAGGAAATTCAGCCATACTTGCTTTTGTTACCTTGAAGGTGGCTGGATCAGGAACGTTAAAAATTCCGCGAAATCCAGTGAAGGTAAAAAACGTTCCGTCAAAAGTTTGGTTTTGTGGTGCTATAAAGTCTGATAAGATATCCGGATCGCTTGCTTGGACTAACCAAGAAGTGGCAAAGGCAGCTAAAAGGAAGAACATGATATGTTTAGAAAAGGTTGAGGCCATTGTAAATAGTTCAATTGGTTTCCAAATATAGGAATTGGTTATTAGAAGAACAAGAAGGTTTTTGTAGTTAGCCTTTGTTTACTTCACTGCTCATTTTATAGGAAGCTAAAGGACTAAGCTTTGTTTCAAATGAGAGCTGGTTCAGAAACCTTGTTCTGTAAGCCGGCAAAATGTATTAATTACATATGTTTTGTCAGCCGGCAAAATGCAAAAGTGCTAATCACAGCTAAGTCTTTTGTATTTTTTGTCTTTTTATTGCGTTCGATGAAGAATATCGCGTACATACTACATAGTGACATTGTATTTTTAGTCCAATGACTATGTTATCATCGGAATGAGAAAGAACTAAAAATTTGCTACTTTCTACGCTCTATATATATGACATATTACAGAGAATTAATCAAATCATCTCAGCACCGAACGTCTTTATATCAAATTCTTGAATCCTGAAAATGGCCTTCCCAATTTCCACATTTAGATCATTTTCACTGCTAATTCCGTTATTTGCCATTTTTCAGATAACAATGTCAGGAGATCCCGACATTCTTTCTGACTTCATAGTTCCTTCAAATTCGAATGGATCAGTTGATGGATCATTCTTCACATTTACTGGCATGCGTTCTCTTGTCGATGCTCCACCACCAACAGCTTTCGCAGTATTAAAAGCAAGTATGAAAGAATTTCCTGCTCTAAATGGACAGAGTGTTTCCTATGCAGTTCTTCAATACCCAGCCGGTACTCCTAACCCACCTCACACTCATCCTCGATCTGCTGAGCTACTTTTCCTTCTCGATGGATCTTTACAAGTTGGATTTATTGATACTACTAATAAGCTTTACACTCAAACACTCCAAGTTGGTGACTTGTTTGTATTTCCTAAAGGACTTGTTCATTTCCAATATAATGCAGATGCAACGAAACCTGCTTTTGCAGTTTCTGCTTTTGGAAGTGCAAATGCAGGAACTGTGTCACTTCCTAGTACCCTTTTTGCCACTGGAATTGATGATAATGTCTTGGCTGTATCTTTTAAGACTGACGTCGCCACCATTCAGGCTCTCAAGGCTGGTCTTGTGCCCAAGCCATGAAGATAGATAGCTAGGTTTCCTTTCCATTATCATTACCTTCTTCTATTCACATATATATATATATATATATGTATCCGTTTGTTGTCTATTTTTCATCATTTAGAGTTGAATAACTATCAGATAATTACTCCTAACTGGGGTACAAATTGTTAAAATATAATGCCTTTTTAACTATCAAATAATGCATAATATTTAGCATATGCTCATAGCCACCCACTACTACTTCCTTCCTCATACTAATATTTGTGTGTCTCTGATAATAAATGAAATAAACAATGTTTTTCTCAATATATCATTCTGCAGATTACAAGCCTATTTATATACATGAATTACATCTATACAAGGCAAGTGTAGATAAAAGGAAATACAATCAAAGTTTCTAAATGTAAGGAGAGATTTACTCATTAGCTGTGATATAATTTGATTGCATATTAGTCTCCTTATTTTGCTCACTTTGACATCCCCCCTCAAATTGATGGTGATTCTCAGCAAGCATCAATTTGCTCACAAGATAGGAATGTCATGTAGATGACATGGGTTTAGTAAATAAATCAGCAAGTTGGTTATGAGAAGATACATGTGTGAGATGAATGAACTTGTCACGAACCAAATCACGAATGTAGTGGCAATCAACTTCAATATGTTTAGTTGGCTCATGGTGAACTGCATTAATTTGTAGCAATGCTGAGAGCACTTGTGTTATCTCCAAAAAGCGTGATAAGTTGGGTGCAAGTTATTCCGAAATCTTTGAGAAGCCGTTGGAGCCATACAATTTAAGAGCTAACAGATGGCATAGATCGATACTCTGCCTCAGTAGAAGATTTTGAGACACGTTCTTACTTTTTACATTTCCAAGAGATAGGAGAATTACCCAAGAACACACACCATCCTGTCGTAGAGCGTCAGGTATCAACACAGCCAGCATAATATACATCAGCATATGCCATAAGTGTGAGAGAGTATTGAGCAGGAAAGAACAACCCACGACCATAAGTTCCTTTTAAATATCGCAAAATGCGATGAAGAGCTGAAAGATGAGGCTTTCTTGGTTGAGAGACAAACTGACTGACAACTTGCACAACAAAGGAAATATCTGGACGCATAGTAGTAAGATAAATAAGACTCCCTACTAAACAGCAATACAAGGTAGAATCGAATAGAGATGTGCTTTCATCACTTTTTAACTTTAAATTTTGTTCCATTGGAGTAGAGCAAATCTTTTGATACGTGAGAGGGGCCAACTGAAGAAGGTCTTCAATATATTTTCTTTGAGTTAGAAAAATTCCATCAGGTGTATATGAAACTTCTAAGCTAAGAAAGTAGGTAAGAGTGCCAAGATCTTTCCGTAGATGCGTCAAGGCTAAAATCAAACAACAGCCCCAGCATAATATACATCAAGCATATGCCATCAAGTGGGAGAGAAAGTATTTGAGCGGAAAGACAATACCCACCGCCCATAATTCCTTTTAAATATCGCAAAATGCGATGAAGAGCTGAAACAGATAGGCTTTTGCCCTTGGTTGAGAAGACAAACTTTGACTGACAACTTTGCACAACAAAGGAATTATCCTGACCGCATAAGTAAGTAATATTAAAATAAGAACTCCCCTGACTAAAGCAGCAATCAAGTAGGAATCCGAATAAGAATGTTGCTTTCATCACTTTTTAACTTTAATTTTGGTTCCAATTTGCGAGTAGATGCAAATCTTTTGGATACGGTTCCATTGGAGTAGAGCAAATCTTTTGATACGTGAGAGGGGCCAACTGAAGAAGGTCTTCAATATATTTTCTTTGAGTTAGAAAAATTCCATCAGGTGTATATGAAACTTCTAAGCTAAGAAAGTAGGTAAGAGTGCCAAGATCTTTCAGAGAAAATGAACTTGTGGAATTGTTTGAACTCTGTAATACCTTGAGAATCACTGCCAATAATGACCATATCATCTACATAGAGAAATAAATAATAATTCCACCATTAGATTGACGAGTAAAAAGTGAGTGATCATTAGAGCTCTGTAGAAAACCAGCGGAACAAACAGTAGATCGAAATTTCTCAAACCATGCACGAGGTGCTTGTTTAAGAACATACAGAGATTTTCGAAGTTTGCAAATCATATTGGAACGAGCATAATCATATACAGGAGGACACTTCATATAAATTGTTTAATGCATTTTTCACATCCAATTGATGAAGGTGCCAATGCTTGATGGATGCTATAGCAAGAATAGTGCGAATAGAAGTCATTTTTGCCACAGGAGCAAAAGTTTCATCATAGTTAATCCCATATTCTTGTTTATATCCTTAAGCCACTAATCGGGCTTTGTATCGATCAAGAGTGCCATCCGACTTCACTTTAATAGTATCGACCCATTTACTCCTAATCACAGACATATTAGATGATTAAGGAACTAAATCCCAAGTATGATTCTCCTCAAGGGCCCTAAGTTCTTCCACTGCTTTTCTCCAACATTCTTCTGTAATAGCCTGGTTATAAGTAGAAGGAATCTGAATAGAATTTAAATTGGTAAAGAAAGAGTAGGATGGTGTATACCTTGTGGATGGTCTTCCGAAATTGACACGATTGGATCTTCTCAAAGATGGAGGAGGTGTTGTTGGATCGACAATGGAAGAGTTTGAGGCTGGACCTTCAAGAACATGATCATTTGGCTGCAAAGTGGACGTTGTCTCATCAACATTAAGGGTAAGATTATTAGAAGAATCAACAAAATCATGTAAAAAGGAAATGGAAGAATGAGTAACGTTTTGATGAGGAGAGAAAGAATAAAATATACATTTTCAAAGAAAGTAACATGACGAGACACACGTGTGTGATGACTTAGTGGATCATAACAAATATAGCCCTTTTGTTTATCACTATAACCGATAAACTCACATTTAGCAGATTTAGAAGATAACTTATTTCTTTCATGAGGAGGAAGCAAAACAAACAAATACAATCAAAAACACGAAGATGGGTATAATTAGGTAACTTATTGTAAAGAGCATAATATGAAGATTGGTTACCAATTATAGGAGAAGGTTGCCGATTTATGAGATAGACAGCTGTATGTATAGCTTCAACCCATAATTTAGGTGGAATAGATGATTCAAGTAAAAGTGTTCTAGCAATTTCCAAAACATGGCGATTCTTTCGTTCCACAACACCATTTTGCTCCAGTGTTCCAGGACAAGAATATTGAGTTAAAATGCCTTTCTCTTGAAAAACATTTACAAGATTCGAAGCACATAATTCTCCACCAGAATCTAAACGAAATATTTTGATTATTTTGCCAAATTGTGTCTCAATCATAGCAACAAAAAGTTTTGGCTATATTTGCTAGATCAGATTTAGAACGTAAAAAATACACCCAAGTAAATCGAGTAAAGTGATCAATGAACAAAACAAGATATTTATAACTAAGTCTAGATAGAACAAGGGAAGGACCCCATAGATCATAGTGTATTAGATGAAAGGGTGCATCAACTTTTGTAGTACTAGAAAGAAACGATAATTTAGCAAATTTTCCAAGGGCACAACTAACTTTTGTAGTACTAGAAAGAAACGATAATTTAGCAAATTTTCCAAGGGCACAACTTTGACAATTTTGAGAAATATCAGACTTAACATGCAATTTTTCTAGACGAAAATTGGATTTGAACATAAATTCTAATCGGGTAGTATGCGAATGACCAAGACGACGATGCCACAGATCCCAAGTGTTATTGACAGATGCAGACGACAAGGCTGAAAGACATAAAGAATAATTTTGTGTACCATCCGAAACAAGATGAAATAAACATCCACGTTTATGCCCCTTAATGATCACTTGTCTCGTTTGAAGGTCCTGCACATCACAACCAACAGGGGAGAATTTGACCACACAATTTTGGTCAGTTAATTGTCCAATAGAAATGATCTTGGCTATTAAACGTGGGATATAAAGAGTATTAGGTAAAAAAATGGATTTCTTAGACTCAGTAGACAAACAAACAGTGCCAATTCCTTTTATGGGTAATTTTCGTCCATTGGCTGTGGTAATTGAATCATTCGAAGAACAAGGCTTAAGTTTAGAAAAAATATGTTTTTAACCAGACATATGATAAAGGCAGCAAAGTCAAAGAACCAAGACATAGATTTAATGCCTTTACCTGATAACCCAGCAACAGAGAAGGCAGAAGAAAGAGCACTTGGAAGAGCTGCTTGCACTGAATCTTGAATCATCTTTTGAACTATGTCCGATGAAAATAGAGTTTCTTTAGTGTTGGTGTTTTCTCCATCATTACTCATTGTAATAAATGTTGAATGACCATGCTTATTTTTCAATATGTGACATTCCAAGATAATGTGTCCTGGCTTTTTACAATAATTGCATATATTGCGCTTACAACAATGAGACTGCACATGTCCCAGTTTACCACAATATCGACATTGAGTACCTGCTTTCCCTGTAGTCTTTTGTTTTGAGTAATACTTACCACGTGAAGCCATAAAGACTGCATCTACTGAGTTGGTTTTGGTGTCTAGCTGAATCTGAGTATTCAGCCTTGTTTCTTCACGAACAAGGTCTCCGTCTCCAAAGAGCAGACTCCATACTCAAATTTCCTCGATTAATTAGCGATAGCCCCTAACATTTCTCCAAAATTCTAGTCGAAGTTTCACGAGCATCTACTGAGTTGGTTTTGGTGTCTAGCTGAATCTGAGTATTCAGCCTTGTTTCTTCACGAACAAGGTCTCCAAGAGCAGACTCCATACTCAAATTTCCTCGATTAATTAGCGTAGCCCTAACATTCTCAAATTCTAGTCGAAGTTTCACGAGGAATGCATGATCGCGTTCCACCTTAATTTCTGAATATGCAGTATCAGAAATAATATAAGAAGATATCATATATTGTTCTGTACTTAACTTTGAAATTTCAATATAAAAGCCATGAATATCTCTATCCTCTTGGTTGATGTTAGCAATTTCATATTCAAGTTGAAATTGCCTTGATTGATCCACTTGAGAATAAATTCCCTGAAGATGTTTCCATATTATTGCTGCAGTTTTGAATGATCGGAGGCTGATGCAATTTCAGGTTCCACAGAATTTAGAATCCAAGTGATAACCCGAGCATTTTTTGTTTTCCATTGTAGCTTGGCTTCTGTGGTACTATCTTCCTTATGAGATCCATCAAGAATACCAGAGTATCCTTTACCTTCAACAAAGATTTGAAATTGAAATTCCCAAAGAGCAAAGTTGGTCCCATTGAATTTAACAGAAATGGATTCAGACTTACTTCCTTCCATGTTATGAATTTGATTTGAAAATAAAAAACCATGTTGGACAATCAAAGAACAAGCTTTCAAATAAAAAAAAAATTCTCAAAAGAATTTAGCAAAGATGAGAGGAAAAATTGTATGGCTCTGATACCATGATAATGAATGAAATAAACAATGTTTTTCTCAATATATCATTCGGCAGATTACAAGCCTATTTATATACATGAATTACATCTATACAAGGCAAGTGTAGCTAAAAGGAAATACAATCAAAGTTTCTGAATGTAAGGAGAGATTTACTCATTAGCTGTGATTTAATTTGATTGCATATTAGTCTCCTTATTTTGCTAACTTTGACCGTCTCATCTCATCATTCGGTCTTTTCTGTCCTTTATTTCACTTTAAGTTTAACTGTACAAAGATAAAGAGATTTTCATTTTTGGGTTTTCGTTTTGGTCTTGTACCCAAGTCTACTGTGGCTCCTGCATTTTTATCTATTACAAAAAACACATCGATTGTGATTAGGTTTCCAAAACAATGTTTTTATCTATTTCTCTGTCTATAATGATTAAAAAATGCATGACAAATTCATTTTATAATTGAATTTTTTTCCTACACAGTTTCCTCCAAATGACAGCAGATGACTTGAAATATTGTGTCCGTTTCAAATACTAACTCAATTATTCTTCAATTTTAACTTAATCATTCAAAGTTGAAAATCATATCTCCGAAAACTCATACTTCACTACAAAAATTATCTAGTGCTCATTCTAAAATTGGTGAACATGTTTTACTCATATAAAGTGTAATGCAGACAATTTAATATACACAACGGACAACATTTATATGATATGTATTGCCACTAAAGCAAGTTGACAATAAAATGACCTCAGACGCTTGTATGTCTACTAAATGAGCTTAAATGCTTCTATTGCTTCCTTTACAATATCTATATCAAACGATTCAATTGCTTCCTTTGCGATATCTATATCAAACGTATGTCATGAAGTGATAGAAGTGACATTTAAATGTGAAATGTTGAGGAGAGAGTTGAGGTTGTCAAAAGAATTTTGCTCTAAAATGAAATTTCTACATGTTTCATTATCAAATGTGCACGTTTTATGATGAAAAACCAAAGTGCAAAGAGATTATCTTGGAGCATGATATTTAACTTTAAGAAAAGAATGTTAACGAATAAATTTGGAAAAATGTCTTTTTCTTTTTTAATTCGTGTAATCGGAGGGAGTATTAAGAAAAGAATGTTAACGAATAAATTTGGAAAAATGTCTTTTTCTTTTTTAATTCGTGTAATCGGAGGGAGTACTCCACAAACAAGTAATTATCCGGTTGTCTCTTACCTTCCACATATTGTAAACAGTGCGTAAAGTCTCTTAGGACAAGTTAAACTTACCATCTCCATAAAACAACAATATTCTGTAACCTTAATATGGAATGAGCATTTTGCTCTTTGGACATTTCATATAAATGTCTTTCATCACAACTAAACAAATGTTGCTTATGGTTAAGGCAATATAAACAACCTTAACCTTAAGGTACTTCATTGTCAATCTCACATAATCTAATCCGCAACTTCTATAGAGAAATGATATAAATATTTCAAAACTATTAAATAGTTAAATTCACAAATTGTCTTATATCAGGAACAATTTTATGATAAAAATAAAATGAGCATAATTCAAGGACAATATTCTCTTCACCTTTTAAAAAATAAACATCCACAGTAGATTAAAATCACAAGTGACTTCAAACATTACCTCATTGAACAAAATTCATACTAACTCATTATCTTTCTACAAAATTCAAAAATCCAGGATAAAACCACATGCAAAAACTACAAAATGATGTCACAACTAGATTCCATCCAAGTAAAAGTAGTGAACATAACCAATCTATTAAAGCACCACCACCAAACTGGATATGCAGTTGACAGGAAACACTCTACAGTCTTCTTCCCCTTCTACCACTCTTTCTGCGAGTGCTGTCAGTGGGAATTGGTGTCACGTCCTCTGAAAACACACAAGACATCATTGAGTCTCAAGTCCACAAAGTTCTCAAATTTCAAATTATTGTTTAAGAACAGTAATATTAAGTCAATGCCTTACCAATTCGACCAATTTTCATTCCAGAACGAGCAAGTGCCCTAAGAGCAGACTGAGCACCTGGACCAGGTGTCTTAGTTTTATTCCCTCCAGTAGCACGAAGCTTTATATGAAGAGCAGTAATGCCAAGCTCCTATTGGTTCCAAAGGTAGATTTAGTCAAAAATGAACATTTGGATAGGGGGAAAATCAGATACTAAAATATTATATTTCCTGAAATGTCATAACATCAAAAATATAAACAAGCATAATGACCTTGCATCTTGCTGCAACATCTTGTGCTGCAAGCATAGCAGCATATGGTGAAGATTCATCCCTGTCAGCTTTAACCTTCATTCCACCTGTACTTGTTTAAAGCGATAAAGATTGAGATTCAGAAAATATACATCTCAAGCTAAATGCAATGGTGGTGGCGCAAATGCCAAATCAAATGCGGTCAGTTCAATGAGTTAGTAGACTCAAAAAACATAGTTCCCACCGAAGATTTTAATTTCTTGTGGACTCTCCATCAAACATCATTTCTTACAAGTTACTCCAATTACTCGACCACTCCAAAAACAATATCAAATGAAATGACATATCCACTCAATAACTATTTTGCAATGAAAGAAACCAATTCTTTTTGGAAAAGTGAAAACATAGTCAACACATTGACATGCGCGCAAGTATTATGCTAATTATGTAGGGAGCATCTAACTAGAAAAATATGATTATACACGAAACACATACCAGTGATGCGAACCATGGTTTCTCTCCCAGACAAATCAGTGACATGCTACAATCACAAAACATATCATTGACACAAAAAGTCCAAAACATGATAAAAGAAAAGAAACCCATCAACCAGTGATGCGAACCATGGTTTCTCTCCCAGACAAATCAGTGACATGCTACAATCACAAAACATATCATTGACACAAAAAGTCCAAAACATGATAAAAGAAAAGAAACCCATCAAGTATCATAAATACTTACAATGAAAGTGTCATTAAAAGAAGCAAAAATATGTGCAACACCAAAAACGTGTTCTCCCTCTCTTATTGCAGGCCCAAGAGTAACATTCTCTTCCTTTGGCTCTCTGGTCTTCTTCCTCGACTAACAACAATTGAACAAAACTAAATCAAATTTTCTATATAAATTAAAATAGAGATAAAAAATTCATAATTTTTTAATCCTCAAGACTTCAAAAAATAATAATAATAACATCATAAAAAGAAAATATAGAAAATTGAAATGCACAATATATCAAACTAAAATCGAAAGTGATCGAATGTATTAAACTTGCACTAAAATGCCGCCAACATATAAAGAATCAATCTTCTCATTTTGGATTACTTTCAAGAGTACAAAAAAATACAAACACGACATCAAAATATAATTTCTTCCCAATAATAAAACCTATATCAGGCCATTTTTAACCTCAAGCTGTTCATTCGAGTAAATATTACAGAGATCAAGAAAATGAACAATATATACATGTAATTGAATAGAAACTAAAGAAGCAAGTAGGACTTGGCTTACCATGGCTTGAATGCGGATTAGATTAGATTAGAAGCTGAGAGATGTCGCTCGAGTCGATCACCGGTGGCTCGCAAATGGCAGAGGAAACTTGAACAGCTTAAAGAGTCGGTTTTATATGGGAGAGAAGAGAGAGCTAGGGTTGTGAGATGAAGAAGTGTTTCTATTTACTAAAAGGCCCCTTGGATTCTAAAGTTATTTCCGAAAGGCGCCTCGGTGTGTGGATTTCATATCTTAGGACCATTCGTACGGGTCGGCCCAGCCTGCAAATGTGAGAATCTATTTTGACTTGCATAGCCCTAATTTTAGAGTTCTTCAATTCTATTGCTGTTTCTCTAAGCCCAGTCCAATAACCACCTTTTTATTCAGAGGTTATATTTAGTTTGATGTAATGCAATGTAATATAATAAAAAATATAATATAATGAAAAATATAATATAATGAAATATAATTGCGATTCAATTATTATGTTTGGTAATGTAATTGAGAAAATTTATAGAATGTAATCATTATTTAATTTTTATATTTGTTTATAAATATGTAATGTAATTATCTCACTACTATTATCAATCACACCACTACTATTGTCGTTGCTACTGTCGCCGCTGCCACCACCACCACAACTCCCACTCTACTACCATCACCACCACCACTATCACCACATTATTATTATTATTATTATTCTTATTATTATTTGAATCAAAAGTTATTCATTAAATCAAGCTATTAAGAACTATTTAGACCTATAAACGATTTGGACTAGAAAATTTAAAAAAAAAAAAAGCCAAGGAAAATATAATATAAAAAAATAAAAGTTAAACCATTGAAAATTAATATTGTAAAATTTTATATATTTTTGTTCATTCAATTAAATTACGATATAAAATTATAGTATTTAATCTTTTTAGTGATTTTCCATTCAATGCTGTCTATTCCTATAATAATAATAAGATAATTAATAATTATATGGTGGTGATGGTAATTACAGTACTAATGGTGATGCTAGTAGCGGTGGTTGTAGTGATAGAGGTAGTAGAGTGGTGGTGGTGGTGTATATGGTGGTGATTGCGGTGATTGGCGATGGTGGTTGCGTTAGTGGTGGTGGTGATTGCTATGGTAGTGTTGGTGTGGTGGTAGACCGGTGGTTATGGTGGTGGAATGTTGATTGTGGTGGTGATTGAGAATAAGTACAGCCTTTGAGGAATGTAATTGGCTTTAGATAGATTTTTTTTATGAAATAAATATTATATCAATTTAAGTAATAAAGATTAAACATGTAATCTCAATTATTACAAAGTTTAAAAAAAGTCTAACCAAACAATGTAATAGAGTTTTTGTTTTTTTTAACTAAATTACTATTTACTTCTTATAGTTTATTGAAATTTATAGGTAATGATTTTTACTTTTTTTTCACATACTTAAATTAAGGGTTTGGTATAACAAATATAAATATATTCACCCAAAATTTGATTAAATAATGTCACAAGGTATTAGTTAATTTATATATTTTTTATAATAATGAGATACTCAATATTATTGGTTAAAGTTAATATTTAAATTTTTAAATGAAAATTTTTTTGCAAAGAATTTTTCGGGTATATAAGGATAAACATTTTGTGAAAAAGGTTAATGACAATTCAAATTATTAAGTATAACCAAAACATTATAAATCCCTTGAAATCATGATATTTTTGAGAACAACACATTCTTCTTTTGGTTCTATTGTTTCTTTAATATCAAATTTATTTGGTTTGCACCTATTTAGAAGAAATTCATTATTTTCTAGAACTAATCACAAATTGAGATTGGCAAATGAAATACACTAATACAATAAGAGGGAAATAACCAAGCAACAAATTTAATTCATTTAATTCGGTATTAATACGCAAAAAAAAAAAAGAAATTCTGTTAAAGATAAAATTTATAATTCATTATAATGGAATACAAAATTAATAGAAAAACCATTCAACTAATTCATAAATTTTAATAAAATAATATTTTATTAAATTATAGGGATTAAATAATAATTTATTTTTATAATATATATATATATATATTCTTGAAGCAAAAAAAATATATAAGAATCTGACTTGGCAGTCTCTACCAAGCATTTCTATTTCTCTTTTTTACAAAATTTTGAATTTCTATTTTAATTTTTGAAAATTTTGATTGGATGATTGTTTTAAATGTTTTTATAATAATAATGATTAATCTAAAATTATTGAATTTTAAAACTTTAAACCTTTTGAATTTTTGAATTTAAAAATTTTAAATTTTTGAATTTTTTTCTTATCTACATCTATACATGTATATCTATAAATACCTCACAGTTTTCATGATTTTTTGACAATATTTTTCTTTATATTGCTTTGTTGTTTCTTTAGATTATTTTGTTTTCAATGTTTTGAGTTTTGATTGTGCACTATAAATTTTTATTTTTTCATTTTAATATATATTGTTATTATTGTTTTTTATATTTTGAATTGCAAAAGGATGATACTCACAAATTCAATCGATATATATCACGCCCCTTCTTCTTCAGTTAAAACAATAAGTTGTATGATATAGAGTATGTTTAGTAGTAGATTTTTTCTTTGTCTATGTAGTTTTTATGCTTATGAATGAAATATCAGTATTTATTTATTTATTATTGTTATTTTGTTATTTTTTTTATATGTTTTGCTTATAGATTATTATTATTTACATAAATGATTTAAAAGAAAAAAAGAAAAAACATTAAATTCAATAAATACATTTAAAATAACAAAAAGAGCTTATAAAATAACATCTAATAAATTAAAAAATACATATAATAAATTAAAAATAAATATATTTAATAAATATAAATTAAAAATAAATATATTTATATAAATTAAAAATAAAATTAGATAACATTTATATTTAAAATGATATTCTATCCTTTAATTTAATTTTTATTATTTACAATTAAAAAATTATATTCTAATAATTCATATTTTAAATTAATATTTCATTTATTAATAATTATCTCATATCTATATTTCAATTTAAATTTTTGAACTTTTTTTTTGTTTTTTATTAGATTAACTTAAGATACTTTTTTTAAGTCTAAAATTTAAAACTTATTACTTATTTAAAAATAATTATCTAATTTATATTTGAATTCTTTGAATATTTAATTTTATTTTATGTCCATTTAATTGATATTGATTATTTATTTTTCTATATCCATATATCTTCATCAACCAGTCATACTTGAAGGATGATCAAAATAATTATCTAATTTATATTTGAATTTTTGAATATTTTTAATTTTATTTTATGTCCATTTAATTATATTGATTATTTATTTTTATATCCATATATCTTCATCACCATCATACTTGAAGATGATCAATAAAAGAAACTTGCAAGTGAAATAATTTTATTCATATTTTGTGAAATAAAATATTTAGTAAAATAATTTTATTCATCGTCACCATCATACTTGAAAATTATCGATTTAATTTTCTAGCAATAATTATATGACACAAATATCATTTATCATTTAATATTCACTTTATGATTTTAATTTTTTAAAAAATAATAAATAAACTTGATTTTTGTTTTATTTCCAATTGCAAAAAGATTTGAATTAAAAAAAAACATATAATCAATTTTCAAAATTATAAATGTTCTAAAATTGAAAAATGAACATAATTCATATTTTTTTAAAAAAATAGTCTAATAAAAAATACAAAAATTTAATTTAATTAACACAAATTACAGTATTTGATAATTCATCTATTTTAAATGACTCATACAATAACACACCTAAATTTATTTAAAAAAAAAAAAATTAAAATCTCATGCAATATGCCGGCCTTTACCTAATTATTTTAAAAACTTGTAAACACCTAACTCTAACTTTATTTACTAAAGTAATGGTATTTGTGGATAAGCATCGTTCAAAATATGAACTAGGAAGGATCAGGACGAACATTGAGAGAAAGCTTCTAGCTAGTGTCAAATATTTTTCCTTCAAAAATCAGAAAATCCAAACCTTATTTCGAAACTTGTAGGGCCCACCTTTCCTCAAACGAGACCGACTTTCTGCCCCTCATTACTCATTATCCCCTGTAAAATCTAAAAATAGTATTTTTGTTTTTTTTTTTGCACTTCTACTACCTAACCTCACTTCATCTAACCGTTTATTGTTCATAAATTCACATTGACCTCATATAACTAACGGCTACGATCTGTCGTCTTAAAACACGTCACTGCTTCGTTATTATCTGAACAAATAATGTACTTTTCCCACTCATTTGTCTGCCACGTCACTCTTTTTTTTGTTTTTGGTTGGATTCGCCTCTCCCGTAAAATACACACACTCCCCTCTGTAAAATAAATTCTCTCTCATGGAAGGCACAAATTCCGTGAAAGAGTAGCAATTCCCAACCCGACCGTCTCCGACATGGACATAAACGGATCCGCCCGTTTCAGGCACCGGAAAACGGCGTCCAGTGACCGATTCCTGGGCGCGTTTCCACGAGCGCTGCAAGATAATCCCGCTACCACCGCCGCTAACAATGAAGATAATGAGCTCAACGAGGATGATATATTCTCCACCGGAGATTTTTCCGAAGCTTCCAACCACCATAATAGCCCTCCCTCTTCTACCTCCTCTCCGCGCCACCACCCGCTCCATACTCACAGCCACAAAGGAGCCTTCGCACAGCCGGAATCTTTCGGCATCCTGGCGGCTCTTCCGGAGCATAAATCCAATTCGCATCACCATTTGTACCAGAAAACAACAATTTCTTCGCCTACCTCGTCCTCATCGACGACGTCACCTTCTCGTTTCATTCCTTCCGTTCCCAAGCCGCCACAGGATAGATTGCCGATTTCGACATCATTCAATTCTTCCAAGTTTCATCAGCCCCAGTCTGCGCCGGTGAACGTGCCAGTTTTATCAATGGCAATGAGGAGGAGGCATAAAGAATTCGACGAGATTGACGAGAACGAGGATGAAGGGGACGGAGAGATGCTTCCGCCACATGAGATCGTGGCGAGGGCGCAGTCGCCAATGCTGGCCTGCTCGGTGTTGGAAGGGGTTGGAAGGACGCTAAAAGGGAGAGATCTTAGGCAGGTAAGAAATGCGGTGTGGCGGCGTACTGGTTTTCTTGATTGATTGATTATTGAGGGCTTTTTATTATTAGTCCTCTATTATTATTATTATTATTATTATTTTTATAATTATTTGTGGAATGTTAAGCTAATTGAATTGGATGCTGAGGGAAAGTTGTGCATATGTTGACTTCTAGTGAAGATTACTTTGATTTGGGTACTTGCAATTACAGTATTATGAGTCTAATTATTATTCTAACTTTAATAATTAGGCGTGTGTATTCATGTTTAGTCTCTAAACTGAACAGTCAACTGAATATTAAAGATATAAGTGCATATCCGCTTGACTGCTATAAATGAACTCTACAATCCATTATGATCATACCAATTTTTTTTTTTTTTTTTTTGGGTTGCATTTGCAATGCTTATAAATTGCTTGTAAATTGTGTGGCAGTGTTCTGCAATTACGAGGGAACAGAAAGAATATGCTAGGTAATTGGGACCCCAAAGACTTGCTCTTTCTAGTGCGACTCTTATTGGAGAAGGCTGGATTATACTTCCCCCATAATTCCTTATACTTCTATTTTTACATCCCTTTCAACAGTGATTTTAAGATCTTATTCTTATCCTTAAAGAGTCAGAAATTCTATTTGGTACTTCAGTACTCTAAAACTATTCTGTAGGGATTCTGCAGAAGGATATGTAATGATGCAAGACCTACGGCCAGAGTGGAAGTTCTGGTCAAACTTCAAAGTAGAATGGCAAAGATCAGTCTTTTAACTGTTGGACAGGAAAGGAAATAAAAAAATGAAAAGAGCATTACTAATATCCATGTTTAAAAATGATATAAGAGAAGTTTTTAAAAATTGACGGTGGATAGTGTTTATTTTACTAGTTTTGTGTGGAAGACATGAGGGTTTCAGCTGTTTCTTATCTCCCCTTATACTTTCTTTTATATCCTCGTTAAACTCGTGAAGCTGAAGTGAAACTGATACTTGATTCATTAATATTTTGACAGTGATTCTGTTTGTCACAGTCTAATTCAATGTGGTAGAATGGTGGTGCTTTCTTTAGAAAAAACTGTTGGCTAACTTCAAATTCCTTAGATTGTTCATGGATGAATCTCAGAATATTAAAGTTACTGAATGCAATTGAATAAGCTGGTAGAAAGTCTTCCGCATACTTAGGTAGCGGTAGAGATCATTGGAACAAGTTTAATTAGTTTCCCTGATTATTTATTTAGCTGTATTACAACTGCTAGAAAAATGATATTATTGATTTCAGTCTCTAGGGATGGTTTTTGCTGGATCTTTCTTCTTTTTACACCTCTAGTATCGGATTAAATGACCAAACTATTAAAAGCTATCAGGTTTTGCTGATGCCTCCATCATTCATTGGAGTTGCTGCTGAAGGCATATTGTTTAGTACATGAAGGTCTATAACACCTTGATTAAGTATGTTGAATCGAAAACTGTATTTAGCTTGAACTCTCTCAAACTTTGAATTTCTTACTGATGCCACATTGAAGACTATTCTGTCAAGATTTGCATGACAATTTTTTCTCTTGTTTTCATCTTTATTTCTGGTTGTCAGTAAAAATGTAAAGCCTCCATGTGATGATTGATGTATCAAATATTTTGACTGTAAACTCATTTTCTACATATCATCTGCAACCTTATCTTCAATCTCTCTCATTTTGTATTCATTTAGCAAATTGTTTTGTTTCTCATAACATTTAAGAGGTTTCACCTCTTAGATGTACTGAAGTAGAATAATCTCTCTAACTTGCCTTAGAATGCTCATTAATTTTCGACCTCTTTAATTTTGTGCAAATTGCCATAGAAGTGTACTAAAAGATCAACTTGTCTATTATGCATCATCAATTTCTATAATGGTTAGTCTGCTGTAATATGAAAAATGAATCAGATCCCACCTCTTAATTAGGTGGCTTGTGTTGGTTTATTTGATGAATGGGATTGCTTATGTCACTATGGTAGTTGTACTGATTTTCACAAGATATGAACTATGGGATCCATATATAGGTCCAGGTTAGATTTGATTAAGTGAGATGCAATATAATCATAGAAGAAAGTATGTCTTAAATCTTTCATAAAATAGAAAGTCTAACTGGATGTGCCTTGTTGCAATAGTAGAAATATTTAAATTGTTTTTCCATAAGCTATTGGGTTGCTTTCGACACTTAATTGCCACCAGTTTTAAGTTTTTGTTAGGAAAATATTTTAGGATCTGAACATTTAATTGGATGATTTCCCTCATAAAAGTTTGATTCTCTGGAGGTTTTTGTTGATTTTGACATTCTAAATTAACAATATGGAAATGGAAAATTTTGACATATAAGCATTTTTTTTTGTTTGGTCATCTTTATCTTAAAATACAAGAGTGAATTAATGAAGACAAAATTGGTTGCATTAAATTTTGGATTTGACACTTGCAGGCTTAGATAAGTGATAATTCCAAAAAAAAAAAAAAAAAAAAAAAAAAATTAATGAAGACAAAATTCGGTTGCATTAAATTTTGGATTTGACACTTTGCAGCTTAGATAATTTGATAATTTCCAAAAAAAAAAACAAAAAAAAAAAAAAAAGGCTATGAGTTGCAAAAAAAAAAAAAAAAAAAAAAAAAAGGCATGAGTTGGCAATTGAATATAAGGAATAAAGGTAGTGCAAATAAAAAGTTTGGTTCTTTTAGGTGTCTGCTGTGTGCTTCTTGTTGATTCAGCTCTGCACCGAATGTTTTGGTATATGGGTTCTTCTTCTTTTAGGAATTTGTATTTAAAGTGCTTTTGTTCAATAAAAATGAATTGGAAATTACCTTTATTTTTCCTTCTTCCATATCTGTATGACTTGGAAATTTTCAGGACTTGAATTTTTGCAGAAATTATCTTTAATTATTAATTTTTAATCATACTCCAAGCAAGTCTGCATTAAGCAGTACTTTGAATATCTTTACAAGTTGGATTTGAGCATGGAAAATAACATTTCATATCTGATAGAGCTTAGAGTCATTTTCTAATCAAATTGAATTTGAACTTAAAACGACTTCATTTCAACCATTGTGGAATTGTGATTGAACCCTAAATAATTACATGTCTCCCATTGGAAAAAGGTGATTCCAATTAATGAAACATGTCGGATTAGAGAGGGAAAGCATCAATTCTTAGAGGTAGAAAGGAAGGTAGAAGGAAGCTGAGACAAGACGACCAAACCATAATTTGGAGGTGGCATTTGATGCCTTAAAAGCTGCCCTACAGAACCCATTTGAAGAATTTGAAAATTATGGCTGTAAGCTATGCCAGCGGTATCTTTTATCTGTCTTCTTGTTGCTAAATCAACTTGCATATTGCTTATACCCTCAAAAACAAAAATTGCCTAATGCTTACGTTTCAACGTTATAGAATAGAGGAATGGTTACGGATTCAATGTTACGTACTTCTCAATCTCAAACGTGGAAGATGAAATTTCTTTCTTTTTTTCAACTTTCTGTGATGCAATTATTTATTTATTTAATTTTGTCTGTGTCAGTTATAGTGCTAGGTGTACAATTACCCACCTCATCACAGATGTCTTAAATGTTTCTGAAATGTTTTTCTTTGCTAGTCAGTCAACATTTCAACTGTACTACTTTCTTCATTAATTTCAAGGTGTTATTTTTTGCATCTGATTTTTTTTTTCCTTTACTCACTGAGTTAATTATATCTCTCTAGTAACATTTTTTTCACAAATATATTGGTTGAAACGGTAATCCAATCATGAAACTAACAAGAGTGAAAGTATAGATTTAATTTGGGAAAAATGTATTTAAAGAAGAAGAGTAAAAGTAGAGGTTCGATTCCAAAAAAATGTATTTGAAGAAGAATAAAAAACTCTGGCATTTTATTATCCGGAAAAGGATTATATCTCCTAATTATTTATATTCTTTTATTGCGCCAGTGCTTTCTGTTGTAATAATAGCTAACCAAAAGCATTTCGTGGCTAGCATTGGTAAAATAACAAATGGGTATCGCTAAAGTGATTGCATCCAGCATCATGGGTATCGCTAATTTATTATGGGAGACTGTGGTGAGTAAAGTTGAGCAATTCTCGGATTTTAATCGATAATTGAAGTAAATTTACTTAATTCAGTTGGATTCAGATAATTATTTTAAAAATTCATTTACTGATCAGTTTAGATATAAAACAGTTTGAATTTCGGTTTTTAATTCAATTATTATATATAATTAATTGAATTTATTTTAAGATCAAAATAACTAATTTGATTGGAAATAATAGAAATTTAAACCGAACGAAATCAATTTAATTCAGTTTGAATCGGTTATTATACTATTTAGATTTTGATTTGAATGCCATAAAATTTATTTAAATAAATTAAAATCTAGCTAATTTAATTTGGTTAATCCGATGCTCACCCTAATGGCCATTAGTACTCTCGTAATGAAATTACCAATTGCGTATTGTCCAGTAATTCATGTGTCAGACCTAGCCTTGACGATATATAAAGAAAAAAAAAAAAAGGGAAAACTGCAGACTTATCATGGCAAGTTCACAGGATATATGCAAAGTAAAATTTATTGCAACTTTCAATGAAGACCAACTACTAACCTCAGTATTTGGGCCATTTTATTAAATATGGTGCCCGATGGATTGGATGCTCTGCTTATTTATATTCTCCATTATTCCCTTCTATTATTCACAGTGAGTTGCTTCACTTTCTGGCTTCAATGGCTTCTCAGTCTACTGTTTTAGTATTTCTGCTCTTTGCTTTGGCTCTTTCAGGGATTGAGTTATCCACATCTCAAATCCTTAAAGCCAACGTCTCATGTCTTCAATGCATTAGCCATTATGACTTATCAGGTTTGTTTTAAACTCTAAATTATACTATGGCTTTATGTTTCAGTGCACATTATACTTGTTCTTGTTGTCACATTTTAGGGTAATTAAGCTTTCCCGACAATTTACTGACTTGAAAATACTTATTTCTTCTAAATTTGTTGTAATAGTCTGCTTGCTATGGAAGTTGAAAATCTAAAAAAAAAGTTAGTTGAAATGGAAGTTATTTCTAAAGACTCATACGGTCGGGTCAAACTAATTTGGAATTTAGATGTAGATATTGTATGATACCTATATTATTATATAAAAAAAAAAAAAAAAAATTAGGATGTAGATATTGTATGATACCTATATTTATATAAAAAAAAAAAAAAAATCTAACACTTGAGGCATTAAAAAAAAAAAAAAAAAAATCTAACACTTGTAGGCATTAGTTGTTATATACTTAGAGGCACTAGAAGACGCTATGAGCTTTAGAAAACCATACATCAAAAGCTAGTCATTAAGATTGGTAAACCAAGTTGGTAATAGACTGTGTTCGGTAAATTAAGTTGGTACAACACTTAATTTAGTAATAACTTTTTGAATAACTTAATATTTAGCATTTAAATTAGTTTTTAGATGTTACCGTAGCATTTTATAAAAAAGTTAACCCATATATTCAAACAGCTAACTAGCTACTTTTGCCGAACAAACTCTAAATGTCATATTGAAATATCTTGCCTTGCAACTAGGGTCATAGCAAATTAAGGACAAACTTTTTCTTTTTCATAAATACTATCTCACTTCAAGCAAGTCACACTCATGTTTAAAATTTTGTGTGAAGTTTAAATATTTAATTCTAATTAGTTAACATTGGGTTAGTATTACAACAATTATTCATAATAATAATAATAATTATTATTTTTCCTATAAACAATCCCTCAATTTCAATAATTTTGAATAAAAAAAAATGTAATTATTTACATATCTCTGTCTCAGGCATTAAGATTGCAGTGAAGTGTGAAAATGTGAAAAGGATAGCAACAACTACAACAAGAAGTAAAGGATCCTTTGAAGTTAAGCTTCCTTCAGAAACATCAAGAAACCATCAAACTCCATTAAACTGCTTAGCCAAACTGATTGGTGGTAAAAACCAGATCTGTGCCTCAAGAAAAAACATGGTCTCAAAAATTGTCAAAACCCAGAAAAATTCGCACTCATACACAATTTCCACTCCACTTGCCTTTTCCACTACATGTCCTAAGGCAGCAGGTTTTGGTTCATCAAAGACAGTTGATTTGCCTCTTCCACGGGAATGGGGTTTGGCTCCTTCTAGCTATTATGTTCCTTTCATTCCCATAATTGGTATTCCATGATTATATATATGTTTAGTTAATTAATGTTTATATGAATATGTAATGTTATGTAAACTTATATAAGGGTGTTTTTTTTTTTTCTTTTTTGAGTAATGGAAAATGAGGGATACAAATCTAGATATATTGTCAGGTCGTATATGCACTTACTGCTAAGCTATGTCTTGGTGTGCATATAAGGGTGTAGTTATGTTTTGGTTTGGTGTGTGAAAAGTGTAGTTATATATAAGTTTTTTATTATGTTTATTTGGGTGAATTGTATGGAGGGATTAAAGTAGCACTTGAAGTTACTGGTGCATAATTAATATTTGTAGCATATTAATTAAGTTATTTCTTTATGTTTGGATTTTCTTTATTCAATTGTTAATATATTTTTCTTTACTTCAATTGTTAATATATATATATATATATTATATATATATATATATATTATATATATATATATATATCAATTAATATCAATTCATCTTATCTAATCTTGTACTAAAATATAATTAATAAATGAAATGTTCAAATTTTAAATTTTAGATTTCTTTTCTCTGATAACATATTTAAAAATTAATATATGGTTGTGTTAAAGATTTAGCACATTTACTTACGGGTCGTGATTTAGTTTACAACGAGGGTCGGCATTTGGGAAGAGCACTTGTGTTTCGAGCCTTACTATACACACTTAGAGAGATAAAGAGTATTAACTGTGACTAAACTCCGAACCGGATTAGGCGGTCCTTGATAATAGGGTCTGGATACATATGATTTATAAAAAAAAAAAAAAAAAAAAAGAGAAGATTTACGGACACTTTTTGGTATTTATTTACCTGAAACATTTAGAATCTAGTTTCTTTAAAGAATTATTCATGAATTTAAAAATAAGAAACACTTAAATTAAAATGGTTAAAATGGGCCATAAAAAAAAAAAAAAAAAGAGAGAGATTTAGGACATTTGGTATTTATTTACCTTGAACATTTAGAATCTAGTTTCTTTAAAGAATTAATCATGAATAAAAAAATTAAAAGAAACACTTAATATAAATGGTAAATGGCCATTTAGTCCCTTAGTTTGATATGTCCCAGTTATGATTTCCATATCTGTATCCATTTAATTATACTATATATTTATATTCCTTCTAAGTTAGTCTGCCCTTAATGGGCTTCAATATAATATTGTTGAATTGCCCTTAATAGACTTTTGTATTATTGTAACTGCCAGATAGTATAATATTCATTGTATACAGTATCTATGTCAAATATAAAATTTAGTAAATACTCTAAACATTCTTTTAAGTTCAGTTTTATTAAATTATTTAGTTTTTTTTTTCTAAAAAGTGTCATTTAAGAGAGAGTAATAGAAATTGAATTGTAAATATTAGGGGTTAAATAGTAATGATACATTAAATGCGAATTATCAAAATAGTAAAATATTATAGGGTATTTTACTTCTTAAAAGGATATTTTTTGGATGAATAATAATAATAATAATAATAATAATAATAATAAAGTAGACTTTAATTGTGTACAATGACTGTCCTTAAGGAAATTATGCCCCACAACGTTACTGCTAGGTAATGGCCAATTCCTTTTAGATAAACAAGCCAAAGAGAATTCTAGACAATAATATCTAAAATCCTCCCCAGAATATGTTAAAGGAATATATATGATTGTGAGAGAAAAAGTAAGAAGAGAGTGAAGACTTCTATAAAAAAGCTTTGAAAAGGTAACATGAATTTATAATACCGTAGAACTCTTCTGTGAAGATTTACAACCTTTGAGTTTTGAGAAGTCATAACTCTTAGACTATGTTTCGTTGCATGTAATGTAATGTAATATAATAAAAATATAATACAATGAAAAATATATTGGAATGGAATGTGATCAACATTCGATTATTATATTCAGTCATATAATTGAAAACATTTATGGAATGTAATAATCATTCTATTTTTATGTTTGTTTATAAATATATAATGTAATTAACACATCACCGTCAAACTATCACTCCACCATCAATCCACCATCACCAACACCAACACCAACACCACCACCACCATTATAACTATCACTTTGCCACCATCACCATCAAAATCATTGTTTTTTCTAGAATTAAAGTAGGTTTTTTCTTCATTTGTGCTCACCGCTATTGCTTTTTACCACTATAAGAATTATCTTATAACTTTTTAAGGAACTAAACTTCAAACTAGTCAATAAAAAACTAAAAAGTAATCATTCAAATAAGAAATTGAAAACTCAAATTACAAAGAATCCTTAAACAATGGCTTGATCTTGCGCCGATTTTCTAGTGCAAATTTCAATGTTCAAGCAATTTTCATTCTTTTTATATTATGAATTTAGAAATAATGAAATATAAGTTCAGAATAAAATAGGAAGTAAAAGAACTTTATGTTATAACTTAGAATGATGAAATAACAAACCACAATTTTCTTGAAAGTTAGGTTGGTGAGATTTTTTTAGTAATTTTAGCTCACTTCACAATTTTAATAGATTGTTAATGTAAAAATTGACTAATAATGAAAAACGAAATAAATAAAAGTGCATGGAATCAAATGGAAACAAACCAAAATAAAAAGAAATAAACGGAAACAAACAAAAGCAAATGAAACCAAAAAATAAAAGATAGATAAACCTGATTTGAGCCCCCGCTCTCGTGTACAACCCTAGCTAAATCCCAAGTTAGGAACCCTAAATCACAAATTAGGTATTTCCTCTTAGATGAAATAATGGATCTTGGTGCTATATTTAACTAAAAGTATGAGCCACAGATATAAAGGTGAAAGACTGAACACCGTAAAGATTAATTATCTTTAACAAATTCAAAAGCAAGTTAAATGAAGAATCAAAGAGAATTCACCTCTGTTGAATTAAATTGCATAAAACGTATAAATTATTATCTCCCTTACAATAGTAAAAACTTAATAACTAAGAACCTCTAAAAACTCAATAAAACATAAAGAACAATTCATACATGCTCTATTATGCTAATTAAAATATAATACTAATTACTAAGTAACAAGCTTAAGGTCTTCATAATTGAATCATGTTAACTAGCCTTGAATCTTCTTTCAAGCTTATCTCTTTATTTTGTACTCCAATGTCAGGTCCAAATATTTCCATGACCAATATGGAACCTTCCTCAATCTTCTTTGCATTTGTCCTTCTAGAGATAAATTCTAATTTAGTTGCCCCTTTTAAGTACTTTAACTGCATCATAATTTTCCATGAAAACCTTTTCATTGTTATTTACAACTTCATTTAATTGTTTTCTAAGGTTTTCCAAATTTCTTATGGGATTCAATTGGTCAAAACAAATCATATAACCTGTGAGACTATGAATTTAGAATAATTCCTCTTATGCTTCTTTTAAGATGCTATAATTTTTTAGTATTGATATTAGATTGTGTGAGCGCTGTTATGTATGGCACAACCCAAGAGGGAGTGAATTAGATTTTCTAAAAATTTAGCTTTTAAACACAAGATCAGAATTCTATAGTAGCGGAATTAGAAAGTGTTTGTGAGAGTCAGTTATCAAGTTTAGAACTTCCTAACAAAGTTTATGAAAGATTAGAATACTGATTATAACTCAGATTTTGATTTCTATTAAATATAAAAGGGCGGATTAGAACTTGAAGAAATCATAGTATAGAAAGATCCAGAATTCTAATGTTCCACAAAGATAAAGCTTTTTTCGCAATTAGAAATAGAAAATCATTAACAACTTTGCATTTCTAAAAATATTAACAGATGTATAATCAGAATATAATCAAGCAACACTTCAAAAAAATAAAAAAAGAATAACACAGATGTTTGTAGTGGTTTGGCACTAACTCTCTACATCCACTCTCCAAGCCTCATCTTGAGATCCTCCGCTATGTTATCTCTTTTAAAGGGCAAGAGACAACCAACGGTTACAAGAAAATAGATCAACACCTAGATTTAACCTTTAACCAATAAATTTTAAAGGTTCTAATCGACCTCTACCCTTCGATTTTGCAAAGAACAGAAAACTAAGATCAAGACATTAAAATCTCACAACGGAGAATATCGTTTGATAACCTTTACAACATAGCTTCTCACCTAAGCTATTACACAAATATTTTTCATTTAAAAACCTCTAGTCTATAACAGATTACAACAATCTATATAGACTGAGAGAAATGCAACTATAAGCACAAGAAGAACAAAAAACAAATTTTGAAAACATAAAGTAATTTTATAATTATTCTTCAAAAGAGTTGTTTAACAAGATTTCTTTTCTCTTAAAATTTTTCTTGAAGAATAGAGAAGAAAAGAAGTGAAGGGGGTTGAAGAGAGAGCTTTGAAAGATTTAAGTCTTTGAACAATTGTCTCTTACTTTTGCCAACACTTGCTTTTGAACGAGGAAAGTGTTTTTATAAGAAAGAGTGATAATCCCGTTATAAATGAGTTGTGGTTATTGCTTTAAAATGTAACGATTTATTCTGACATTTTAAAATAAGTATACACAGCATAGGTTGCATTCAATGGGCTATTAGTTCGATATTTGAAAGCTTACACGCAAGGTATGAAGTTGAAGGGTTGCTTTCAGAAAGCTGTGTAACTTTTACATCAGAATTGCAGCTGTATTAGAATAAGAAGCTGCTTTTTGCAGAAACTCATTTAATAGCCACAAAAGAGATTTACTCCAAAAATCTTTTTCAAATGGGAAAACATGAAAGCAATGATTTGACTATATCCTCTTAATATTTTTATCAAAAGCACTTTAAAATAATTTTAAGAGAGATAAAATAGATTTTTTTTTTGCTTATAATATAATTTTATCTCTATCCTATAATATTTTTAATATTTAATAAAATACTAACCACTAAAAATATGTTCATTAACCTGCATGGCTTCAATAAAAAATCTTGGATTGTAGGAGCTTGATTTCTTCAATAATATCAACATTAAAAATAAATCTAGATAAAATATCTTTAGCACATATAGAAATATTAAATTTATTTGGTTTATATAATCATCAAAATCTTAGGATAAAATTAGCCTTGAGCCAACAGATAGCTTAGAGATATTTTGTAGACTTGCACTCGATGGATATTTTTCCAACGATTGAAATTGATTCCATCAAAACATTCCAATTTGAACATAATAGAATTGAATATTTTGTTGAAAAGTATAATCAAATTCGTTATAATACTACCATGTTCCTAAATATTTGTCACATTTGAAATTTCACATTTTTTAAGAAAACTATTAAATTTATCTAAGTTACAATAAATTATTGAGTAAATAGATTATATTATCCTTAATTTAATAAATATATCCAAACACCAAATTTTTAAGGAATTGAAACATTAATTGTTGATCATGTACAAAAAGTAAAAATGAAAAATAAAACTTATTACTCCTTAAAACAAAAATTGTGACAAGTATTTTGAAACATAGTATTTTCTCAAATGTGATAGGTACTTAGGAATGGAGATAGTAATTTCCTTAATTTTGTTAGAAAATGACAATAATAAAGTAGGCATTAATTTGGTTGAGAGTAAAAAGAGTGTGAAAACTGGTGTCAAAACTATTGATAAGCAATAAATATTTATAGTACCTTAGAATTCTTCTTATAAAGATACAACCTTTATGTTTTGAAAAGAGACACAACACTTATGTTATGTTCGGTATGATATAATCAACCATGTAATGGAATGAGAATTACATTACATGATTGATTACATTGTTTGGTTAGATCTTTTTTTTTTTTTTAAATTGTATAATGTGACTGAGATTACATGTTTAAAATTAAAAGAAAAAAATATTTTATATCATTAATTTTAAATGAATAAAAACACATGTTAATCTTTATTATTTTAATCAAAATAAATAATAATACAATTTAAAATAAAATTTATTTAAATAATATATTTATACCCATACATACTGATACGCTCAGAATTATGAGCAGAATATTAAATATTAGTTATTATATTTAAAATAGGTGTTTGATATAAAATCAAATTCAAAAGGAAATTTGAATTAAAGAGATGAAGACCTCCTAAATATTTATGTTCTATTAATTCAAGTTAAATAGCTTCAAAATAATAATAATGATTATTAATATAATATTTTCCACGTTAGAATGGACAAGTACTTTAAAAAGAATGTAAATAAAAAGTGCATTTTTTAGAGTTTCAAAAAAAAAAAAAAAAGGAAATTATATTGTAATTTAATTTATTCAATAAAAATATATAAAATTATGTAAAAAATTAATTTTCAATGACTTTTACTTTTATTTTGTTACATTATATTTTTTTGGCTTATTTTTTTTTTAATTTTCTAATCCAAATAGTTTATATGTCTAAATAGTCCTTAATAGCTTGATATAATGAATAACTTCTTATTTAAATTTTTTTTACTAATAATAATGTGGTGGTGTAGTAGTGGTTGTGGTGGTAGTGGTGATGGTGATGGTGATGGTGATATAGTTGTAGTTGTGGTGGTGGTGATGGTGGTGGTGGTGGTAATGGTGATAGAGTGGTAGTTGTGATCGTGGTGGTGGCAGTTGATTGATAGAGGTGTGCTAATTACATTACATATTTATAAACAAATATAAAAATCGAATGGTACTTATATTTCATAAGTTTTTCTCAATTACATTACCAAATATAGTAATGAAATTTGAAGTACATTTTCTTACATTACATTGCATTACATCAAGCCAAACATAGTCTTAGGTTATTAAATTAGCATTTTTCTGTAATGTTCAAAATTAAAGCCATTTCAACTTTTTTTTTTTTTTTTAATGTTAATATTATTCCAAGAATGGCTAAAGTTATAAATGAGCCTACTTTTTCATAAACTTCTTGAGGCAGTCACAAAAAAGATTAGCTGTTAAATTTAATGCATCGAACTAATAAAATATGAGTTTGAGTTTTTAAATCATCCACGTATTTTTCTTTCTTAACAATAAACTAAATCATCCAAGTTTGGATTTAATTTTTCAAGCTCAAATTAAATTCAAATTCAAGTATATTTTTAATGGGTCAAACTTAAGCTTGTTTACAACCTTATAATAGTACATATTATTGTTTTTTAAGCTTATTTTAAAAATTAGGTTAATAACAAAATTTCCTAGTTATCATCATTTGTTCCGATATGACTTTTTTCCGTCACAAACTTGAAAAATTAAAATTGAAAGGTAGGTTTTTATTTATCATTTCCAAAGATCTTAGTATTATAAAATATAATTAAATATATTACCTAATATAATAATAAAATGTATTCGATTATATTACATTATAATTCACTAAAATAGAACTAAAAATTACTTCTTACAGTAGGTTTCTTAATTTGAATTTTAACTAGGTTTTGATTAGACACAAATATATAGAAATACATAACTCTAATTTGACTTTTGCAACATTATTTTGTTTTCAGCTATTACGTCATTGCTTACGCTAACTTCAAAAGTTTTGCATGATAAATAAATTCACAGAAATTTTGGGAAAGCTCTAGATTTTTCACCTAATATATACTTTTTAATTTTTTTTATCAATTTAACTCTATTTTATAAATATTTTTTTAAAAGTTGAGTGTGGTCGATTGACCTCATTCATATATGCTAAGGGTTTGCACCTGTTGTCACGCTAAAAACCATAATTTTTTAGATTTTTGACTTTTCTATGTAAATATCGATTTGATATGTGGTTAATATAATTTTTGATATTATAATTTTTGTACTTTTCAATTACTCAATAATTATTTAATTGATCTAATTTTATAAGTTGAAGTATTCAATAGGTCAATTAAAATACTTAATAAATGTAATTTTATAAATTTAAGTGTTTAATAGGTCAAAATGAAAATTGAAAGCGTCACAAGATTTTTCGTGAAAAATACAAAGATAAATTTACGTGATGAGCCATTTTTCAATTGATTGCAACATCATTCCAATTTTCAATTTTCAATGGATTTTGTATGATGAATTTGAAATTATATGTGACATTTTTTATTTTTTTCATTAGCACATATACAAAGGATAATGAGATTTCCAATAACGCCCCTTAGTGAAATTTGAATGTATTAAAATAATTTTAGTCATAACGAATTACAAAATTCTATTTTATTAGTTGATTGAATATGATTTATTAAAATTATTTTTTTAAATAAATACATATAGATAATTAAGTATTTGACAATTTTAAGTTTTATCTTTTCTAAATTTATTTTTTAATAGTCAAACGCAATTACCAAAATCTATTTTATTAGTTGATTGAATATATTTTATTAAAATTTATTTTTTTTAAATAAAAACATATAGATAATAAGTATTTGACAATTTTAAAAGTTTTATCTTTTCTAAATTTATTTTTTTAATAAATATAATGATAATGAGGCAATATGATAATGAGGCATTTGAAAATTTTTATATTTTATTTTTTAAACATTTAATTTTGTTTTTATTATAATTTAAAATATTTTATTTAGAAGAGAGATAAAAAGAAAATAGTATATTTTTTATAATATTCTTTTTTTTATGGTTGTATAATTTGATCGGACATATTTTATTTTTTTAAAATAAATTTTCAAATAGAATATGCATATTTACACTTTTAAAATTTTAAAATTTTTACTTTCTAAAATTTATTTTTAAATAAAATAAATATTTATGTTTGTGGGATGACGAACAATTGAAAATTATAGTTTTTAAAAATATATAATATTTTATTGTTATATCTATATATTGTTATATCTATATATCTATATATATTAAACGTATTTATGAGGTGATATTATAGATCTGTACATATACAGTTATAATGAATTTTAGATAAATGATGATATAATTTGAACTGAATTGTATGTATAGACAATGCTATTTTATTAATAACCGGTATATTTATATTAATTTGATATGAAATTTTATTTTAACATTATAAAAATTTATAATATATATCAAAACTATAATCAATATTTAATATTAAAAATGAAAACGAGTATAAATAATAAATAAAAGTGAGCAATAACATAAAAAATTAAACTAGTGCAAATAACGAGTATAATTAACGTGTAACACACCTCATAAAAAAATAATAAAAATTAAAAGAAAAGACGATTTCAAACAATAAAAAAAACTCTTTTATAAGTAATGAAATTGAAAAATTAAATCTGGAAATTCAAGCTAACGAAGCTTTAACCTAATGATTAAAGGTAAGCTCCTAGAATTTAAACGTTTAAGAATCAATTTGTCTACGTTAAATTTGAATTATATTTGCAAGTTTTTAATAGATTAGTCAATTTTAACTTTGTTATTTTTTTTAGTAATAACTGAAAAGCAAAGCTCTAAGTAAATATTGAAAGTCTAGTATTGACTTTGTTATATATATAATATATATATATATATATATATATATATAGATATATTATATATGAATTAATATGGGGTTACTGCTTCTAGGATTTTGCTTGACGTATATGGATTTTGTAGTTTAGGTTTACTACGAGTTTTGGAGGTCTTAAACTTATTTTGGCTCTAATGCCGATTCGGACCATAATTTCGAGTCACGACGTAAACGAAAAGAGTGCATACCTCCAGTAAATCACCTTGTATTTAAAAGCCAGGGGGTTTATTTACTTGACTATCTCAATTTCCAATAAGAGTTTTGAGGGTGAGTGAGTAAAACTTAGGATTTGATGGGTATATTTTAGGTGTAAGTGTCGTGTTTAGTAGGTCCACTTCAGCAACCATGTCTTAAAAAATGGACACCACTTGTGCTGACTCAGTATTTCGGTAAATAAAAACGGCCAATCACCTGATTGCAAACTTTTGCAAGTATACAGGATTGATAAAGTTTTTCGGGAAGACACTAAAATGAAAAAAAAAAAAAAAAGGAAAAATAAAAGAGGCAAAATAAAAGTACCAAATTTATCATTTTCCCTTTTTTAACTATAAAAAGACAATTTTTCAATTTGCAGCTTCTCTCAACTCGTCTTATTTACTGCTCTAGTTTGGACAATGCCTAAAAATATATTAATGGTTTAGAGCTTTTAGGAATAACAAGGCATCAAAAAATGTCAAAATAAAAAAAAAAAAAAAAACAAAGGCATCAAAGAAAAGTTAATTAAAAAAAAAAAAAAAAAAAAAAAACAAGGCATCAAAGAAAAGTTAATTATTTAAAAGAAGCAGGGAAAAAAATATAATAGAAAGAACATTATTACTGAAGTAAACTCCAAAGTTACTCTTAAAAAAACGTGTGAAGTTTAAAATGATTGGTTTAATTCGATTCATTGAATTAAATATTGGTATCTAATTATTTCTAGCGCTATCAATTAACTAAACCACTCATGAATTGCTTTAGGATTTATCAAAAAAATTCATTTGAATTTATTCTATAAACTTAATAAATTGAGCTCGAATATATAAAGGGATAAATTCTTTTAGCTATAAATTATAAACAAGTCGAACTCAAGCTCAATAGAATTTGGCTTAACTTGTCTTATTTAAAACCATAGTTAGTTATAATGCTAATAAAGTAGGAAAGGTTTCAAGCCTTATAGGAATAGTAAGGTGTTAAAGAAAAGTTGAGGGATAATGTTATTTTAGTGTCTGAATAGAAAATGCTATCAGTTGAGTGCCTACACTTTTAAAAATTTTACAATTTGGTGTTCTTGCTGAAATAAACAACCAGAAAATACAATAGGATTATGTGGGCTCCACATCTGCCTCGTTGGACGCATATTTGGGTTGATAACAATTTGCATCAGCATTCCACGTGGCGCCAGCGTGGCTTTAGCTCAGAAATTACCTTCCTACCCTCATCTTTTGAAATTAGCTTTAGCTAGGTATTTATATTCTTTCTTTCCGCAAAAATTCTCCATTTAAGAACAAAATATACGTTCATACATCCCATCAAGCTTAGTCCTATCCTTCTTACTCTGTAATGTATCTCTTTGCCAGGAACTTGAGATACATTCTTTCTCTGAAACCATGGCTCAATACTCTTATACTAACTGTAGAAATTAGTCATATCCATCATTATAAGTCCTTAATAACATATATGTGGGGAAAAGGAGTACTTGTCAAGGAATTTTCAGATGGATCTTGGTCGAGCAAGCGAGCCTATTACAACTGTCGACATTCATAGCACAAGAGCCATAGATTCCTCGCGACAAGATCGACGAAAGGTTAATGTCAAGTCAATCTCCTTCTTGAAATTGATAAAAGCATCTAGCACTATGGGCCAATATTGAGATTGATCTCGTAGTCTTAAAGGGTTTTCAGGGTTCCAACGATACATTTGGAAGGTTTTGAGGTTGAAGCTTAGCTAAACTTAGGCTCCACCTTTTGTGCTTTGGCTTTAGAGGCGTGAAATCGAGTCGAAACGAATCAAGCAGTGAATGACGCCGAAGAGAAACCCTAGCTACGGAACGCCTCTCCTATCAGCCCAGTAGCCATTTTCTGTAGATAGAGAAACAAAACCAAAGAGGTGGCTGTAGAGAAAAAAGGATTCGCTTGTTTGATAGGTGGAATTTTTTGGACAACAAAGAAGTGTCAAGTAGATAGGTTTAGTGTTGGGTTAGGGATTAACAGTAGTAATACTACGGTTATAAGATTATGGATATGGGAGATGATGGCGTTGATGAGGCTGATGATGGTGACTTTCCAATCCTCAGGTTAAATATGACTGGAGAGGCGGAAAGTCAAAAAGAAAAGAGGTGAAAATACCAAATGTGGGGCCAAATATGCATCCAATAATACAGATGTGGGGCCTACATAATTGTAATGTGCTTTCCAGCTGTCCATTTGAGTAGGAAATACCAAATTGTAAATTTTTAAAAATCCATATACTCACTTAGATAGTATTTTTCGTTCAAATATTAAAATAAAAAAAACGTAAATGTTCATATATCAATAATAAGAATATTCCAAAAGTTAATTATTTGAAAAGGGAAAAGAAAAAATAAAATTGAACGGAATGGACATTATTTATTTATTTATTTATTTATGAATGGAATGGAATTGACGTTATGATTGCAAGTAAACTCCTAAATTACTCTTAAAAAGTAGTGGAATGTCTACAACGGTTCAAGTTTTGAGCAAGAGGATGTCAAAATCCCTTGCACGTGTACAAGAAAAAGAATGGTTTCTAATATTTTGTCATCTTTCTCGGGGAAGAAACGCGGCTATGAAGTGGTAAAACATTGAGATTATATCAAACGAGTCCACGTTGACACATTAAAACTGCTTTTAAAAGGGTCAAAATGGAATTTTTAATTTATTTATTATCCACAAGAAACCGAGACCGCGTCCAGACGACGACAAGCATCATCAGAAGTACAAAGGGGGGCTACTTGACAGCTATATGATTTTCCATTATTTTTTAATATTTTGTAATTAATAAAAGAGGGCTTGTCCTTTTATTTTTAGTTGCTTAATATCATATTCGGCTGTCTCTTTCATTTGATTTCCTTCAGCATCAGAATTATCTTTACCATTTTCGTAAAATTCATCGTCAAAATCATTATCCATTGGACTCCTTCAAATGCTCCACTTTTCCTTTTTTTTTTTTTTTTTTTTTACTTTTCCTTTTTTTTTTATTTTTTTCTTTTTTATTAAATTCACTATTCTTCTTATAATAAAATACAACTAACCCGTATTTGTATTTTTTTTTTTTTTTTTTTTATTATTTTATAAACACTAGCCCGTATTTGTATCGATTTTTAGTATCTTGTCCAATTCATAAAGAAAAGAATGAATACATAAATTTAGTATCAATTTTGCAATTTTAATTTTACGACACTTAAATTTTACAAATAATATATCGTGTATTTAAATTTATAAATTTTAATAATATTATACACCTTTTGATATTAATGTTAATATTTTTTTAAAATTTTTTACTTTTATCTATAGAATATCGATTTGATATTTAGTTAACATAATTTTTGAAATAATAATTTTTTATAATTTTTAATTTTTTAATGAGTGTTTAATTGATCTAATTTTGCAAGTTGAAGTGTTCAACAAAATAAATTTGAAAATTAATGTATTTAATAGGTTGTAATTTTATTTGTTTTTTTAAAAAAATTTATATATATATTTTTGAATATCGGGGAGGGGAATTTGAAATCTATTGACACATCATATATATACTTACCATTAGTTATATCTTAGTGTCCCAAAAAAAAAAATTTTACGTGTAACAGCTAATCAAATTTATCACGCTCTATTGTAAATCACTAAATAAACAACGAACTATACTATAATAACTGATAGCTATTATTTTTAATTAACAAAATTAGTTATTTAGTAGCTAGTAATTGTCGTGTTACCTATGAGTTATTTTACTAGGGTTTCATCAAACTTTAAAAGAAGTAACATTCATAATTTAGTCTCTCAAATTCTAAGCATGAACCTTAGTATAAACGTCGTGCCACCAAACATTGTAAATCAGGGATGACCACGGTTCGGTTCAAATCAAAATTGAACCGAAACAAAGGTCAAAATCGGCCACTAAACCATAATTGGTTCTGGTTTCAAACCTTAACCGAAAATCATAACCGAATCCGTAAACTTAAGATTCTGTTCTGATTCTTCATTTTTTGAAACCGAAACTAAGATCAAAATCGGCCACTACAACATAGTTAATGGTTTTGATTTCAAATCGTAATCGAAACTGTGAATTTAAGATTCGATTCCGATTCTTTATTTTTTGAAATTGAAACCATTGATTTTGTGTTTAAAACTAGCATTTCCGAATTAAAAACCCATGAAAAATATATTTTTAAAGAAACTCTCGACTTATTTTTTTATTTTATTATAGTTTTTTAAAGTAACTTTTAAGATTTTTTTATTAGATTGGTTTAGGTTTTTTTTATAGTAATGTTTATTATTATTATTATTATTTATCAGTAATGTTTATTATTAATTATATTATTATTATTATTATTATTATATTATTTAATTTATTTATTCAAGCTACAAATCATAAAAAATTTTTTTAAAAGTTTAAAAATATATTATTTAATTGCGGTTCAAAACTGAAATAGAACCGAAACCGACAGTTTCAAAACCGTTTTAGAAACCGAATAAAAGCAGTTCGATTTAGATCTTACATTTTCTATAACTAGAATCGAGGATTTTGAAACCGAAACAGGTGGTTCTAGAATCGTAGTCATACTTACTCTAAATGACAGGTATAGTGGTCACTAAATATTACATAAAAGTATTTTACCAGTAAATAAAAAAAAAAGAATATATAAAGGAAGACGAACTTTAAATAAAGATTTCAATATTATAACACATTTTTGGAACACAATTACTGAGGAAAACAATTTGGAAAAACACGTGCTAAATCCCTGAACTTATAAAATTTTATCCATTAAACTCCCTAAGCATATTTGTCAACATTGAGCCTTTCAATTTTATTTTTATTAAAATTAAACCCAAAGTGACAAAAAAAAAAAAAACCCAATTCTCATAAAAATATAAACAGAAGAGAACTGTGTTCTTCCATTCTTGAAGCCGAAAAGTTCATTGAAGAAGTTCATTACTATTATCTTCTTTCTTCCAATAAAATTCATCGAGTTATGCCGAAATGTAAAGGGAGAGAATTTGCTTGGTCTGGAAAGAAAATGGACAGAAGAAATGGATGGACATGGAAATTAAAAACAAAATACTCATATGACAACTATATGAGTATCCATTTGAAATATCCATATTTATATCAATTTAAAATTTTACTCTATGTATCTGTCTCAAACTCATTTAAATATTCGTTTAAATATTCATACCCAAATCTATTTAAAATTTTATTATCCGTATCTGCTCCAAATCCGTTTAAAGTACCCCTTAAACAGGTACGGTATCTGCAAATTTTTAAACTATAACAAATCTAAATTTATTTAAAATGTACTCCCTCTGTTTTTTTTTATTTAGAGAAAATAGAAAATGCACAGAAATTAAAGTGGTAGTTAAACTGAATATTTTTTCCAATTTTTACCTAATATGCCCTTAGTTTGCATTCATTGCTCTATTAATTGTGATGGAGCCAACTCACAAAGAGAGAGTCCCAATGGCATATTTATTCAGCAATTAACGCCAAAATGGAGGAAATATTTAAGGAAATACTGTAATTGTTTTGAGAATTCAAAATTTTTCAATTTTGATTTTTTTTCGTTTATATGCACCCAAAGTTAGTGAAAATTTGGCACAAAAATTTTTGGTTACTATAATAGTCTCCTCAACTTCTACAATATGACTACATATAAATTTTGACCAAATCTATAATATGTAATTGCATTCATAGAGCTTTCGAAAATAAGAGCAATAATTTTTCATATCTTAGGAATCCATCATTTTTATTTGATCTTAATGAGATACGGTTCGGGTACCCACGTAAAATGCACTACTCGAACCCGATTACAAATTGGGTACCCAAATTTGTCCCAAATCCGATTATTATTACCCGTTTAAAAATCCAAACCTGTTTAAAAACCCGTTTAGCATTAACAATATTTTTTATTTTAATTTTTTAAAATAAAAATAAGTAAAAATTATAAAATTATTTATTTTGTTAACACTAATTTGTCGTGGTACCCAAATTTTCCCAAGATCCCGATTATTATCTCACACCCGTTTAAAAATACCACAACCTGGGGTTTAAAAACCCGTTTAGCAATTAACAATATTTTTTATTTAATTTTTTAAATAAAATAAGTTAAAAATTATAAATTATTATTTGACTTAATATAAAGAATATAATATAAATATTAAATAATTATAGCATTAATTATAATTTAAAAAAGTGTTGTATATATTAATTTTAGTGTGTATATATAATTTTTTATTTTAAAAATAATTATTTTACATATTTTTAAATATTTATTAAACGGGTAACGAGTAGCGGATACCTGCGTCCTTGAACCCGAACCCACTACGGGTAGTAAAAATACTACTCAAATCCTTATCAAACCTAATTATTCACTACCCGAACCCGCTAAAATCAGATCGGATCGGATCGGATCGAGTATCCGTTGGGTTGGGTTAAATTGTCATCCCTAGATACGCCCACAACTTTTCAACTGTCAGATTTGAATTATTTACCTTATGACTAAAAAGGATTTTTCTAAAACATAATGTTGGTAGACAGATATAAAAGATGAGCAAATATTTGTAAATATAGCACATTTAAACTACTTATACTCCTACAGGCGAAAAAGATTTATGTCCAATGTATTTTTAATATAATATGAGTACATTCGTTTACTCTTCGATAGTTTACAATTCTATGATAAAATAGCCATTTACTTTTGCTTTGAAAACACAAGGGCATTAAATGTCCAACTTTTTTTTGTTTGTCATTTTCTCTTATTAACCGTGCACAATTAACACAAAGACCCAAATCAAACGAAGGCATTTTAGACTTTGAACAATTGTATCTTTCCCAAAGTTTCTATTTTAAGTAAATTTTTCTATATAAAAAGAAAGCCCTACATTGAAATTTTCTCTAAATAAAGAAAATAGAGGGAGTATTTTTTACTAATAAATGGATAGAGTATTCGCGGGTAATGGGTAGCGAGTACCTAGAATCTTATACTCGTATCTGTTGCGGCTAATAATTTCATTACCCGTATTCGTCTCAAATATATTACTCTCTCTGATTCGTTTATATAGACAAGGTTTCTATTTTCGGCGTTTCATTTATATAAACAAAATTACTTAATTTGGACTATGGCTAAAGTACAAAGTCTAAATTACCTTTGATTTGCTTTGTTTAGAGTACCAACATTTTAGAGAAACAAGAACGTGGCAGACAAAGTTAAAATATTGCATTAAATATAGTTGACTAACCAATTCATGTCTGTATTATCTTTCTCTCTCCGTTTCAAGCAAAATTGCATTTGCACACATTTACTTAACAAAGACTACTGCTTATTTTTTTCTTTATAGTTAGAAATAAGAAATGCGTGTAATAATATTATATGTGCAGTACTTGATGTAAAAGCACTTACATTTGCAATATTTGAGCACATATTTTTATTATCCAGAAAATGATTTGAAACAACGTTTTATAAAGACAACTAATGCACTTTTTAAACTAAAAAAAAAAACACATTTTTTGAACTACCAAATGTCATTTATTCTTTAAAGCTTATGAAACTACTATCACATGGCAAATATGTTCGCAATAGGATGTTGCACTGTTGTTGCTAATCCCTTAACTATGGTTGCATTAACTTCAATTACCATTTATCCATAGCAAGTATGTTCGCAATGAGCATTCATCCCATTTGTAACTAGTGCATCATTTTTTGTAATATGTCAAACTCTATAAACTGACTTATTTGAAATAGACAAAGTGTGCACAACTTTCTCGATAGAGCACGAATTTTTAACACTCCTTACATTTTAGAAATAAGCATGTTTTTCACTAAATTTTTAGTTTCTCCTGTCATGTTCTTTTTCTTTGCTCCCTTCTTTGCACCCATGCCAGAAGGGTATTGTGTGAATTCAAGCTCTTCATCATGATTCGATGATTGTGTATTTTCTTTTGCATTTAAATTGATCAAAGTCCAAGGACTAACGGTCAGAGTGAGCACAACTTCTAAAGTTATGGGCGAATCAAGAGGTTGTGGATTCAAATTAAATGGATATGGCATGGCTGTGGCTGTGGACTTTTGGATTTTTTACTATTGTTCATATGCATTGTTAGCTATTGGTTGACGTTATTTATAAGTGGGTATTTGAGAAGAATTTGAAAAGACAATTGATGCTGTCAAAATTTTAGCTTCAAAAAGGTTATTTGCACATAGTTCCTTTATTAAGTGTCCACATTTTTTAAACGAAAATTAAAATTTCATTTTCCACCAAATTTTTGCACTAAAAATGGGAGTGCCAAATTTAAAATTTTGATTATGAGGTAAAACTTGATGTCAATTAGGAGAAATCAATGGATTTTTGTTGTGATTCGTCCTTTAATTATGAGTATAAGTCATTAATTGTGTTTATGAGAATAAATTGGCATGACATATTTGACCTTTAAAGCAAAATTCAATTAATGCAACGTTGGTGGCAAAATATAAAAGATTTGACCAAAAATCATAATTTAACTAATTTTTTAATCTATATGCAAAGTTAGTTGTGTCTATATAAATGAATCAGATGAAGTATTATATATAGATAGGTATTCAGTAACCGTGTCTTTTTAATCATCAGAACATAGCAGAGTTAGGTGCTCGATGAGGAATAACCAGTACCTACTACCCCTGGGAATCAGGATAGAATGGAGCCTCATAGTTATAAGGCCATTCGTAGTGAAGTCTATATAATATATATATATTATATATACTCATGAGGCATAGGTAGCTGCCGTTACCTGGCATGGACCAATATATGGTAGCCACCGCTCATAATATATAACTATGGGCGTATATAGTATATAACAGGCGGTACGGCTGTGCGGCAAGACCCCAGGGAGCTCAGATGCGCCATGAATAGTGATTTTGCTCGCTACTTACCTGCCCCTTACATCTGTCTTTAATGGTTATATTTTTTATTATTCTATAATTAAATTTAACAGGCGTGGAAAGCACTAATCGCATAATAGTGATTTTCTCACTATGCCCCTTTACTTTTCTTTAATTATATTTTTTATTATTCTATAATTAAATTCTTGCCACAATAGTAATTTTACTTACTTAATCCTTTTATAATTATTTAATTACATTACCATCCAATATTATTTTTCTACTTAACCTTTTTATTATTTTTTAATTACATTATTACTTTAACTTAAATAATTATTTATTTAAAATTCCTTAAATTAAAATTTTTTAATTTATATAAATGAAACTTAATATGAGTTTTTTATCGCATTTTCAGAATGCATAATTATAAATAATTTGAATAGTTAATTTTATAATATATAAAATTGATGTACCTTTGATTTAAAATACAAAAAATTATTAATGGTTAACTTTTTTCGTTAATTTGCTTTTTTTTTTTTTTCATTTTTTTAGATTCAATTAATCAATTTATCTTCTCTCGTAATATGGAAATCTTTAGAATTTGAAAGTTTTGGTTGTTCATATACAAGTTACTGTTAACATTAAGTACTATCAATATGTGCACTTATAATAAACAATTATTCATCAAATATTAATATTAAATATCGATAATATTTTTTTAAGCAAATTAAAGATTGATGTTATAAACTTATATAAAGCTCTACTAATACCATTTTGAAAATAATATTTATTTATTCTTTTATTAGTCCAATCAATAAAATAATAATATTGATATCGTATTTAAACCCATGAATAATAATATCTATATAAATTTATATTTTTATGATTTTTCTTTTTAAATTGACTCAAACTAAAGTTTCAAAGGTAAAACATTAATAAAAATTGATTTTTATTTTATTTATACAAATTGCTCATTTTCATTTGAGAAATATTATTATTTAATAGATTCGTATTTAAGGCTTTTATTTTTTATATATTCACATTAAAAGGCTTTAATTGATGACATTAATATTTTTTCAACTAATTATGAATATAAATTGTCTTTGATGGTTATTTAAATAATAAATTATTGATGACATTAATTTCATTAATAATTTTATTAATTATTATTGTTATTTTTAAAAAATATTTTATAATTATTATAGGTTGACAGTATAATTGTATTGTTAAAAAATTTACGATGAATGTGTCAACTAAGACAAAAACAAACATATATGAATTTTTAACCTCATTTGGTTGAAAAAATGTATTTATGTTTGTGTGATAACAAATATTTTGACAAAACTCTACTAGAAGTAGCATTATCAAATAGTATAGATATTATTATAGTTTATCATATAACTACATCTACATGATAATGTCAATATAGTATTCATAATGATGTGTAAAAGTTAAATTATTACAAAGTCAACAAATATGAAATGATGTGCATAAATTTTTATTATAAAATTTCAAATTCCTTTTATATCATAACACAACTTTAAAATCGTATTTATAAATATACGATTTACAACAATTAACTAGTACATTGCCAGGTTATATGCTTGTTTATAACTATTTGTACTTTGATAAAATGGATTGAAGCAGAACAAATATCTTAAAATACCAGATCTCACTTTCATCCCTGCCCAATCAATATTTGGATTTTGATAGGACACCGTTTCTAGTTTCTTATTTGGCAATTGTACCGAGGAGCATTTGTATCTTTTCCTACACAATTAACATCTAAAGAACTAAATTAGATGCTAGGATAATACACAAGCAAAAACACAGCCGTAAATTAGTTTATTTTTCAAAATACAGTGACAAAATACATGTACAAGATCATAATTTTTCATTAATATATTTATATCTAATTTTTATAATTTAATGGGATTAGCTGTCCCATAGATAGGGATGGCAATGAATACCCGCTTAAAATGCACTACCGGAACCCATTCTAAACTCAATTATAGTTACCCATTTAAAAATTTGAACCCATTTAAATACCCATTTATCATTAAAAATATTTTTTATTTTAATTTTTTAAAATAAAAAACAAGTAAAAATTATAAAATTATTTATTGACTTAATAAAAAATATAATATAAATATTAAATAATTTTAACATTAATTATAATTAAAAGTGTGCATATGTAATTTTTTATTTCAAAAAAATAATTATTTTAAATATTTTTGAAAATATTTATTAAACAGATACTAGATAGCAGATACTTACGTCCTTAAACCTGAATCCAATACGAGTAATAAAAATACTACCCGAACCCCCCAAACCTGTTTATTCACTAACCCAACCCGTTAAAATCGGATCAGATTAAATCGGCTTATATTGTCATCCCCACACATGGATTATTCAAAATGAGTGGAATTAGGGTTAACAACTGGTCGAATACCTACTCAAAATGCACTATCCAAATTCAATTATGATTAGGTATCTAAATCTGTCTTGAACTCGATTAGAAATTCATCTTTAATATTCAAACCGTTTAGCATTAAAATATATATATTTTTTTTAAAAAATAAACATTACAAAATTATTATTTTGACATAATAAAAAATATAACATAAGCATTAAATATAATTATAGCATTTATTATAATTAAAATGTATATATATATATATTTATTATTTGGCATTGTTACTATAATGAGTTGAGCATCAGGAAAGTACACGCGCTATCTAGTGTCTTATACAATATGACACAATAAAAAAAATAACCAGAGAGAGAAGAGGCATGATGTATGACCTGTGGGTTCCAATACACAATAAGCATCTAAAGAGCGACAATATAGAAATAGTATGACTGCTAGGATAATACACAAGCCAAAAACACAGCCGAGCCTAAATTAGCGTTATTCTATGCCGGTGCAAAGATTGACCCAGTTATACCTACTGAGTTCGTCAATACAGCTGCTACAAGATCATAATTTTCATTAATATATTATATCTGCAGATGTCTCATTAGAACTCCTGTGAAGTGTGGATGTAGTCTCTCCTGCCATTTCCATAGGATTAGACGTCGCATCAGTCATGACGGATCAAGGCCAAGTGCGGAGGACCTGGAATACTCACAACAAAAATCCGCCTCTTAACAAAGTGCTCAATTATACTTCTACCGAGAGTGCTACATCATCGCAATACCTCTAAAACTTCTATATGAGGTATAGTTTACCAGCCATTCTATAAATACCTATATCATTCAATGTTCATAACCGAGTTTAGGAAATAGAGCCACCAGCGTTGATCTCTACTAAACGAGAATTTTTTCCTCAGGTTGTGTGAATACTCGTCTTTACCTAAGTGAGACGAAACAGTGCTAAAAATACCTCGAAGGATATGAGTTGTTGTATCGAACTATGAATAAAATAGCCATGTATGGAAGGTGTGATCAATATATAGATAGTTAACCATAAGCCCGTGTTTAACATTAATCTTAATTTAAAAAGTGTGCATATGTGTAATCAGGCCTGGAAGCCTTTCTTGTATTTTTATCACCTAGAAAAAATAAGTTATGAATTCTTCATAGAATATTTGTGCTCCTCGAAAATTATTTACTCTGTGAAAACTAGATACTTAAGGGCTCAGAGCGTCGAGACATGAGCGTACTCACGTCCTCCGCGGTGTGAAGTTAGCAGCTAGAATCCAGAGCTGACGGAGTTAATAATGAAATCGTGACTCCGAACAGGCCTCCCCCTCGCACCAAGTCACCTGCTTTATTCACTAACCCCAAACCCGTTAAAAGTCGGATCAGACTTAAATCGGTTATATTGTCTCCCTTGGCCATGGTACTTCAAAACGCGAGTGGAATAATCAGGAAGCCCGTGAGACAAAGCGACTTGGATCGCGGAATACCTACTTTCGAAGTGAATCCCACACTTATCCAAAATTCAATTGACTGGAGTCAAGGAAGTCTACTTCTATACGGATCTGTCTTAACCGGATTGTAGAAAACATGTTCATCTTTCACAATACTCTGCAGAACCGGTATTGAGCATTAGGAACTATATATATTTTTTTCGTGTCACAATCAGAATAACAATTACAAAATTCATCTGAGTGTGTCCATGATTCGTCACTACATATCCATCCAACACGGAAATCAATTCCGATTATATTATACGATAAGCATTGAATAAACCCTCATAATGGACTATAGCTTGGATAATTGTATACTCATCTGTAATTTAAAATGGCCCTCGACCTCTAGCATATGTCCTCAGGTAGGTAGAGGTTAAAGAGATGATACCTCTAGGTAATTATTTTACAATAGTTCTGCAAGCACCACTAACCTTGGAATGTTAATCACATCATAGCATACACCAAGAGATAAAACCCCCGATAATATGATTGTGTTCATCAGACACAGAATGCATGTCTCAGAATAACACACAAACCGCCCGCCGAGAGAGACAGAAATTACGCTACTAAAAATCTGTCCCACAATGACTCTGCCGATGAAATGGAGGTTCACTCTTCAAACTCAATCGTCAATCTATATATAGGTAGTTATTGAGATATGCCGCCGTGCGCATGCTTTCCCCTCACTATATCTATTATAGTCCTATAGTCCCAATAGTAAGAGGCAAATGTGTTAGCAATCACGAATCTTTTCTTGTCTCCTAGACCGCGGAAGTGTAACGCAATTGCAGGAAATTAGGAAATTTTGCTACTCGCGCATCTGCACGTGCCGCGTATTGATGGTTACAAGAGATACATCGATGTAGCTAAGCTCTCGCCCCGGAGAAATCTCACTCATAAGACTTCTACTAGGCTGGTGAGTAGCCACAAATAAATGAGTAGAGTCACTGGACTGTTGTGTCCTAGTGCGCCCGTGAAAAATTGTTTGGACATTGACCGATTAACTCAACACTCCCTGCTCGAAGCCTATAAGGTACCTTACAGCGAGCCGAGTGAGCCCCCCAACCATAATTGTTGGACATTGACCAGATAAAATTGTTGGACATTGACCAATAAACATCACTGTATAGCTTAAGAGCGAGGACCCACAACCATAAATTGTTGGACATTGACCAATAAACATCACTGTATAGCTTAAGAGAGAGGACCCACAACCATAAATGAAAGAATCAAGGGTTCAAATCACCCTAGCAAAAAGGGTGCAGCTAACGAGTCCTATACCGGCAGTTCGGAAATAACGAGTGGATGACTCGTTCAAATAAGGATAAAGAATTGCATGGACTTGTGGAGAATCATCATAGGACAAAAACTACTATCTTCTTTGAGCAACCGCGTGGGAGCTTTCGCCAATCACAAACCTTTGCCATTTTTTCTCATTTCACTCGGCAAATCCATTTGGACAAAACTGTATATATTAATATATAGTATATATATACGTATATAGTATATATAATATACCATATACATATATTATTATATAGACCATGGCCAAAACTGTTATACGACAACATTACACACAATTAATAAGCAACAACCGCAAAAACAAGAATGGGGGATCTGCCACGACTGTGGAGAAAGTTGTGTACTGCGTCCAGGGGTAGCCTTTAGCGGCTAGGGAAAGGGAATTTATGCATTTCGGTGTGCTTTAGTGGTATTATCACAACAGAAAAGAGGAGGCTTAGTTTCTTCTATCTGCATATACAGCTAGAAGAGAGGAGACAGAACTAAACACAGTGTTATCCCAGTTACACTGAATATTTACAACATAGAGCCGTGGGAATCTCCAAGGTAAAAAATCTTATTTTAGTCTTATTTTTGTTTTATATTAAATGAATTCAGATATTTCATATATAACCCATGGCCAAAAATGTTATAGACAACATTACAACACAATTAATAGCAACAACAGCAAAAACAAGAATGGGGGATCTTCCACCAGGTTTTCGGTTCTATCCAACAGAAGAGGAGCTAGTTTCCTTCTATCTGCATAACAAGCTAGAAGAGAGGAGACAAGAACTAAACCGTGTTATCCCAGTTACTGATATTTACAACATAGAGCCGTGGAATCTCCCAAGTAAAAAATCTTATTTTAGTCTTATTTGTTTTATATTAATGAATTCAGTATTCGAAAATGCTCGAACCTTAAAAGTTTGTTTCCTGCAATATGTTGTAGAGCTTGCAGGAGAAAGATGTCAAGGAGACACTGAGCAATGGTTCTTCTTTGCACCAAGACAAGAAAGAGAAGCCAGAGGAGGAAGACCCAGGCGCACTACAGCTTCTGGGTACTGGAAGGCCACTGGTTCCCCTGGTTATGTTTACTCATCAGATAGCAAAGTGATTGGGGTGAAGAAAACCATGGTTTTCTATAAGGGGAAAGCTCCCACAGGAAGAAAAACCAAATGGAAGATGAACGAGTATAGAGCCATTGAAGGAGCTGCTGACCCATCCAATACTACCGTTCCTAAGGTGTATATATAGTTTATAATAAATCTTTTGGTGTATTTTTCAATTTAAAAAAAAAAAGGAAAGAAAGAGCCAGTCTTGCAGTTTCTTATGCAGTTACTATTATTTTCCATCTCCCATTTCTAATCAATATTTCTTATACGTAGCTGAGGCATGAATTTAGTTTGTGCCGAGTCTACATAACATCAGGGAGTTTTCGAGCATTTGATAGACGTCCACTAGAAGCCGTGGCAAGAGAGACACAACTTCTTGGTTATGCGGCAACAACATCTGCTCAAGACCATAGAATGGTGGACAACTCAAGCTCACCTGACACTTCATGCTCAGGAGGAGATCATGCTGACCTCCCAGGGACAGCAGGAAGTGCCAACGTGGATATGGTTGATGGTTTACCCCAACCACTATGGGACTGGGAACAACTGAATTGGCTTTGATTAAAAGCACATGTATCTTAGCAGCCCTGCTGCACAGTTCTAGGTAGCTTTTCTATGCAAGAATAGGCAACATAGGATAGCTTAACTTCACAAGTAGTAAATTCTTTTTCCTGCAAATTATTGCATACTAATGAAATATAAATTTTTTGGTAAGAAATTTGAAGTTTCAAAGCCTACTTTTGGTAATTGAGAGACCCATTACCTGTTTCAAGCTATGGTCTGTACGGCATTTAACTTTGGTCGCCTTGATGTCATGTCACCATCTGATTTTACTGCAATTGAACCTATGTTGTGAAATGAATAAAAACAAAAGAAATAAGAAGCTGTGAAGTCATCAATGAGATAAGAAATAAGAAATAAGAAGCACTAAGCACTACATCAATGAGATACTTGAAACTTAAAATCAGACAGCTGTGAAGTCAAGTTACGTTGCCTTCAAGCTGTATATTTGAGACACTTTTGAGTCTTAAGTCAAGGTTCATGACGAGATATTTTTGAACCATGCATGCAATGCAATTGTCAAGGGAAAGGAAATTCACTAAAGCAAACCAGTTTCAAAAACAGTAAACAAGCCAGGGATTCTCTTCTTAAGCAGATTGAAAACACAAAATTTGAGAACACATAAAAGATCAATGATAAAGTTTGAAAACAATATGGATTACCATCTGAATTATTCTCAACCTCACAGAAATTTAACTTCAACTTTTTTTTCACCTTCTTCTTTTGCCACAAAATTTTGCACCTTATACATAGGTCAGTAATTCACAAATAATCATCTTACTTGCAAGATTTGTATGGTTAAAGCTGGTAATTCTCAGATTGCTTATATAAAATTGGTTAACTGCATCAACCAGTGAGGTAAATGATTCCTCAAGCGATCTATGTACAAAAACATAATTATAAATTACTCTTTCCCCCATTCCTGATGCAGATGATCCACTTCTGTAGCTTTACACTAGCTATTCAGCAAAATGAAAATTAGATGGAGGGAATATGCCGTTACAACTGTTATCCATTCAAGATCACAAAACAAGGAAGCTCAAAGGAGAGAACCTAAAGTTGCAAATTGAAATTAATTGATTGAATCAATGCAATTATCTTAGGAAATAGGATTAACAATGAACTGAATCTGACAATGTATAAAAAAGGCGTTAAGTTCCTAGTGCACCCTGTCTCAAGGACCAGCTAACAACTCAACGCTGATATTGTTTCAGAAGATTGCAAATGAAGTCTCTAGGTTGGGGAAAAATTACACCTCAACCAATAAAGTTCAATTGGTAATTAAGTTGAATTTTTTATTTTGGTCTCAAATCAAGAGGAGAAGAAAGAACTTAGGATCTGTAAGCTACTCAGACATGACACACAAGATTGAACAACTTAAGGTGGACAAGTCAAGGTCCACATACATGTCAGTGCTAAACCAATGCTTAAAACAATGAAATGCTTGGTTCAAAAATTCTTTCTCCCAATCCCAATTCCTCATGTAGATGACCTGCTTCTGCAGCATTACTCTAGCTTTCAGCATTGTGAAGATTAGAGGGAAGGAATAAGTCGTCACTACTGTTGTCCATTCAAGATCACAAAATAAGCAAGCTCAAAGGAGAGAAACAAAAATTGCAAATTGAAGTTAATTGATTGAACCAGTGCAATTATATTAGGAAACAGGATTGAACTGAATCTGACAATGGAGTCCTAGAAAAAGAGACATAAAGTAAAAAAGGGCATTAAGTTCCTGCAGCACCCTGCCTCATGGGCCAGGTAACAACTCAAGAAGAAACAGAACTCTAGGATCTGTGCTACTTACACAGGACACACCAGATTGAACAACTTAAGGTGGTCAAATCAAGGTCCACATAATATGTCACAGTGCTAAACTGATGCTTAAAATTAGATAAATGCTTGGTTGAAAATTTGTTCTTAACAGCATAAAAGAAATATAAACATTGAAACACCATAAAACTGGAATGTTTTGCTGGCATTCTGCAGAGAGCTATAGTATAACATTATTTTCAAAGAATCTACAAACAGCAAATCAATTATTGGCCACATCTACTGCAAGGGAAGGAATTTGCATTCTTATGATGAAATGCATAAAAGCGAAGGTTGGCAAAACAAATCTAGCAATTTGCAAGAATGGAGCAAATACTCCAGTAAAAGGCATAGTGTCCACGTGGAGAAAATGAAGTCTGCCACAGATTGTGGTCAATTTGTATATTCTACCAATTTCAATTTGCAAAAACAACCGTTTACATCCCTTATGAAATATAATGAGATTGAATGCAGTTGCTGGTGCAGCAATTTCTAACAGATCATAATTAAGAAAGGAAATTCCTTGTGCAAAGCGTACACTAAAGCTTACTTCAACATGGGAAAACTCATATATCTATACTTGACTGCCTTCTGAGTGCTGCAAATATGTAGACTAATAACAATGCAATTTTGCACATTTTAGATCTTGCCTTCTTGGTGATTTACACTATGTGAATCTAACTATAAATGGACTAGGCTCCTCATACGCTTTTGTAACTAATAAAAAACCACAGCTAGTAACATGCATCACCCCTTAATTAATTTTGTTTTCACTAACTTATATCAGTTGCTAATGCTCACCAACACCAATATCAACTTTGGCACTAACCAAAAGTTTTTAGTTTTAAAAGTTTATGTGAAGACATCACCAATACTGACATATTCAGTTTATCCAAAACTGCATAATACAAACCTTAGTCCATCATACATACACCATATATGTTGTGATGTTTTGTAAATGCAAGGACCCATGTGATTTAGAGTTATATCTTTTGCCTTATGCTTTAACACTCCTATGCATGTCATGACCTGAATAATAGAATTCCACACACTGAGTTTACAGTTGTATACTTGAATTAAGAAATCATCATTTTCAAAATCCATATTCTCTCTAAAGGAAATCATTAGGACAAAGCCTTTGTATTGATGTTTGATTTAATAAAACAATGCGTAAATTATACTAAAATGGTCAACAAATTTTGCATTTAGTTTCATTAAGGTCACATAACTTCAATTTGTAATTTAGTTAGAGACCAATTTTCATTTTTGTTCTAAGGGAAGGTTACTCATTGGAATTCGATCATCGGAAGAACATGGTACTAAAATAAAATATTTCACATAAAAAAAATATTTTCTCTTGGTAGACTAATTTGGAATCTACCAATTAATCCAGCTAACAAATAGTGGCACATACATGAAACAAGTTTTTTTAAAAAAAGGAAAAAACTTTTTCACTCTACTATTTGTGTTTTGTATCCTTCTCCTTCTTATACGTTTTCTTAATCACAATTTTTTTTGTGAAATATATAATATTTAATGTCATTTTACCATTCCAGTAATCGGAATCGTGAGTAACCTCTCGTTAACAAAAAATCAAAATTTAGTAACTAAAAAATGACAAGTTGAAGTGACATAACATTAATTAACTAAGTGCAAAGTTTGGTGACCATTAGAATAATTTACCCAATACACCATCCCCTAGCAGATCATTGATCAGCAATGACTTGCAGAATTGACAAATCATATCTCGTGATCTTTAGAAATCCTAAGCAATTAAGTTGGTCAATTTTTGTTGCTTACGAATCAATACATCAATTCTTGCACACATAAATACATTCATATCCCTTTGCCAACTAACCTATTTGCAAGCATGCTACCCCACCAATTGTTCAACTGAGTCTCCTCAACATAAGGATCAAATTCTCAATGGTTTAATTATCTGATAGAGAGAAGCAATCAAAAAAATCAATACTAGCAATTACACTCACCTAATTCAACACTGTTTGACAAATGAGTCACACTTGTAGTATCACGTGTTAAGAAAAAAAAAGTTCACTAAAGAAAAATTCAATAGTTTGAGAAAAAGTCAAATGTGAAGTAAAACCATCACAATAACATCATGGTAATCTCAGCCATTTCATTTTCCATAGTTGATTTTGCTCCTAAACTGTCACCAATTACAGCAAAAGAAAGACCAACTGACAGATTATACGAACTTTATCATACATATCATTTTTTATAATAACTAACAACTACAGTAAAAAAATAAGAAAAAGAAAGATCCAACTTAACAAAAGTCTGACACTGTCTTTTTCTCTCGTTTGGGCAGATAACACTTCCTCGAAAAAATTGCCAATAAACCCCCAAATGCTATTTTCCTAAAAAAAATATTAAGAAATGGGGAAAGAAAGCAACTTGCGAGCATATAGACATAAGTTGTTTTGAATATTCTCTGCAATATTAAACCTTTCTCGATACTGTAAATTCCAGGAATCAAACAGAAACTTTACCATCAAGCGAACATAAAATGGAAACACAGCAAAATTCTCCGACGAAATAAAGAGCAAACAAAGCTGACATGCATTTTAGATACAGCATACAATCATGAATCATAAGACACTGTATTGAGAATTAAACATGGAAATAGAAACGAGCTAAGGGGAAAAGAGGTACCTGACAAATTTTGCATCCTTTTTCTGCAACTAAAAGGTGAGAAAGTGAGGAAGTGGGTCTCGTCTAGTGATAGAAAGAGGCAGAGGACTAGAGGAGACCATAGAATATTGACTGAGAGCAGAAAAACTTTCCGCCCGAAATGTGTACTCACGGATTCTGACGCTTCAAAAGTTCAAATTTTATTTTCATCCTTTAGTTTTTCAAGAATTGCTTTGTCTTTCTCCCCTTTTTGTTTTCTTCTTTCTATTTTATTTTATATTCTAAGCGTACATGAATAACTCGCAAAATAATGTCCTTGTTTAGACAATTTACCAAAATAATTTAAGGCTACTGATATTTTCAAATTACATCATTATATCATGCCTAAATCATTAGAATCTAACTTTGCCGATCAAAGTGTAGTCTGAATGATTTTTTTTTACTTCTAATAGAAGATGTAGAAAGTAAGAGGTTTCGAGTTCGATCCTCTCCACTATAAAAGTTATCACTAATTTGGTGACTGTTATTTAAAGGGCAATGCTTCCCCTTGCTGTATAGCTCACAATGTTATTTTGGCCCATTGAACTTCTATATATAAAAAAGAAAAAATATAACTTTCTTGAACTTTAATTTTTAATTACAATAATACTTTAATTTCAAATTGTACCTAATCTAATAAATAAATATTATTTTCATTGAATCTAAATGGTCATAGTCAGGTTAATAAAAAATTCGCTATTTAATAATATCCTAACTAATATTGATTAGATATTTATTTGAAATGTATCTCTTTCTAAAAAACCAGATCATTGCATCAAGATTGAGACTAGCGAGGAAAATGAATTGTATATTTGTTTTTCTTTATTTCTTTGTTTATCTTTTTCTTCTTTTATATTTGATAGAGATATTATTGTTTTCAAATTTTGAACTGCAAAATAATCACCACAACAATCATATAAAGGTAAGCTCAAATTACGGCACATTTATTTATTTATTTATTTATTATCTTTTCTTATGTTTGAAGATAAGTTACGGCAAAACACAAATCGTCGAATAGGAGGTGAAAATATTTGAAGATAAGTTAGCATTGTAGAGAAAGATATTTTGTGGAGATGAAGATCAATGAACAATTATTCCATCAACGAATGAGAGATTGGCGCTTTGGCCTGTACAAAAGGCAAAGGAGGAATTTAGTTAATGAAATGTGTAACTTCATTCTTTTCCTAGCTTGGGAAGATATATGTGATTGATGAACTTTGTAATTGTTTACGATCAACATCCAATAGCAGCTCCTTACCTTTGTAGTTTTTCTCCTCCTACACTTTCTATATTTATTTCATTTTGAATTATGTTGTTGTTTGAATAGTAGCCCCAAATTATGTTGATAGGACTCAGAAAAATTTCCACACTGAAGTTATTTTTGTAGGACAAGGTGAGACTAAGCAAATTGCACTACAAGTTGCTGTTGATATTTATGGTATAATTTCTCTTTGCCGGGATTTTTTTTAAAGCCAAGATATCATATTTTTACTAAATTCAAGAAAATTTTCTGTTTAAAAATTATAAAGATGAGCAAATTCATATTTTTAATGCTTATAAAATCCTAAGTAAAAATTAGTATATGATTTGAAAGAAATTAATTAATGTCCTTGACATTAACATTTTATTCGTATAAGATAGAAATCTAAATTGAATAGTTATAGGACATGTGGTTGAAGATGGTAAGGGACAATTGTCCCACATCGGAAAAAGATTAAAGCAGGGTATATAAGTTAAGTGGTGGTAAAGATAACGGCCATCCATTTCAAAGCTCGTCGGTGAAGCCCAACACTCCACAACAACGAAAGCCTGAGCTCAACTCAAGCTCATGGTCCTCCATTGAGGGCCATCCATAATTAACCAAAGAGCAATCAATAATATTATATAATTTTTTAATTTTATTTAATATTCATAAACTTAATATTTTTATCCATATCTAAAAATATATTTAAAAATATTATATATAAAAATTCGTTTGAATCGTATTAAATCTGATCGGACCTTCTGGTTCAATGAACTTCTACCTTCACTGGTTCAATGACCGATCGAGTTCTCAGAACATTGTACAATCTATCTAAATAAAATGAACAATAGATAAGAGTGTACAAAAACATATTTTGATCTTTGAATACTCAAAAGTTTTTAAATCTCAAATAATTTGATTTTTGAACACTCAAATAAATAAGGATTAAGTACTATTATTAATCAATACTTTATTTAAAATATTTTCAGTTATTTTTTTCACAGGTGAAAATCTTTTTTACAAATAATAACATAATAATATTTATTTAAAAAATATATAAACACTTGCGCGCAAAAGCATGAAATAACGACATACATACATACAAAAGAGAATCATTGATTTTTGTTGAGTGTTGACATGGCGCTTCCTTTAAAGATAAAGACTTTCTAATATTTGAATTTTTGTATTTAACTAATTTTAAAAAAAAAGTTATAAGTTTTTGAAAAAAAAATATGCTTCTCATTAAAAATTCTCTCTCTAATTCGTAGTTTTTATGAAAGAGTTTTAAATACAGTGAATTTTGACATTCTCTCTTATTAATTCTTTATAAATTTGTTAAGCGTGGCATCCTTTCAAGTATCGCATGCCGTATGTTTTAAATTTTTGAGCATTGCATTCTTTCTCATAGGCTCGCAGCCATGTTGATGGAATTGGAGATTGACAGCGCGAGGATCAGACTGAAGAGAAGCTTCTTGTTCTTAAGTTACGTTATTGTATTCTTCATAAAAATATTACTTGGACCTTAATTCTTTTACGGTTCTCTATATGTCAAAATACGTATTCAGCATTATGCTTAACAAATAGGAATAAATCAATTAGATCATAAATGACAAACCAAGAAATCTCTGACTATATATTCAACAGTTCTACTTTTTTTAACTCCAATCCTTTTTACGGGCGCAAATTTTTATCCTATTATAGTGCCAATAATTTGATTTTTTTTTTTTTTTTTAAGTTACGTTCTTCTCTTTTTGAGATTCTGTTCATGTGTCTAAACCTATAGTTCTTTAATTCCTCATCCTTTTCCCATGTTTCTTCTTTAACTTAGTAAAGAAATAAAGTTGTTTTTCTCCACTTTTCTTGAAACACTTTCATCATTGTTTGATCATTATCATCATAAAGATCAAAATCTTTTATAGTGTTTGAAGGAACTAAAACACCTTTAGCCTTATTGAAGAGATAATAAAGGATATCTCATTATCAGTAGGTCGAAACCTATAACCTACTGGTAAATTATTGGAATTTTTCATTTTCTTTTTGTTGGATCTCTACCTAAGACAAAACATAATTTTAATGAATTAAAGAACTTAAAAAAGAAAGAAACAACAAACTTCAAAAAAAAAAAAAAGAAACGAAAGTGTAAATTTGCATATTGGATAGATTGATGAGAGAAAACACAACGATAAATTATGCCATGCCAATATGATTATATATATAGTTTGTTATTGTATAATTCAACTGGGAAATGAAAGTATAATAACGCGTTTTGGATAGAAATTCCTTTTGGAAATTAATTTTTTGTACTTATTGGAAGGTCCAAATTAATTTCTTTTTTTGAAAATCTAGAATTAGGGACGACAGCCCCTACTTGTCCCATGTCTATCAATGCTGATGGAGATTAGAGAAGAAAAAATTAATTAAATTGGATAGTTTCCATAAAATGTAGAGAACTGCATAATTTGATTGTATGTAACTTTCTGAAAAGTTGTGGTATAGTCTTAGATTTCATCAACAAACAAAGGTAAAGATCACAAAAATAGAAAATTACTGAAGTAATGAGCAAGTTAAAATAATCTATTGCTCTTGCAAATTACTTAACCAAATTATGTTTTGCATATATATTTTATCATATGATGATGATGTATGTATACTCAGTGATGTAGCCAAGAACGTCAATGACAAAAGAAAATAAAAGCATCAAATTTATCATATCATAATGAGAATCCCATCGAGTAGCTCCCGGTCTCTTTAATGTCATTTCTTGATTTAAACCTTGTCTAGTTCTTATTAGTCCATGTGTAATTTCTTCAATCACTTTATCCATTTGCTTTTCTCAAAGCATATGCCTATGTTTACAAGAACCTCTAATAACATTGCATAAACGAGTAATAGTATTGAAAAAAGAACATATACTTGACTACTTTTTAGCAACAACAAGTGTGAGTTGAGTTGATGGGCAAAACAGTGGATGTAATAAGCATTGGAATTTTCCTTCAAAATCATACTTTTTAAGGCCATGAAATTAACCTTGCATATTACTAGCTCCATCATAGTCTTGACCTCTCAAACTAGATATACTCAAGCCACGAGTAAAGAATAAAGACTTGATACCTTTTGAAGTGATATTGCACTTGTATCACGTACATGCAAAAGACCAATGAATCGTTCGATAACACATACAAATTTATTGATATATCGTATGAGAACTCTCATTTTTCTCTTTAATCGGTATATCTCTACATTCATCAACTAAAATAGAAAATAAATCATTGCCCGTACCTAAAATGATAGCCTTTATCGTCTCAAATGCAGCTGCATTAATGATATCTTTTTGAATATCAGGCAATATGAGTTTGAGATTTTCAAAAGCATTCTTTAACACAACATTATTAATTTCTTCATTAGTCGAAGTCAAGACTTTCAATAACTCAATGAAATTTCATTGATTTGATGAATTTTCAGACTCATTATTTCTTGAAAAGCCAGTCCTTGCATCAAGAGATAGTGAAGATGTACTATAGATGCATTTAACCTACAACAATACTCAATTTTAACTGTTCTAATTATTTTGAAAATGTCACTTCAATATGTTGAGCTTGGTCCATTAAAGCTTGGCAAGCTAATCAACATTTATTGTGATCATGAGTATAGTTTCCTATATGTTCTCTTAATATTTCTTACGCCAAGAGGTAGAACCTCTAGATACAAAAGCATCATAACCTCTTTCATTATATCCAGATGACAAAAATAACAATATAAACAATATGCAGCATCTTTTTCTGTCACAACCCATCTCCTTGGGTCCGACCAGCACTAGGACTCGGGAAAGCATAAAGCATCAAAAGCTCATAGTAAGCCTTTCTTATTCATTATCACTTTTAAGCCCAATATTAAATGAAGTCTAGTATTTGATCCAAAACACACAAAATATAAATCCATAAGCACTGTCACATCTTATCCTATTGTAAGACATGGCATGTCGCCCGTAATATGTTTATCAAGAACTTAGTCTATATAAGAACTCAATAAACATACTATAAGGGACTTAACTTTTCATATTTGAGTATAGTTTCCTAATATGTTCCTCTTAATATATTCTTTACGCCAAGAGGTCGAACCTCTAGATACAAAAGCATCAAATAACCTCTTACCAATTAATTCCGAGATGACAAAAAAATTAGAACTAATTACTAGAACAATATGCAGGCATCTTTTTCTGTCAAAATCACCATCTAACACTTGGGTTCCGACCAGCACTAGGACTCGGAAATGTCATAAAGCATCAAAAGCTCATAGTAAGCCTTCTTATTCATTATCAACTTTAAGCCCAATATTAAATGAAGGATCAGTATTTGATCCAAAACACACAAAATGATAACATCCATAAGCACTGTCACATCTTATCTATTAGTAAGACATGGCATATCGCCGCCGTAATTATGTTTATCAGAACTTAGTCTATATAAAAACTAATAAACATACTATACGAGCGGACTTAACTTTTCATATTCAAAATGCATGGTGGTATTAAGTTTCAAACACTAATTTGATTCAAACACTATTTGAAACATTTTAGATATCATAAGACCTACTTTTATAAAAATCTAAAACTTAATAAATTTCCTTTTTATAAAAGATATAAACATTAAACTATTTAAAATATTTTAACTAAAATTCCATTATAAATTATGCATTTACATACTCAAATACATTGGTGAAACCATTACCCATAAGCACATGAGAAAGAGGATTACATACTGAATTGTTCCTTTAGAATCGTTATTAAGACAACAAATTAGTTTTAAAGGTAACTAAACCATTCGAGAGCTATATAACGTATATTAGTAATTGTAAACTCATATAACTTTAGTCGCATTAGTCTACTCAATATATATATTGGTGACAAGTCTCTACTTTATACATCATGCAAATTCCAATAAAGTTATTCATAAGGCAATGACTACATCTATAGCTCACCCTTCGAAAGCTGTAGAAAGAACTCAGCACTCTATCGGACTTACTTTCCTACTTCTCCTTTCCTTTTTCCTACGATAGTATAGAGAACAATAGCGCTAAGCATAAGGCTTAGAGTGCACTATATACATTATATAATATAAATAATAATTCACCATTAGATAAGATAGTTGTCAAAAAAAAACCATTCCATTTAGAAAAACATAAAAAAGATTTGACCTTTTTCCTACGATAGTATAGAGAACAATAGCGCTAAGCATAAGGCTTAGAGTGCACTATATACATTATATAATATAAATAATAATTCACCATTAGATATTTAAGATATTTAAGTGTGAAAAACAATTTTGGACATTACCTCTTTCAAGGTCAATTCTTATCATTTGCTTACTGAAAACAAATCAGTTACGTAAAAATAAAAAGCAGTCATATATTAAATCATATTTATATGCTTACCAAAAATAATCAACTTATATGGAGATGTTACGTCATAACAATACAATCATCAATTAATAGTTGTCTCCACAGCTTATACAGACTCAATCCGAAGGGCCATGAATTTCTAATGTGCACATCTAGACCTACTATCTACAATCTCAATCTGTGATATGATTTCAACAGAAGAGGGAGCAATCTACAACCTCAATATGGAGGGAGAATTTCATTTCCATATCAATCACAATATCAACTTCGACAAATGAAGTGATATCAGTAGGGCAATAACCACATCATAATATCAACTTCAACAAACGAAGTGATATCAGGTAATAACGATGTCATGCATTCAGCTGTGAGACTTCTAAAACATCTCCATTACAAATCAATCATTAGCCATAATGAGTAGTATTTCAATTTGCTCAAACATTTCTATATCCATTCAAATGAGTACTTTGAAATTCATTTCCAACTATTATAAATTATTTAACATTAGCTCGTTATTATTTTGTGTACAACACATTTAACTATAACTTTAGCATTTGCTTTCTTTATAATCAATTCATAATGGCAATAATCACATTTCAATTCAATTTCTTTGATATAAATATTTGATAAATAAATCAACTTTTTCTCCTATAAAAGCTCACAAAATAGTAAGCTTAGTATATTACTTTTACCTTATAACTTTTCATAAAACATTTCTTTAAAACTATATTACTTATCAGCTTAACAACATAAGTTGTAGATATAATGCATTAACCTGAATCGGAAGGCTTTTCTAACCTTACTCCTCTACTATTGACTTATCTTCCAATCATTTCCTCTCAGATACTGTAGCATGAAATTAATATTCATATTAACTCCATACTACTCAATAAACACCCATATACTATCATAGGAATGTAAATTAAGTATTAAACACCCATTGCATACTATCATAGGAATGTAAATTAACGTATTTGAAAATGTAAATTAAGTATTGAAATGTAGTATTCATGGTTTTCCTTCATTTTCACTATGCTTAACCAACTACCATATGACCTTAATTTAGGCATGAATTACTTTATTTCCCTCACTTAATCACATTCTAGAAACATTAAAATAATAACTAAAATAATGGGAATTAATAACATATTAAAGTTATGCTAAACTCTTTATAAACTAGTGGAATACAAGGTTTTCATCATATGAATAGCATGCCTTCCTTTGGCTATATCTCTAGTTCCTTAAATCCATTTGTCCTAAAATTTTAATAAGATCTTCCCCACATCTTATGCTACTCTCATAAAAAATTTCATGAATTTTTGAGCTCATTTTCTTAGCTAAATAACCTATACACAGTACCTGATTTTCAGTCATCTTTTCCATTGAGCAGCCCGGATTTATTTAACTATAACTCCATTTCTCTTCACCCCTTGCACAAGCCCTTTTAACACAACCTTCCTCAACATCCTAAAATAGTTCTCTGTAAAATTTCATAATTTTTGGAGCTTATTTACCTATTTAACCAAGTCCATTTTAGTGATTCTTAACTAAATTGTAATAGACTTAAGCAATTGTAATAGACTTAAGCAATACTTTACCTCCTTGAGCATTCTTAACTAACCTCCATCAGTAATTCTTGCATAACAATTCTTGTAACACTTAAATAATATAATTTCCTTTCATATATTAGAATACCCAATCCATAGATTATCAATCAAATGACTAAAATTATTCAAGTTGATCAATTATGCAAACTTGACATCAAATTCATGCTTAACCATCCTCAACCATTTTAAATCACCTTAAAAGTACTTTTAATCACTTCATTCTCACCAAGCTAGCAATAATAAGAAGCACCTCATGCTAAATTTTATGGAAATAAAAAATTAAACCATGGAAAAGAAAGAGGAAGAGAAGATAACCAACCTTTCCTTATGGATCACTTGAAAATTCCTAAGTTTTCATGCACTTTTAGCTTGCCTTAAGAGTTAATTCCTAAGTTTTCATGCACTTTTAGCTTGCCTTAAGAGTTTTCTCTCTCCCTTTTCATGGAGCTTCGACCATTTTTAGCAAAAAATGAGCAACAGGTGCCTTATGACTCATCATAAATAGGTGGCAATCAAAGCCTTTCATGGTAATTCCTCCGATGTCCTTTAGTTGCCCTTTTACACCTTAATCCTTCCTTTATTTCTCTTTTCATAAAATTGTACCTAAATGTTTTTGATTACTTTTGTTTAGTCCCAATTAGGTCTAAACCAAGTGTATTTAATAATCTCAGCCATCTTTAAGCAACATCATACTAAAATTACCGATTTTCGGGACTTTTGGGTAAAATTATGCTTTACCGGGAAATCATTCTTCTTTAACTCATTTTGAAATCATTCTTTTTAACTCATTTTCAATTCCCTTTAAAATCTTTTCAAATTGATTTATAAATACTTTAATTTCCATTTAATTATATTAATATCCTCTAACTAGGATAATGTTTCTCATGCGTTTTTCAATTTCTAGATTACTCGGATAACGAAACATTTACTGAGTATTATGGACTTTTGGGTAAAATTATGCTTTACCGGGAAATCATTCTTCTTTAACTCATTTTCAATTCCCTTTAATCTTTCAAATTGATTTATAAATACTTTAATTTCCATTTAATTAATATTAATATCCTCTAACTATAATGTTTCTCATCGTTTCCAATTTCTAGATTACTCGGATAACCGAAATTACTGAATAAACTAGAATATCGAGAACTACCAAATTGATGATATAAATACACAATTAAACCTTAATCAAATGTCTTAGGTGATTAACTTTAATCCATTAAATTCTAAATCAAGGTGCTAGGTTAAGGAGCTTCTCATGCTAGCTTTTCATCATCAAAGCTTAAGCTCATTTAACATTCTTCTAATTTGATTTTCATAACGAAATTGGGTTCCATTAAACATCATATGTTATAATTAATACTTGCTCGTTAACAAATTAAGATAATTCAAATTATTCCATCCTTCTAAATAGCAATAATTACCATAGGAGTCCGTGTTGATTCAGAGCCGGGTGATCTGTTGATAATTAGATTTCTTTAGGACCCGACATATAGATGTTTCCATCCTGTCTTTTAATGAAATGTACTAGAAAATTATTGATAGTGTAGTTACATGAATGCATGCACTTATTGTAAATAAATGTCTTTTTGCTTGAAAATGCTTGATATAGTTCCTGCTATTCTATTGCATCAAAGTATAGCCACAACATTTGCATATCAACATAAACTTAACACAACACGCTTTAAAGTTAGTAAGAACACAAAAGGTGAATTTATTAATTTTCTTCAGCCTATCCAAATTGACAGGTTTGGCAAATTCATTGCTTCCATATATGATAGCTTCACTGCACCTTTGGAAAAAATTCTCTTGATCAGAAATGGGCCCTCCCAGTTAGGCTTGAACTTTTCCCTTGGGTCATGAGTATTTGGTCGCATTTGTTTCAGAACCAAATTCCCTACTCTTAGTAACTTTAGATGAACTCTTTTGTTGAAGTGCTTAGCTATTCTCCTTTTGTAAAGTTGATCCATGAATCAGGCATTAAGCCTTTTTTCATCTTGGAGTATTAATTCTTGATGGTGATTTTCTGCCTATTGACATTCTGGAATCTTGGATTCCATCATTATGCACAAGGATTGCACTTCTATCTATGTTGGTATCACGGCTTCCATTTCATAAACTAGAGAGTAAGGGGTTGCCCTATTTGCAGATTTAGCTATGGTTCGGTAACCCCATAAAGCATACTGAAGCTTACTCGCCCAATCCCAATTATTTTATGTAATTTTCCTCAATATCTTTTTGATGTTTTTGTTTTCAGCTTCCACTGCCCCATTAGCTTATGTTGGTTAAGATTTATGATGTTCAATTCCATACTTCTTTAATAAAGTCTTTACTTCTGCCTGGAACTGAACTCCATTATTTGTCACTATATGATGGATGATTCTATATCTGCAGATCAGGTTATTTTCAATGATATTGGCCATTTGCTTGGCGCCGATGTTTTTGAAAGATTTACTTTGACCCATCTTGAAAAATTGTCCACCACAACCACTATAAATTTATGTTCGTTAGATGCAGGCAGTGAAATCTTACCAATGATATCTGTTCCCCAAGCTGCAAATGGCCATAGCAAAATAGAAGGATGTAATTTTGAAGGTGGAATGTGACTTAGGTCTCCATGAATTTGACATTCGAAGCACCTTTTCACGAAAGAAATACAATCCTTTTTCATTGTTGACCAAAAGAATCCCTATCTGAGAATTTTCTTAGCTAATGCTTTTCCGTTCATGTGGGTGCCGTAAACTCCTGCATGGATTTATTCCATAATCCCTTCAGCTTCTTTCCTTGATACACATCTGAACAATACCCCACCTGATATTATTTTGTAGAATTGGCCATCTAAAACTATAAACTGTAATGCCCAACGTTGTATAGCTCTTTTATCGTCTCTAGTAGCTGAATCTGGACATATCCTTTTAGTCGCCAACTACAAGACATCATAAAACCATGTCTGTTCTTCTTCCTAGATATCTACAATCCTTTCGCCTTCATAACATGGGATGCTACTCGAAGACATCATAAACGGCTTTTTAGGCATAACCAAAATCTCTTTCCAAGCTGATGCTAAATTAGCCAAGGCATCTGGTACTCGGTTGTTTACTTTGCTTGTGTGTATTAAAGTCACCCTTTTGAAGTTCTGGATAACAATGTCCAGGTAGTCAATGTAAGGTTTCAGCTTGTCTTCCTTAACTTTCCAATTATTGTTAGTGTGCTCAATGACCAGTTTAGAATCATCAATAAACTCAACTTCTTCAGCTTTAACTATAATCAGAGCTTCTAACCCAAATAAGCAGGCCTCATATTCCGCCATGTTATTCGTTACTGCAAACTGTAACCTCTTCAACATCAGAATAACTTCTCCTTATGGAGATTCTAGCAAAATGCCTATTCCAACTCCCTTACTATGAGTTGAACCATCAAAGTAGAGCTTCCATCCTTTCTTCTCTATAAAGTTCAAAAGCTCATCGGGAAAGTCAATCTCCCATTCCTCTCCATATTCCACTGGATGTGCTTTTAAACAGTCTGCGACTGCTTGTCCTTTGACGGTTTTCTTTGTAGCATATTCAATATCAAATTCTAATAGTAGGATTAGCCATCTAGTGTCTCATACAAATATTTGACCAGATCCATTCTTGATACTGCTATCACCTTATAAGACTGAATGTAGTGTCAAAGTTTTTTGGTAGCCCATACCGTTGCTAAGTAAGTTCTTTCAATCAAGTTATATTTTTGTTCATTTGGAAGAAGTTTTTTGCTTAGGTAATACACTGCCTTCTCAACACTGGCTTCATCAGCTTGTGCTAACATATCTCCAATTCTAGCATCTTCCATTATCAAGTACAGAATTAATGTTTCCCTGGCCTTGGTGGGCACAAAATCGGGGGACTTGACAAATATTCCTTGATTTTGTCTAAAGTTGTTTGGCAATGATCATTCCACTTTACTAGCTAATCTTTCCTTAAAAGCTTGAAGATTGGATCACATACTATGCACAACTTTGATAAGAACCTACCGATATATTGAATCTTTCCCAGAAAGCTTCTCACAAGCTTTTTCGTCTTGGGCGGCTCCATTTCTTAGATCGCCTTAATCTTGTCTAGATCGACCTCTATTCCTTTAGGTCCTACTATGAACTCTAGCACTTTCCCAGAAGTTACCCCGAACACACACTTCTTTGAGTTCAGTTGTAGCTTGTATTTAATCACTTTGTCCATGAACTTTTCCAGGGCCGCTGGATGTTCTTCTGGTGTCTTCGTCATGACAATCATATCATCAATATACACTTCTAACTCCTTGTGGATCATATCATAAAATAATGTAGTTGCCATCCTTTGATAAATAGCCCTGGTGTTCTTAAGCGAAATGGCATTACCCGGTAGCAGAAAGTACCAAACTCCATCACAAATGTTGTCTGGAACTTGTCTAGTAATGCCATAAGAATATGGTTATATCCTGCAAACCCATCCATGATAGAGTAGAATCCCATCATTGCTGCACTGTTAATTAGGATATCGATATGAGGTTGAGGAAAGTCATCCTTCGGTGATGCTTTGTTCAGATCCCCGTAGTCTATACACATCCTGACCCTTCCATCTTTGTTGGGAATTGGGACTATGTTTGCCAGCCATCTGGATAGTGAACCACTTCTAAAAATCCTTCGTCTATCTGCTTGGTCACTTCCTCTTTAATCTTCTCAGCCCATTCTAGTCTTAACCTTCTTCTTTTCTGTTTCACTGGCTTAGCTCTAGGATGCAGAGGAATTGTGTGCTCAGCTATAGATTTGCCTATCCCAGGCAAGTCTTCATAACTCCATGTGAAGGCTTCCTTTTTGTCCATAAATAGACTTTGAAATTTTGTATTTAAATCTAGTATTAGGTTCGGCCCAATTAATAGAATTTGTGCATTATCTTTTGTGCCGATATTAAATTCAAGTATGCATGGTGAGTTAATGTCAAATATGTGTATGTGCTTATCTACTCGACGAATGGAACCATCAGGAAAGACATCAAACAAGCAAGCAAATTAAAGTTCATTTCATTAAATAATAAAGAAAGTTCATTACAATCAGATTCGTCACTAATAGAAACTAATACATTAGAAGGGACATCAGCTTCTTTAAAGCTTTCTTTTATGTAGGCCCGGATCGCCTTTAATACTTGATCCACGGGGTCTGCTTCTTCTTTGACACTCGGCGTCCCTTTGTTTTTCTCTTCCTCCTTCTCTTTTTAGGCGAGTGGTCCCTCTTCTTATTCCTCTTTCTTTCCTTCTTCCTCAGCCGCTTGTGGCCCCTCAACCCCCTCTTCATCAGGTTCTCCCTTCTCTTCTTTCTTGTTCTCTTTTTCTAACTTATACTCCTTGGGCTCAACCACCAAAATATCAATAACATCTGCAAAAATCTTGAGACTTGGGTATGTCTTCCCTTTATGCTCAAAAAGCTCTATCGACAGGCATGGAGAGAAATGCTCACTCAAACAGACGAATCGTCCATCCATGTCTAATCATCTGTATGTGTTCATTGTTGTGCTTCTAATCTTGTACTCCAAGCCCATGCGGTTTCTTTGAGTGTGCATCTCAGGTAGCTCTACAATGCCTTGCTGATTCTTTCCAAGCCTTTTTCTTTCTTCATAGTTCATTCTCTTCATGATGTTGGAGACAGTGGGTCCCATGTCAGTGCTCAGAATGTAATCTGAAAATCAGTCCATGGGAGGATTACTTGCTTGTCCATGTTAAGTGCAGCTACACTCCTTTCAATTGCATCTAAGATGGGGATGATTTCACCATTGAAAGGAAATTTGATTTTCTGGTGTAGCGTTGATGGCATCCTCCCAAAGAATGATACCATGGGCGGCCCAAGAGTAGGGCAAATATTGGGGGGATGTCAATTACAATGAATTCGGTCTCCTTTTATATGGACCCCACTTTGACTAAAGTCTTGAAAATACCCTCAACTTATCTCTTTAAGCCATCATAGGCTCTAATCATAACATCAGAAGGCTCTAAATCAGATAGTTCCGTCTTGAACTTGAAAAGCAGCTTCAAAGGACATACATTCAGGGATAACCCATCATCTATCATTACATTCCCAGTAACTTTCCCTCTGACCTGAGCCTTTATAAACAGTGTCTTGGTGTGATTCCTTCCTTTGAGAGAAAGTTTATCATCTGAAAAGGTGATAATGAGGGGATTATATTGCACTATCCCCACAAAATCAGGTGGAGAAATGGATGATGAAACAAGAATCTCTACCATGGCTTTTAGCAAAGCTTCTCGCTGTTGTTTTGATGATACCAGCAAGTCCCACATGCTTACATTTGCATGGGCTCTTTTCATTTGTTTGATCAGGGCATCGTCTTCAATTTCAATTTTTGGCACACCCGATGAGCTTGCCTTTTCCTTCTCTTCTTAAGGCTTGATCATATTTGGCTGATAGATCTGAACACTTCGAGTCATATGGCTTACACTTCTCGCTTCTTCTTCTTCCTCTTCGCTACTCCATACGTCTAGAGTAACGGGATGTACAACTACCTCATCATCGCTCCCAACCCAAACTTGCTCACTTTGATCCAACCACTCCTAATCACTGTCCCATACATTCAGGACCATAACATAGATATATTTCAATAGCATCTCTCTCTCTCTTTCTACCTCCTCCTCCTCAAATTCGGCCATGACCTCCTCGAAAGTCTTGCCAGACTCAACCTTATACAAGTTCTTAGGAGGTAGCACGTTTCTAAAATTAGGGAGCAGATTAGTCCTCGTGCTCGACCTTGACTTTTCAGGATTAGTAACCTTGCCATTGTCAATTAAATCTTGAATTTCATGTCTCAACAGCAACAAATTGTCAGTGTTGTGACCCTTACTTTGGTGGAAATAACAGTATGCACTTTGATCAAAGTTCCTTAGCAAAGGTATTAGAGGAGGTCTTGGTGCGAGCGGTCTCAACAAACCTGCTGACTTCACTTTCTCGAATGCTCTAAAGAGGCGTGCTGAAATTGGAGAATCTCCTTTATGGCACATTAGTAGCTCTCAAATCTAGAGCGGGTAGTTGTTGTGTTCTTGTTGGTGCTTGGAGTCTTGGCTGACTGACTGAACCCTTGGAACTCAGACTTATTAAAATTTTTGGCACGGTTCCCACACTTCTTATCCTCCCTAATCTTATCTTCAATGGCGGTTCCCACCTCATAAACTTGAGAGAACTCACTCAGTGGCATATAATACAGCTTTTCATGGAAAACTGGTAGAGTCCCCTTTATAAAGATCTTGATCTGCTCCTTGGTATCCAGACGGTTCCTCATTTGTGTGACCTTAGCTTTCCATCTAGCCATATAATCTGTGAAGGTCTTGTCTTGTTTTTGCACAGTTGCTTCCAAATCTCTCAAATTAACACTCATTTGGAGATTGTAAGCATATTCCTAGAGGAAAACCGTGGTAAGCTCATTCCAATCTCTTCTTACTCACTTTTCGAGATTGTAATACCAAGTTTAGCCTGACCTAGTTAAGGACTATGGGAACATCTTCAAAATTTCCCTTGACGATAGACCCGCCAATTCCATGATAGACGTGTATTGCATGAGGTGCACCTTCAGGTCACCTTTCAATTTTAACTCCTCATCATCATCATCGTCGAGATCGACATATTGGTCCATCCATTTGGACTTCATAAACATATGTAGCTTCTTGAGCTTTCTATCAAGCTTGTCAAACTTTTCTAAGACGACCAGCTTAGATTCAGCCTTCTTGGCAGACATCTTCTTGAAAAACTCGTCGTCTTGCCAAGTGTTGTCAACTTGTTCCTTCTTCTTAGACTCATCCTTAGCCTTTTCGTCATCTTTGATTATCACTTTCTCTTTTCCCTTATTAAATCTCATGAGCTTCTGAAAACTGACTGCCACTATTTTCTCAATCATCTTCTTAATTTCAGAAATGTAATACTTAGCTTAGCCATTCTATCGGCAAAAGTGGAAGCAAAAACTAGCAAATCTGTTCAAACTCCAAAATACTCAATCTCGAAGCGAGAGCTCGATGGACTAGAGGAAACTGAACTAATTAAATCAAAGGGGGTTGAAGGTTGATATGTAACTAATGTTATATTCCCTCGTGGCTTTATCATGACTGCACAAATCCAACATCGAAGAAAGGCACTTGAGAATTGTTAGGAACAAAACATGCATTATTTTATAGCCAAATATTTATAATGCCTTATTGCTTCTTCTCTTTCTTATATTTTTTGTATCTCTTTGTTTTTGCCTCAAACATAATATTACTAGAGTAGGGTCTTTTATTGATATACTGTTAAGAATTTTCTTTTTTTTTTTTCTCTATTTTTTTTCCTTTTGCATTAAATAATATTTGGCTCAACAATAGACTCTTCCATTACTTCCCAAAAGTGAATTCTTTACATTAATTATTCTTTTTGAGACCTTAACTAGATATTTATAATATTTAAACTTCAAAGCCTAAGAGGTTTAATTTGGCCTCGCATCCTCTAGTGTGAAGTGTCCAATTTCCACAAGGTGGTTGGTGATATTACACATGAACGTGAATCGCGCCTCCATACCTTGGAAGAGTGTCATAGCTTCAAGTTGCGCTTGCTTTATTTCAAGTAAGAGTTGATGAGCCTCTTCTAAATGGTCTTCTTTTATTAGAGTTGGAATCGGAGGAGCTTCCCTCTCAGGCATTTGGGCCTCGGGCTTATAATCACTTTTGGAAAGAGCTCTTTTAGCTCGTTTTACCTCCAGCACTTCTTTTAAATCTTTTGCCCTTTCACTACAAAAAAATCGCCGATTTGCGATCGATTTTTGCGATAGACGAAAATCGGTCGCAATTTTGCGACCGATTTTCGACCTATGGATAAACAGTCGCTAATTGTAGCGCTAAAAATTCCTGCGAGTTTGTTTTTCAGTTTGCAACTAGTGTACTACGGATTTGCGATCGATTTGTGACAATGTTTTATTTCGTCGCAAAATTGCGTGCTTCAAAATTAGGAATAAGTTCTGAGACCAATTTGCGACCGATTATTTGCGATCGCCAGTTTGAGTCGCAAATCGGTTGCAATTTTTTTTTTTTGAAGTAAAACGACGTCGCAGAGTTAAAAATTGCGACCGATATTAATGAAATTTGCTACCGACCCGTCGGTCGCAAATATTAGGGCTTTAAACGCCAGACGCCCTCCTTCTTCTTTCTTCTTTCTTCCTTCTTCTTTCTTCTTTCTTCCTTCTTCTTTCTTCTTCTTTCTTTCTTCTCCTCCTCCTCTCCTCTCCTCCGTTTGCAGCGTCGCTCCAGCCCACTTGACACCGCCATCTCCGCTCCGTTGCAACCCCGGTTACTCCATTGCTATTTGGACATAAGTTGAGGTAAATTTTGCGATTTTTTTTTCTTTTTTTTTTTTTTTTTTTTTTTCTTGACGTGCGCAAATTCGGATTGCAATTTTTTTTTTTTTTTGCACACGCTAACACGCCCCACCGTCGCAGCGAGTTAAAAATTGCACCGACTATTAATGGAATATTTTGCTACCCTCGCCACGCGTCGGTCGCAAATATTAGGGCTTTAAAACGGCCAGATCGCCCTCCTTCTTCTTTCTTCTTTCTTCTACCTTCTTCTTTCTTTCTTTCTTCCTTCTCTCTTCTTTTCTTCTCTCTTCTTCTCTCTCCTTTCTCCTCCTCCGCTCTCCTCTCACCTCCCGTTTGCCAGCGTCGCTCCAGCTCCACTTGCACATCGACCATCGTCCGCTCCCGTTGCCACCGCCGGTTCACCTCATTGCTATTATGGACATAAGTGAGGTAAATTTTGCGCGATTTTTTTTTCTTTTTTTTTTTTTTTTTTTTTTATTTTAGCACGATTTATGTGGTTTTTATATATAATATTTAATAAATTTTTGGGGTAACACAAGTTTTGTGTATTTGCGATCTAGGCAAATTAGGTCCTGCGTTATTATTATTATTAGAATTACATCTACAATCATTCTACTCCTATTATTATTATTATTATACAGATATGAAATACTTGTTATAGTGTTATTATTATTATTCATTATTATATTATTATTATTTATTAACTTATTATTATTATTAAATTATTACCTGTTATAATTATTATTACTGTTATTATATAATTAATTACTATTATTATTATTATTATATATTATTATCTAATCTATTGATTGAAATTATTGTTATTCGTGTATTGTTATTCATTATTATATTATTCACTCTCATCTCATTATTATATTATTATTATTATTTAACTCATTTATTATTTAATTGTTCTCTCTCGGTTGTGTTGTTTGTCTAATTATTATTATTATCTATTATTATTTATTTATTATCATTATTCATTATCTATCTATATTATTGGTTATTATTATTACTTATTATTATTATTATTACTTATTATTCACTCATTATCTCCACTCCTCATTCATCTATCTCACTCTCATCTCATCTCACTCTCGTTAATTGTTATTGGTTAATTAATTTAAACTACATTATTTATCTATTATTATTATCCTATCTCGTCTCATTCAGCACGCGCAACGCCTAAATGTAATAATCCTAGGAAGACGCTATAGGAATTAGGCCAAGTAAGTAATTTTTCAGCAATCTTTATTTAAAGACAAGGAATTACAATATGAAAAATTGAAATTAAGGAATTAAATATAATATAAATTAAGATTAATAATCTTTTTATGCACAGCACCCACTGAATTAAACTAGAAAAAAACATAAAAAAGAAATACTAATACATTAGGTAAGCAAGTTTCAATGTCCTGTTAATCGTGGAAAAATACAAAATAGTTTAGTTTTTTTAATAGTGCTAAGTATTAATAAATGATAAGTTAATTTTCTTAAATAGATTAATTATAAAAGAAATTAAAAAGAGTATAATGATAGTTATTTTTATTTATAGTTTAAAGTCAATTAAATTTTAACCCACGATAATTTAAATTATTTCGTCAATTTAAGATATATTCATTCATCATTTGGAAGTATGGTAATAAGTTAAAAAAATTAATAAAAACATTAACGAGTAGAACTCACACGCACGCTAACACAACTATGTATAACACATATCTACAACAACAACACAAAAGCGTCCCCAACATTATGCATGAACCAGCCGATCTGATTTGAAATAAGAGCATCGGACATGATGAAGAGGAGAAGATCAAAATCAATCATTTGGGCGTACCCGTTAGAAAGGAACGAATATGAAGAAGTGAGGAAAATAGATGAGAAGAAGCAGGAAACAGGATGATATTGAAAGACACTTAACTACTTTAGACAGTTTTACTGTTACAGAAATTGGATAAATGGTATATCTAATTATTATTAATGAAGAATTTTCATGTATTAACTTTCTTTTTTACTCCATCATTTTAACAACATGTTACAATTCATATAATTGTAATAAAATTCATCTTATAGCGTTTGATTTTCACACAGCGTCGGCAGCTGGTTGGCGCGTGGAGTCGTGGCCCAGGATGCAGTGCCGTGGAAAAAAACGGAGGGAGGCACGGGGGACTCACTCCTCTTCTTCTTCACGCGCTACGCTCTGGGGCTCTCAATCTCTTGCTTAGCGAAAAGTACTGGGCCGCCATCACCACTTCCTTTCTGCTCCCTTCCTCTTTAAACCCCCGTTTCTGGACACCAGTACAGTTCTCGCACACTGAACAGTCACCTTTGCTCGCACCCGTAATCATAAATGTCATTAACTGTCATTTCAATTATATTATTAATTATTTGATTCTCACTACCCGATCTCTCCTCGCTCACACTATCTTTTGCAGCTTCATAGATCCAAACGTATCAGCCTCAGTTTTGGTAACGGGAACAGTAAGTAACTTATTCACTTTTTCGCAAAAAGGCATGTTTTGTTCAGATTGGTGATGCCTTTCGTCTAATTGATTGTGATGCTTTCGTCTAATTATATTTCACTTCTGTTTTTTTTCTCAGCATATATCCATCTTCTCGAGCATTGAGGCAAATTATAAGGATAATCAAGCTACAGCTACATAAAGAAGGATACACGTGGGATGTCGTACCACAAGAGGCGAGAGACTTTTATTGGGAGGAGTTTTAGGTACGCTTTGGTTTCAGTTATATCATCATTCAATATTTACAATTCATCAAGATACCTCCTTAGTATTGAAACGCTATTTTTCATTTTTTGCAGAAACATGTCATATGGGACGAGGCAATTACGACTATGCTGAAAGTGGCCTGGGAGAAGTTATGCGCTCCACTGGATGCGATATGCTGACTTCACCTATAGGATGAAAGAAGAAGCGTACAGAAGCAGCTAGTGCGTGTCTTCAGGAGATATGGAGAGCTGACAAGAAGGCTTGGGAGGATTGCCTGCAATTCAAGAGAAAGCGGGAGATACTTTTCACAAAAAAACAGGCGCAGTGAGCAGCTGCGGTGATGGAGCAAGGAACTTCTCGGGCACACCAGGCGGAATCAATATCTGCTATACGAGACATCTCGATTATTAGTAACGTGAACTAGTCACAGTTATGGGAACTTGATGTTTTGATGAATGAACACTATACCTATAAGTTTCAATATATCATGCAATCAAAATTCAATTACAGGCTGAAAAAAATTAAGGTCGTGAGCCAACACCGATTGAGGTGTTTACATACACTCCCCGTACATACACTCACACGAAGGACCACGATCTTAATACGTTTGTCTACAGACGTGCGGTGAGCGTCAATGTAAGTAACATTGAAAATATTTACATTTACCCTGTAGTCGTTGCGAAGATGTACAAAGTTCAATATAATAAAGCTTGCAACTACATTGATTAATTAATTTTTTGTTTTCAGGAGAACTGTACTACAGCTCGGGAGCTTTTTGTTTCTTCTCAGACTGATGAATCTGAAGCTGAGTCAACAATTAATGAGGTAGCACTTTATCTCGAGGCTGTAGGGGGCGAGAAGAAGAGGAAGGTATGCGGCATTGGGTCTCAGGCATCACAGTTTTACTGCAGCAATCAACAGCTTTTACTGCAGCTGGCTACCAGCATCTCACGCCTTCTGCAGCCCAGCGCAGGACCATAGCCCGAGCACACTGCCGAGAGGAGTTTACTGAATTAAACGGGCTTGCGTGTTTGATGATGTCAGTCAAAAGACAGATTGCGCAGAACTTAAGAGCGCATAGTGATGCGGCTGTCCGGTGAAAGTCCCAGGTGCTCGGTACTAGTCTTACCTCTGATCCTGGCGCCTATCTGACGCCTACGTGGGTGGGGAGCTGTCAGCGTTACGGGTGGTAGAGATTGGTAGGAGAGATGGCGGAGTGGCCTTGTACGAAAAAGTGGGGATGTCGTGACGTTGAGTCGAATTGTGTTGCTGGGGCTCTTGTTGGTGAGACAGGATGTGGAGGTGAGGGTTGGGCTTAAAAATGGTCTGCGTTGCTTAATTGGCGAAGAGAGTGATGATAGGGAAGAGGGTGCGACATGTAGAGCAGTGGATCGGATTTGCAGTAGGTAGTATGATGCTCTTTTGATGGCGCGTGGATTTTTGTGTTCTTGTAACGATCATTGTAGTCGCGGCCAGTCTACGGAGTTGTAATATATGGGACTCGTCGACAGAAGTCTATGCTAACGTAGTGGGGACTGTTGTTGCGTACAGGAGTAGATGTGCTACAGATTCAAAATGTTCGACCATTCTCAAGTAGGCAGGCCCCACTTCGTCTCCTGATCCTTAAGCTATATGACGCATACCTTTGGTCAAACCCCTCCCAGGCCCTACAGCACACTCCAGCAGGTACTACTCCTCCCGGCTATTTCGACGCAATCGAATCATGCAGATGAAGCACACCGCGTAGATTTGATTTTGGACCTTTTTCGTTTTTCCAATGTTGTTTTTTGACATTTTGTTCAAAGTACAATAACAATTACAATTTTTTACATTGTTTTTGAATTGCCGTTTGGTGATATATATATATATGTCAAATTTTCAACACGTGCAAAAAAAAATTATGGTTTTATAATAATAATTTATTTTTTTTATTTTTTCAAATTTGCGACCAGATTTGCGATCGATTTGCAAACGTAGCAAAAAAATAAAAAATTTTAAATTTACAATTTGGGCGACTCGGCGGATTTCATAATTGCGAAAATAAAAATTTTAAATTTACAATTTGCGACCGAATTTCATAATTGCGACAGACTTTTTCTGCGACCAATTTGCGACAGAGTTTCCAAATGAAAACACGACCAAATTTTGCGACCGATTTTTCAATTTAGCGACCGATTTATTGGTCGCTAATTTGCGACCGAAGAAAAAAACGGTCGCAAAATATTTTGCGACGAGCATTTTTGCGACCGATATTTTTCGATCGCAGATCGGTCGCTAATTTGATTTAGTGATCAATTTTTTTGCAGTGTTTGGCTCTTTAATCATCGGGATCAAGCCATGATGGAATATATCTAAATAGCTACAAGAAAACAAGTTAAATGATGCATGAATAAAGCCCGAAACAATTATAGCAATTATACACAAACAAGGGGGAAACGGGAGTAAGGAAATGCATGACTTCCACCCTTATATCTCCCACACATGATTCAAGGTATGGTCTTTTCTAAACCCTAGGACATATAGGTTGGGCCCATAAACCATCATGGGATTTTTGGACCTATGCCTCTCACATTTATTGGATGAATGCTGCAAACAAATATTATTAAGGTAAACTTAAAAGAAGGAACTAGGGTCAATTACATGAGCTTAGGTCGAGTTTATTAAGTCTTGGGTTTTATAAGCGAGAATTGGTCATTTCCTCCCATTTGCTTTGGGTCTAAGCGTAATTGTGATAACAGATTGTGCCAATTCTTTTAATATACTAAATTGTACTTAAGTTATGGATGGTGTATATTAGTGGCAGATCTAAACAGTCGAGTAGAGTGAGAGGATCACGACCCCCAATATCACCTTTAGGGTTTAGGGTAGAAAGGAGATTAAGAAGAGATAAATGCATGAATGACATTTATAAGTAGAGTGTAGAAAGGAGATTAAGAAGAGATAAATGCATGAATGACATTTATAAGTACAAAAAGTAAAATCAATTTTAAAGTTAATAACATTATTAAAAATTATGAATAGTTGGACAACTTTTGGAGTTAACTCTCTTATTCGAACCCTAAACTGAAAAACAGAGATTCTAGGTTCGATCCCCAGGCTGAGGATGTATGATTTTCCCAAATGATTGGATTTGAAAAGAACCGATTCGAACGAGCTTCGTTGATTTTATTTATCAAAATGGTTTTATTGTATTAAACCCATTTAACCCTCGAAAAAGGTTCTCTTGCTTTGATAAGAGTTTATTTTTGGAGTCGCCACCTTTATTAGGGAAAAAGACTCGAATTAGTCGAATCTTTAGAATCGACTAATCCAGTTTTAAACTAGAGATGGGTTCGGGAATTAGGTACGAAATGGGAAGGTGTTAGGCACTCATTTCATCCGGCTAAACCGGCCTCCACGTTATCCAAAGGTTCACAATGATTAATAATGAGATTAACTCTTAATTGAGATGTAAAATAGTTTTAATGCAATTTTTGGAAAACATGTCATTCAAGCAAATTATTACAAACATAATAAACATAAAACATAAAACATCCACAAAGAAAGATGGGAGGAGAAAACAGTTATAAACCACCCTAATTATTACAATCTACCCCTACCCCTCCAAATTTTTCAAACCCAATGAATATTACATACAAGCAATAATAGGGATCCTTCTGGACCCTTTACACTTTGCAATAATACAATACTAAAGTATAATAAAAAAAAAAACATCCATAATCAACACAAACAAAAAATAAACATTATTCTTAGAATCATAGAATCATACAACCCAACCAATAATCAATCATTCATTCACATAATGGAAATATGATGCATGTTCATAATACAAATCATTCATTCACATAATGGAAATATGATGCATGTTCATAATACAAGAATAAAGAATAAAGGAGTTAGCATGATAATGAACAATAGGCATTGAATTTAAAGGCATAAAATTAAAGGTCAGAATAATAAAGTGCTTGGTAATTAAAGAACAATAGTTGAAGTGCAGGAATTTAAATGGTTATATGAGTTTTAAACTCATGATCTTGAGTTCATCTTTGAAAGATGAACAAATACATCAATCATTATTCTCAATCTCATTTTATTTGTTTACTTGATCTATATATGGCCTAATATGCACCGTAAACCATTTAAGGCTGAAGCTTGGCCACTGGATCTTCGAATCGGGATGTTTATTAGTTTTTTTTGTATATTTAAAACCTCTGAAATGAAAGGCCTTGCGCCATAGGGGACTATGGCGAGTGCCTTATGCTTATGGCACACGCCACACGTAGTGGCACAGGGCCTTTCCTAGATCAAGAAGGCTTATGGAGTTTTATAGGGTAAAAAAAGGGGATCTAGGCACTAGTGGCGTGAGGCACTTGGAAGTGGCACACGCCACTACTATTGGCCACACGCCACAGCAGTGCAGAGCTCCTATTTGGTTGATCCTAGGTTTTCCTCACAACCAGACCTAGAAAAGGTGTTTTAAACACTGAAAAATTAAAAGAAAAAAATGAGGAAAGAGACTAAAGGTTCTCAGAAACTACCTTTGATGGTTTCACTTGAAGATTGGATGAAAAATGGATGAAGAAACCCAACTTCTTTGTTCTCAATCTAATAATCCGAGTTTCAAGATTAAAATATGTGTTTTTATGATTTTAGATTGATCTCAGGGGGTTTTTTGATTGATTAAACAATAAATCTCAACTTGGATCCAAGGTTAACACTAGTTGTCTTTGGATTTTAGGTTGAGTTTTAAAAATGCAAGAGTCTCCCCTTTCGTTTCCCAAAAAATCCTTCATAATTCTCAGCCCCAATGCCTATTTATAGACATTTGAGGGTAATTTCTTCAGCCCCAATGCCTATTCTTATAGACATTCGTGAGGGTGGGGTGCCCCAGTTTTAGAGCTGACGTGGCAAATGAGTTTTAAAAATGCAAGAGTCTCCCCTTTCGTTTCCCAAAAAATCCTTCATAATTCTCAGCCCCAATGCCTATTTATAGACATTTGAGGGTGGGGTAGCCCCATTTAGAGCTGACGTGGCAAAAAAAGCCACTGTTGGACTCCGCAAAGGGACCAAGCCCGCTTTTGCAAAATTAGATCCGGTGGCATACAAAATAAGGCGGTGCACCGTGACCTGAAAAAGTAAAAATTATTAAACACATAGATAATTTTAGCTGCGGACCATTGGTTTGAAACCAAGGCGATCGGGAATTTCTATCCAATTTTATGCGAAAAACGGTGTATCACCACTGAACCTTTTAGGTGCAAAATTTAAACGTCTACACAAACCATAACTAATTGATAAGAAAAGAGAGCTTTCAACCTAGTAGAAATTTTTAACTCAGTGATAACCACCTTGATCACATTATCTAAAAAATAAAAATAAAAAAAATAAAAATATAGGTAGACTAGTAAGTAGTAGAAACACAAAATTATAATCACACCATAACATTCTTTAAGTATTTGCTCGATAGGTTACAAAACTTATAAAATACAGAGCAAAAGTAATATTGAAAAACTAATAAAGATCGCCATAATGATAAATGAAAACAAACTTCGAAAGCAAACCCTAAATGTGAAATTATAAGTGAGAGGAAGATGATTGATTGTCAGTAATATCCTTAACGGTTATTTTACCTTGAAGCATACTCAACTACATTTGATATTGCAGGCCTAACAGAAGGCAACTGCTTAATGCACAACATTGCCAATTTGATGATGGTGATGGCTTATTCTCGTGTTTTGGATAATAGTTGTAATGTTCTTGATAATAGTTTCCATTATGGATGCTCTTTATCCCACTAAGGATTTCAAGCAGTAGAATACCAAAACTATACACATCAAGTTTCGTTGTTATTCTCTTCGAACAAAATACTCGGGTGCTATGTACCTACTACATGCAACAATAAGAAATTATCTTTGTTTTTGTTTACTTACCAATTAATGACAATGAAGAAAATTTTGTTATTCTAGTACTTATAGTGTGCTTCCTGCTTTAATGAACATAAATGGATCATCCTCCTCATAAAGCTTTGCCCATCCAAAGTTTGAGATTTTTAGCATTATAATCTCTATCAAGCAGAATATATGGCCTTGATATTTCTATGGATTATCGGGGGCTCCTAGTTATATAGATATTCTAAACCTTAGGCTATTTGTTTTCAGATTTAGTATCTAATTTCCTAACTAAGTTGTAGTGAACGGTAAGGACCTGCATATAGATCCTTAATTAATTATAGAATAGATATAAGGCAGATGTAAGTGTTAGAAAAAAAGGAAAACTACAAATACATTTTTGAGAAAAATTATTGGTTCTCAAATTTTGTTTATGATCTTGAACTTTGATGCTTAACTAATTAAATCATCAAACAACAAAATGAATTTCAAAGAATAGGAGCTTATTAGATAAAAGAACTTACCGAATAAAGCTTGCTCAAGGGATTCGTTATCCATATATTCATAAATTAGCAAATGCAACCTCTCTCTGAAAAAGAACCCAATAATTTAACAAGATTTTGGTTTTCCAACTAAGACAATGCAAAAACCTCTGCTTTTATTTCTACGGCTTCCTTTTGTTAGGATAACAATATTTCTATTGCAGATTTTTAGAGATTCACAATCTAATTTATTTCAAATTCAAATGTAACCAAAGTTATAGCAGTTATAGTTTATATTCCTTGTACTAATATACTCTGTAATTCATATATCAGCAATACCACATACAATGATTTCAAAGCATTTACATGGTATCAGAGCTTCTCTTTTTTTCTCAATTCCTTCACTATGTCTTCTTCAAGTGATAGTTCCTCTCTTTCTTCATTATCTACTACTATTATTCAATCTTCTATCCGTTATGATTCTCCATTAAGTTGAATACCAGAAACTACCTTGCATGAAAAATGCAATTTACCCCGTTACTTAACTACCAAAAGCTTTAAGGATTTATTGATGGTATTATCCCCTCACCACCAAAAACCATTACCAATTCTGAAACTTCCATTATAACTGCCAATCTTGAGCATGACTCATTGTTCGAAAAGGATCAAATGCTAATGTCATGGCTTATCTCATCCCTAATTGAAGAAATTTTTCCTACATCTCTGGTTTAACTTCTTCATATGATGTTTGGAAGGCCTTATCCTAAGCCTCTAGCTTTATATCCCAAAACAGATAATTGCAAATTCGCATTGAATTACAAGAGCTGAAAAAAGGATGAACTTACTGTTGCTGAATATCTTCATCAAGCCAAATCTTTAGCTGATCAACTACAAGCTGCTGGCCATCCTATATCCTCCGTAGAATTCAATGTTATTATTTATCACAATATTGGCACAGATTATCATCCAATCATTAAAGCTCTAATATGCGGACTGAACCAATATCATTCTATGAATTATATGGGCAGCTTGTTGCTCATGAGATTCTTATCAAGAGTACATAACAATTTCCTACTGCTAATATAGTTGTACGACCTAACAATTCTTCACCATTGCTTCTACCTATAGCACCTAAACCTGTCAACTCTAATTTCATCCAAAGAAGACAATTTTATGGTGCATCTAATATTGTTTTTCATCCAAGAGGACCTTCTCAAACATGTGGCCTTAAAAATCATACTGCAAACTGCTAGGTATTATTTTTATATTATTTTTAATATAGTTTTTATTAGGATTTTTAGTTTTTTTACTTACTTTAACTAGTTTTTATTTTGATTTATTTATGTTTTAAGTTAAGTTTCCTTGATTCTTGATAAGCTTAATTTGAAGGGTTTTTAGTAGGAATGGTGAAGTTACTGGTGAGTTTTCCAACAAATCTGTTTCAGCATGAATTCAATATCCAATTCATTTATTCAATGCATCCCATGCTTAATCAACATTCTCAAACCTATTACTCAACATTCAGCAACAATCTGTTTTCAGCATGAAATTCAATAATCCAATTCATTTATTTCATGCGATCCCATGCTTAATCAACATCTCAAACCTATGTACTCTCAACATTCAAGCAGACATATCTTATCACTATCATCACAGCTACACATATCTCCATGCAAGAAAATTTGTTAACTAAAAAGAGATATCAAACCTTCCACCAAAAGCAGCTTTCAGACTCTTCTTCTTAGCTTCCTTTTGCCTCTACTTTTGAGTTCACCTCTCCTATACATAAGAACTCTTACGAAATAATCTAACAATATCACTAATTATTGAAATTCAGAAATTCTTAACTTGACTTGGTATAGAATAGAGGTGTGAATTTAATGCTTGAAGTCCATTCAATAGGATTGAAGAGAAAGATGAAGAAGGTGGAGAAAAGAAGATGAGTAAAGGAGAGTGAAGGAGATGAAGATAAAGATGAAGAAGGGAAAGCTGAAATGGACAGTCTCGGTAGGAGTGAAATGGAAGTCTCGGGTAGGCTCCAACATATCATTGATTGTATGTGTAAAATTACCAAATGGTACCTCAATTGTCAATAGGTTACAACTTAATACCTAAGCTTTATAGTTTAGAGCAAGTAAGTCCTAATCCTTATAAAGAAAGAAAGAAAGAGTTTTTACTAATTAGGACTATAGACTTCTAGCCCATGTATGACATCCACTGATTTTATAACAATTAAAATATTTATTATTTTATAAGTTTTTTATTTACCTTTTACTTGCCATAATCCAATTATTTCTAAAGGTATTAGGAAAGAGGGAAAAATATCACACCTTTCTTTTGCATAATCAAAGAAAAGAGTTAAAAAAGAAAAATATTAGTTAAGGATTTTTTTTTGGCACAATCATTTTCTATAAGAAAAAGAAAATAAAAAATTAATTAAGCTCAGGAAATTCAATTCCTTGAAGCGTGTTTAACACATTGTCTGCATTGATCATCTGCCTCCTCGATTTCTTGCATATATCATTATTACTGATTCATTTCCTCAACATTAAGGACAAGCTATCTAAGAGCATCTCCAATGCTAATGTAGATTGCTCTTATCTAATTGCCACATCAGAAAAATAGAAAGATTTGTTAAAAATTGCTTTCCAATGCTAATGTCTATTTGGTATGTTGCCTACCACACCATCTGTTACAGTCTAGAGGGAATAGCCACCAATATCATGTTCAAGAAAACAATGGAGGGAGGCATTAGAAATATCTAGCTATCTTATTGGCCGGTTCTAAATTGTAGATAATGACAACACAATTCTGATAATTTTCATTTTAACCATAGGGCTGAAGGTTTCTGTATAATCAACACCATCCTATAGGGTAAATCCCTTGGCCACTAGACGCGCTTTATACCTGTCAATTGTACCATCTGCATTCCTCTTTATATCATAAATCAATTTATTTCCATCTACATTAATATTTGGAGGTTTTAGAAAAAGGGTCCATGTATTGCTATGGAGGAGTGCATTTATCTCTTGTGATATAGCATCACGCCATTGGGAATAAGATTGAGCTTGGTTATAGTTTTGAGGATCTGAGTTTAAGTAATCTAACTTGTAAATTGTTAAATTTACTTGTCTTTTATTTATAGTTGAGCGTCAAAGTTTCTTGGGATGGGTGTGAAGACAAGGTTTGGCAACAAGTAAAAGAGAAAGAAAGGTACTGTTTGATTGTTGATTTTTAGTAGGAGGAGCAGATATCGTGTGCGAGATATTTGAAGGTTGTAAAACTTGTAGTGATGGGGCCTGGATAAGATATGAAGTATCTGTACGATTAAATGAAGAAATATGAGGAGAATATTGTGGGTAGATATTTGGCAATGGGATAAGCTAAATATTATTAGTGGAGATAGGAATATTTGTATTGGAATTTGGTTGTTGGGTTTGATTTTGAGAAGAAGTAGAATTAGGAGGGGAAGAATTTGGAATTTGTTAGGTAAAATCAGTATTTGGTATTATAGCAGGACCATTAGAATTAACGTGTACTCCACTAATTGTAAGTCATGGACTGTAATCAGTATCCTTAATCGAGGTCGGATCCACAACTTGTTCTTTTTGAAATAAAAAAAAATTATCATGAAATCTGACATGGTGTGCTAAATATATTTTACCGGTTTTGGTATCTAAACAATGATATGTACAATGATTTGGGCTTTGACCAAGATATACACGAGGTTGAGTTCTAAACAAAAAAACTCTTTTTGGTACAAAATAGAGTAAGGTGATTTATTACTTATGATTGTAAATGGCATAACATTAATTGATTGAGCACTAGTTTTGAAAAGTATAGTTCCAGTATTTAAAAGGTATTGAAGCATAGGATAACAAAGTTAGACTAGTATCAACTACATGTCTGATTTTCTTTCAACTATGCCATTTTGTTCATGAGTATAAGGGCATACAATACCATTTTGTTCCAAAAAAATGTTTATGCAACTTTTGAAGTTCACCAATCCAATCAGAATAAAAAGATTTTATTTTAGAATTAAATATGCATTCAACATATGTCATGCCCGACTCTAATCACCAGAGGAATTGTCCGCTTTGGATCAAGCCAAATCCCCCATATAGGATTGGCAAGACCCGCATGGTTTTGTCTCGCAGGTGAAATGGCATATAGTTTTGAAAGTTTTATCTTCCATTATTGATTACCAGTTCCGGGAGGTTTATCCAGTAAAAGTAGTACTTTTTCATGAAAAGCACTTAGGAATACCACCAGGAAAGGCGTTCCAAGATCTACACAGTAAATCAACAGACTTATCAACTAGACTTCCATGAATTATATTCTTGCCTTGCTCACCAAATAACGGGATGAAATTTCTTGTGCTTCCTCCATTGACGCTCATTACTAAAAATCAAAGGAGACATACAAACATCAATACACCGATTATTCTCTTGTTTTCCCACTAATGTACTACATTAATTGTTTTTATTAGCGTCATGGTACTTTTGGACCAGTTCACCAATCCAATCAAGAAAAGATAATCAAAGATCTTTTGGTTTATTTTCATGTAACAATACATAACCACTCACTCAGCATTTCGCAACCACAAAATAATGTACAATCTGCCCGTGAACAGCTCAACTCCTTAAATATTACAACATAAAAGAGGAAATAGTGATCCGGCACAAGGTTATATGGAGTTCATATTGCTAACAATCCTCCTATTAACAAGTTTGAGGGAATTACTGATTAAGGGCCCATCCAGGATATCCGCCTACTAAAAGAAGTCTTTTATTAGTAAATAGCCCAAGAGGGTCGTAAAAGTAGGTACTTAATTATACCTTCTCCAGATGGGGCGTGGAGGTTCTGCATGACCTACATGCCTAGGAATTTCTTAAGCGATCAGCACGGGAGGGACTTTAAAACTCGCCACTTCCTCGGCAGTTATCAATTGCAATACATCCGGAACCTCTCTCCCTAGCCATTTTTTTCTTAAAGAAGCCTCCAAATACCTTAAAAGGTGTACCGGTCACTTAATGGGGAAATTAATTATGGGGATTTTAAGTGTAACTATCAAGCACCGTGGTATTGTCGAAGTAATTAGGTAAACATGAATTTGAACAAGGTAATTCATAAAGCCGCGTTCTTTCGTAAGGTGTGTCCCAAAACGATGGAATGTTACCCTAATAGTGGTCATTGCGATTAGTTCGGATTATGACAGAAAACCTTCAGGCCCGTATGGGTCAAAAATGAAAAACTTATGAATCAGAAATTTGTGCGTATGTGGTGCCCATGCCTATCGTTACTACATTTAGAACCGGGCCAATTCTAAAGATAGACTAGAGCTAGCCAAGTAGAGCTTCTTGTCCAAATACTTAGCCCTGCCCTCTTCTCCCTTTTGTAGGTATCTGCTTTGTCACTCGGTGTACGAGCAGTGGATTGAATTGAAATCTAACGGTAGTATTTTATTTCTCTCCATAGTATCTTGGAAAAAACCAGAAATGTATGGAGTGATCGCTTGTCAACACTGGCTCTAGATACTTTCAATAAACCGTACTCAGAGGTAGCATCATATGAGCGGGCTGTTGAGAGGAGAAATACAATGCAAATAATTGATTTTTAACAAACATAATTACCCTTTATCTAAGGTCTGTATAAATACCTTGAATAATGTATAGGGCCTAGAAGTAAGTGAATAAGCAGAGCCATGCCTTGCTATATTAATGGCCATTGGGAGATTGCTGCTTGATGCTTGTTCACCTTAAAACATTTGTCTAGCAAGTGGATAAAATGAAATCAGATATAGAATCTGAATATAATAGACAAAAATTAGAAATTGTATGGAAGTGCCAGGAATTTGTAGATATAACAACAAGACAATAATTGAGACTGTGACAATGTTTTGATGTATATATAATTCAACCGCAACCTTACAAAAGCGAAATATAGGGAAGCATTTCGCTATGTGCATTCAATTAATTTTGTGTATTGTGTGTATGATATTTGTGCCTTTATTTCTAGTTTAGATGAGAAATATATTGAATAATTGTTGCACAATAGAGAAAATAAGATACCTTAACTAATATTTTAGTTGTGCTTTTGTATATTATTACCTTTCTCTTTATGTCATGATCCAATGTTGGAGATTTAGTGCATAAAAGGAGCACACAGGTGTCAGTTGATATTTTTCCCTCTTTCCTCTATAAAGAAATATCTCAATCTGTATTGAACTTAATAATTGGATTAACTCGAGACAAACAAGCGTTAATTAATTAAAGGTTTAATTAAATAAATAGCTTTATAAATATAGTGTATATAATAATCATCTATTAATTATTCTCGTTACTTTGAAATAATTCTCCTGAGGATGGGGTTGTCATCCACATGGGCTTTCATAGTAGGTGCTAATTAAATGTCCTAACTTAATAGGTAAAATCCTTACTCTATTATCTACTTATCATATATTCTTTAATAAGAGTGATGGTACGGTACATTACCCTAGCTAGCCTGCCATCCTAGAAGCTAGCCAGGAGCTTCGCTCTACCTGCCCTCTTAGGATCGCTTTGCCGGGTCGGGATGTGACAACATATTTTTAAAAATTTTGAAACAAATGAGAGACTTCACTTTTATTTTTCAAAAAAAGTACTCGGCTATAGCGGGTAAAATCATCAATAATGATAAACATATACCTATGTCTGAAAAATGATAAAGCGGGAAGCTGTTCCCTAAACATCAACATGTATAATGTCAAAAGAAAAATTAGTTTTGTTTGAAACAAAAGCTAATGGAATTTTTGATAATTTTTCCAATAAACAAAATGAACATGTTGACATTTGTGTATTGGATGTTGGAAGTTGAAAATTATTAATTATGGTAGAAATAGTTTGAAAATTTAGATGACCAAGGCATGCATGCCATTCATCTAAGATTAATCGATCTACAACACAAGCTTATTTTATCAAATATTTTAATTTGTATACATCATTCTCACTGATTCCCTGAAGTGGTACCTTCTTGGTAATCTAATCCTTAACAACAAAATAAGATGGCTAGAATTCAAAAAACTAGGAGTTATTAGTAGTGAATTTTTGGACAAAAAGTTAATTTTTAATAATGGAAGGAACATAAAGAACATCATTTAATTTTAAGGAACCAATTGAAGAAGGAATAGATGATATAACAGTATAAGATATTTGCACACCTTTGCCATTATCTACATGGAGTTGATCAGTCCCTTTATTTTCATCTGCAATGCTCAAGGTGGAAAGATCTAGTGTAATGTGGTAGTTGGCTGCAGTATCTAGAAACCAAGGATTTGAAGTTTAACCAAAGGATTTTTTTGAAGAGAAAGATGGTGAACATCCATATGAATTATAATTGGCTTGTGGATAATTTGTAGGATGTGGACTAGAAAAATCAGGATTACATCTACGGCGACATTGGTATGTAACGACGCAAAAAACTTGATAGGCAAATTCGCAAGTGTATGAAATCACAACAAGTAGTAAAGAATGAGTAGAATATCGTTCCCACGAGGATTCTATACCAAGTACCAAAATTGAGTTAACCTACTCCTATTTAAATAACAATATGAAGAATAGAATCTAAGAATTTAAATTAAAGGAAATAAAACAGAATAAACAGAAATAAAGCAATAATATTTGATGAAAAGAAATTAAGGATTAAAAGCTACTAGCAATTTTGACTTCACTTAATTCTATCCAATTTTATTTTATTAGTTTAATAATCAATTTTAATTGTTCAAGAATGGAAAACAACTTTAAAATCGCTAATAAGCTCTTCTGATGTATTATTAGATATTTAAACCTGGTCTAATTGGCTATATCTTCCAATAGTGCAATCAAACATGAATTAAATCACTAAGTTTTATGGTTTGTTTATGAATTCATATCTATATTTTACTAATGTAAAAAGCAACAGCATGATATATTAGTCAGCATACATAAGGATATCAGCCTGAAAGAACATAGGTTCAACCAGCTTGTAGCGTCTTGATTCAGGTCATTCGGGTTTACGGGTGAATCGGGAAGGGATGTTATATATATATATCCACGGGCGCAGTTTTAGTTTTAGTAAAGGTGCATTTTTCATTTTAGTTTTAGTAAAGGTGCATTTTTCATTTTCATATATATCCCATAGCATATCTGATCGAGTATATGAAAACAAGGAGATGGGCACGTTATTTTTTTACATTCCATATTCATATGGAATTCAATCATGTATTAATTAGATCTAGAAACGAATCTTTTTTACTTTCAACTCCATTTTAGATAGAGTTTTTTTCTATTTTGGAAACAAAAAAATGTACCATCCTTTTTGTATATATAACTGAATAAAAAAAATGGAATTGATTAAGGATAAATTGGATTTGACAAGATTTTGAATTACTAACAAAGAAAGATTATTGTGTATACAAAATTAAAATGAACTGACATTATTATTTATTAATACATTTTCTAGTATTACTGATCAATCAAACATATCTTAAATTAAAAAAAATAAACTAAAAAAGTACTTTTTTATGGTAAAAAATTCATTCATTTCGGTTATTTCACAAGAAAAAGACGAAAACAAAGAATCCGTTGAATTTCAAATAGTAAGTTTCACTAATAAGATACGAAGACTTACTTAACACTTGGAATTGCATAGAAAAGACTATTCATCTTTGGAATTGCATAGAAAAGACTATTCATCTCAGAGGGGTTTGCGAAAAATTCTAGGAAAACGTCAACGATCACTGTCTTATTTAGCAAAGAAAAAGAGAGTATGTTATAAAGAATTAATTAGCTGGTTGGATATTCGGGAGTCAAAAATTCGTTAAACTGATAAATTGAGGAGTTTTTTGAATTATTTGATTTATAAGATCTTGAGGTGAATTTCTTTTTGTTTTCAGTAATTCATGGAAGAATAGATCGAGGAAACCCCTATGAATGTACCAGCTATGCAAAAAGACCTTATGATAGTCAACATGGGTCCCCACCACCCATCAATGCATGGTGTTCTAGATGGCGAAGGATGTTTATTTGACTGTGAACGAATATTTAGGTTATATTTACCACTGTGAACGAATATTAGGTTATTTACACAAAGGCATGGAAAAAATTGCGAAAAATGAACAATTATACAATATTTGCCCTATGTAACACGTTGGGATTATTTGGCTACTATGTTCACAGAAGCAATAACAGTAAATGGCCCAGAACTGTTAGGAAATATTCAAGTGCCTAAAAGAGCTATCTATATCAGGGTAATTATGTTGGAATTCAGTCCTATAGCTTCTCATTTATTATGGCTTGGCATTTTTATAGCGGATATACAAACTCCTTTCTTCTATATTATAGAGAGAGAGAGAGAGTTAGTATATGATTTATTCGAAGCTGCCACTGGTATGAGAATGATGCATAATTATTTTCGTATTGGGGGGGTAGCGGCTGATCTACCTCATGGCTGGATAAATAAAAGTTTGGATTTTTGTGATTATTTTTTAACAAGAGTTGCTGAATATCAAAAACTTATTACACGAAATCCTATTTTTTTAAAACGATTTGATGGAGTTGGTATTGTTGGTACAGAGGAAGTAATAAATTGGGGGTTATCATGATCAATGCTACGAGCTTCTGGAGTACAATGGGATCTTCGTAAAATGGATCGTTATGAGTGTTACTAAGAATTTGATTGGGAAGTCCAGTGGCAAAAAGAAGGGGATTCATTAGCTCGTTATTTAGTCTGAATTGGTGAAACGATGGAATCTATAAAAATTATTCGACAGGCTTTGGAAGGAATTCCGGGTGGGCACTATGAAAATTTAGAAACCTGACGTTTTGATAAAGAAGGGGATCCAGAATGGAATGATTTCGAATATCGATTCATTAGTAAAAAAAACTTCTCCTACTTTTGAATTACCGAAACAAGAACTTTATGTGAGAGTCGAAGCTCCAAAACAGATCGAAGCTCCAAAGGAGAATTGGGAATTTTCCTTGATAGGGGATTAGAGCGATTTTCCTTGGAGGATTTGGAAAATTCGACCCCCGGGTTTTATTTCAATTTTGCCAAATTTCTTCTCTCAATTAGCTTAAAGAATGAAATGGCTGATATTATGACATTACTAGGTAGTTATAGATATCATTAGGCTAGGAAGTTTGATCGTTGAAATTGATCGTTGTATTACACAGAAGTACAAAGCTATTCAATTCTTTTTCTAGATATAGAATCCTGTTAAAACGAGGTCTATTGAATTTTATGGGCTTGTGCTCCCTATTTTTGATCTTTGTATTGGGAATCATTGATAGGCATACTAGTAATCTATGCGTTAGAAAGAGAAATATCTAAGGGATACAAAATGTATTGGACCTAAATATGTCGGTCTTTAGGGGTTTCTTCAAGCTTATGCGAATGGTGACAAAAACTTCCTTTTTCAAAGAGAATCCTTTTTCCCATCTTAGGAAGATACTCGTTTATTCAGTAATATCGGAGCAATCCATGGCAAGTGTTCATTATTCAACTTTATAGCGTATCAAGTTACTTCCTTTGAGGCTATCACTTTAGTTCTAACTTTGATTCTAAATTGGTGTCGTTTTTTATGGATTGCCATTTCAAGTATTGCTCCCATTTGTGACTTCTCAGTATGCTAGATATGGATCCAATAATAAATATTTTTTTTTTTAGGTGGTCTACGAGCCTGCTTTGCTCAATCATTTAGTTATTGAAATTACCAGTTAAGTTCTTTGTGTTGATTCCAATCTCTACATGTGCATTCATTGAAACATAAATTTCCCTGTTCTTTCTTTTTACGACTTTTTAGGAATAAGGCGAAATGAATTGAATAGATATCTTCATTTTTTATTCATATTTAGGTTTGAATGAACTAAATTAGATGTTATATGAGTAAAGGAAAAGCAAACTTCGAATTAAAGTAAAAGGAGGACTCATTCCTATGTACAGGTAAAACAGAAAAAATAATATATATAATTAAGAGAAGAAGACGGTTGCCCCAAGATTTGGTTGTTATTAGTCATCTTTATAATCTGGAAGAGCGGTGTGTCAAAAGATCAAGCTTATAAGTTTTCTTGAGTTTTTCACTTATTCATATTATTATGTATTTACCATATTCTAACAGCGTGACACTATCATTTATATGTATTACCATAATTCTAACAGGTGATTAAGCAAAAATGAGTGGATGGTTAAGAATACCAAGATACACAAAGGATTAGTAATAGACTGAAAATTATCTAAATTATCTAAAAGGGTAGTTCGGCCTAATAGATAATAGAAAAGTATATTAATTGGGGCTTTAAGTTGGTAGAAATGATCAGGTAGTACTCCCCATGATTTCAATCCAGAGTACGCTCCTACCCTTTCATTTTTTTTAATCCCCTTTTTCTTTTTTCTTTTTTTCAGAAAGAAGAATAGGAACGAAAAAAAAAAAGAAATATTTTTTATTCTTTTTTTCTATATCAATATTCATAAAGATGTAATTCGTGTCATAATTCAAAATATCTAACTTTTTCGTAATCGAAAATGATAGGTTGAAATATCTATTGGTATTTTTATAAGGAATATTTTCCTTTTTACAAAGAGTATTTTATCGATTTATTTTATCGAAGGATTTAAGTTATTACTTAAACAAGAAAAATTGAATAAAGGATGAGATCAATTCAGAAGTACTTTTTTATTTTTAGTACTATAATAGATAGAATTTCATTGCTCGAATTTTGGAACGTCGAAAGATTTGATTTTGATCCTATCTATTCTATAAATATTCTATAATATAAATATTCTATAAATATATCAAAATAAATAATATGCTCTTATTTATAGCTTTCGAGGAGCCGTATGAGGTGAGAATCTCATTTACGGTTCTGTAATAGCAATGGGAACAGTGATGTTATCACTGACTATAATTATCTAACAGTTCAAGTGTCGTTGATATAGTTGAGGCACAATCAAAATATAGTTTTTGGGGGTGGAATTTGTGGCGTCAACCTATAGGATTTATCATTTTTTTATTTATTCTCTAGCAGAGTGTGAAAGATTGCCTTTTGATTTACAGGACAACCTATAGGATTTATCATTTTTTTATTTATTCTCTAGCAGAGTGTGAAAGATTGCCTTTTGATTTACCAGAAGCAGAAGAAGAATTAGTAGCAGGCTATCAAATCGAATATTCTGGTAT
>NW_023590789.1:7540512-7557694 GCF_014843425.1 Jatropha curcas | reverse complement strand
AAGAGAGATTGGCGATTGGATTTTAATAAAAGAAGGTCAAGAATCGGACTGGAAGTTTTTTTTGGTTCCCTTGAGGGGAAAATTTAAAAAAAAGACCCCAAGCCAAAAAAATTTCGTAAAAGAAACCCCACGTGGGGGAAAAAGTATTTCCGTCCTTTTATTGGGACTTGGACCCCTAATTGTTTGTTTGAAAGAGAATACTGTCTTTGGCCCGAAGGCCCGTTAAATTTTTGACTGATTTGGGGATTGGTTTGGAATTCAAATCCATGTAATTTGGGGATCAGTTAAAAAGATTAATTTTTGTGTAAATTGTTAAATTCAATTTGATTATTTTAAGAGCTTAACATTAGACCTGATTCTCCTTAATTAAATATTATCGGAGATAATGTAGGCCAGCCTTGAGCAAGGTCTAAAACATTAATAAAAAATCATTTCATAATATTCATTCTTCTTTGCTGGGGGGAAAGAAAGAAAAAAGAGAAAAAAAAGAAAGAATAAGATAAGTCAAAACCCGGCGGCTTAGGCAAGTAGGGCCCCCGCTAAAGCTTGAAAAACCACAAAAAAGGGGCGCTAGGCAAAAAATGGGTAGCTCGTTTAAGTCGAAAACGCCGAAAAGGGCGGCTTAGGCAAGAAAATCAAGAGCTTGAATGAATAAAGTTGGAAAAATTGCTTTGGAAAAGCTAAAATGAATATTCTCAAATTTAAGCGTAAAAAAAAAAGTCATAATCTCATTCCCAATAGCAAGCCCAAAGTCAGGCGGAAGCAAAAGTCCAGAATAAAATAATAAAGTCAAAACGCAGAGGTCTCCAATAAAAGCCAAGAAGGCAAACATCCAAATTCCAAAGCCAAAACCAAAAGTAAAAAAACACAAATAAAAGCCATAGAGAAGTCTAGGTGTCCCCGCTCCATCCATGGAGCAAAACGTCCTCTGAGTCAATCCCTAGCTGTTAACTCTGTCCCAACCTTACGCCTATCCGAGGAGCCAAGCGATCAATCTCCTCTCACCAGTCCAACCTCATCATCAAGCGTCAGCCGTGAAACCTCAACCTCAGAGTAACAATGACTAGCAAGTGGCAAGTCCTCCTTGGCGTCTCAATCGGCCAAGACAGGCAGTAATGAACCAAGCCCGATACTCAGGAGAAGTCCCTGAAACACTGGCAGGTATTAAGGTAAGGCCCATAACCAATATGAATGATCTTCTAACACCAAGCCCTAAAGGACGGGCTCGGTAACGCCCGGGGTAATGGCCTAAAATCAAGCTGAAATCGTCATTCCATAATCGGAACAGTCTGATCTATCCCCATTTTGCCCTCAAAACGCGGCGAGGCGCAGTACCAAGTACAAGGTGTGACGCCTAAAAGGTAAACCCCGAGAATGACGAAAGAGCTGACCTTGAATAAAAGCGGGTGATGTTGTACCAAGGAGATGGGAGATGAACCACAGTATCTCATTTGGACCCAACTCAATCAGCCATGAAGTCCATGCATCAGTAGATGGGTGCGTGATCAAAATCCTCCGTATACGATACTGAGTGGGATTATAGGGCAACAGAGTAGGAGTAGCAACCACTTGAAAGTGGTCCTTCAACCAGACCTGAGTAATGGATCCTTTCTATTACAAGGAAATAAAGTAAAAAAAGCGAGATAACAAAGGGAAATACCTGGAGAATGATAGGAGAGACTGTCCAGTCATCGAACCCTAAAGCAGCCCTGTCAAGACTCCTAATAGTCTCGGCCAGCACTGATAGTCTCTGCCAGTACAATGCCGCCGATGCAACCCATATCCTCCATCTGTCGAACCATGGGGCAGAGTCGCAAATCCCCAAAGCCGGGATCCTTGTTGAACAAGAAACCAGCTATAAGCAGAAAACCAAGGCCCGCATCCTCAGCCTCATCCAGTCTGGGTCGTCTAAGTGAACCTCTGAAAATTCGTCAATCAAGGGCAGTAGAATTGCTTTCTGGTCACCAACAATCATGGCCCTAGCTTGTGGCCCTAGCTTGGGGTCGGCTGAACTCAAACAGGGTTTCAAAAACGACCCCTAACATACCCGATTTTTTACCTATGCTTGACCAAAGGGGCATTGGGGTCACACGCCTATGATAGCACAAAACTCCTCAAAAAGAGAAGGGCCAGCATCTTCCTCCAAATCATGGCCCCAAACCGGAAAACGTGGGCTTCAAGGTCCAACAAGAAAGGCTCCTCCCAATAGTAATATTTAAGATCATGAAAGAATTTTTTTTCTTTTGTTGATAAGAAAGATTGGGAGGAGTAATCTTGCAAGCAATGTAGTTATCTATATCTGCATACCATGGAGCTTGTATATTTGCTAGACGAAGAAGATTGTAAAGCCCTAATTTTTCTGTGTCTAAAATAATAGTTTTACCGGCCTGTGAATAGTACCACCGGTCCAGGAGTCAGTATTATTTTGGTCCAGAAAAATTACTATCTATGTTTCATATTTTGTTTAATATTTTTGGAGTATGCATACATGATACATGATTTTTATGGGTAGAAATAAGTAATGAAATATTTTTTGGAGAATTTAAGATAATTGAGTGAATAGTGAATTATGGTTGTTATATTAAGTAAGGAAATTTGGGAGGAATTATTTTTAAGGATTAATTTGAGAATTTTATGGAGATAAATAATATTTTGAAGGAATTTACTTGGAGATTATTTGTAGCCATTAGATGAGATTACTTGACTTAATCCTAGCTATCCAATTAGGGGAAAAGACTAAAATACCCTTGTTGCTTTATATAAGTCAACCATCAATTATTGTACAACCATTTTTCTTTCTTCTTCTTTTTTCCTTACACGTCTCCTCCTCCTCCTCCTTCTTCTTCTTCTTCTTCATTTTCTTCAATTCTTCCTTACTAAAAACATCAAATTCACCCCAACCAACTTGATTTAAGTTATTAATCCTAGAGATTAAAGCTTGGGAAGTGATTTTTGGTGAATTATTTCAAGAAATTTGGTTTGGTGAATTATTTCAAGAAATTTGGAGATTCTCTACTTCAGCCAAAGGTTGGAGAAACCTCTACCATGGAGTAAAGGCAAAGTGAGAGCTTAGAAAGTTTTAATTTAAGCTTGCTAAAGCTTATTTTTAAGGTTGTTAAGTGTTCATAAAACACAACCCTTACCTTACCAAATTTTTGAATTTTGTTGCACTTTATGCTCCTTATGTTGGATATTTTGGGATTTTGTATGAAAATGATTGAAATTTGTTGAATTTTGGTTGCCCATTTACATGCTTCTTTGGCTGATATTGTGATGAGTCATTTATGTTTTGGTAAGACATTTCTACCTTGGTATCTTTGTTGTTCATGTTTCCTTTCATGGTTAAAGTAAGCTGAATTTGGGAAAATGGGTTTTATTGAGTGAGTTTAAGGACATTTTTCGAATCCTTTATAGTTTCCATTTGTGTCTTAGTCCTTCATAAATTTTAAGTGTCTCTCTCTTAGCTTTCCCAAACCCAATCCTCTTTGTGTCCAATTTGGAGATAATATAGCTCAAGCTTATGGCTTGAAACCACCCCAACTCACTGTGTTATGACGGGCCACATGCCAATCCACTAGAATTGATTGGGCCCATTTTTGACCAAACTAAATAAATGGAAATTATGTTCTGAGTTTCTTCATGAGAGTTTTTCCTTCTGTGTCTTGGAAAGACTCTCTGGTTTTGGATTGAATTAATTTGAGTGTTTGGTTTAAGGAGTAAATCAATAACATTGGACTTTGTTCTGCTGAATCAAGGTCTGGACTGTTGGTTCTTGTGTTCCCAAGCTTTTGTTTGCTAAACCTTGCAGATTGATCCCTGGGCTGGATCCCTTTCATAACATTTGTATAAAATTTTGTCTTAATTGTTCTAAATGAATCTAATTTCGTTCCAATTTTGGAGACCTAGTAACTCAGTTTAATGTCTTAAAAAACCCTGCAAAAGGTCAAGGTTATAATTAAATGCTGGAAATTTCCTATGCCTTGAATCATGGGTTATTGGCTCATTGTAATGTAATGAATCCATGTGTGATGAGGTTCCTTGATTATTTGGTAATGTTTGAGGATTTATTTGACAAAAAAAAATAAGAATATAAGTATTGAAAAAAGTGTTTATGTAACACCCGCAGCCCAATCCCGAAAGAAACCCGATCGGTGTGCCACAATTCGGTGCCGGGAGGCACCTTTCCTAAACCGACATAGTAAATCATAACCAACCATATTATGAATTAGAAGTAACTTAGTATTCACAAGTTTAGCAAGTAATAATATTTTGTTTTGAAAATGATTTGGGAGAGTCCTATCAGAAAAAACTGCAAGAAGGTTTCCCCTAAAAAATAGAAAGTTGCCGAACCATATGAATACAAAGCACTCCCCAAAATTCAAACTTCCAAACCCCATCAAAAGTCCCCAATAACAACACAAATACACTTCTATATATTTCATAACTACAATAATTCCGTCATAACATTTTAATATTCGTCACTTAAAATACATTCATTATATACATATATATAATATTGTTTATATCCAAACATTTAAAATAAAATCTCAATGCTTTATCTCCAAAATAATATACACCAAACTAAATTAATCCAATTACAATGCCTTTAAGTTATAAATTCAAATAACATAATCTCCGAAAGTAATAATTATACCATGCCTAAATTCTTAAGTACATCAAACTAATTCTACCACTACTAAAAATAGTCTCTTTCTGTTCTAAAGCTACTCTTTTGATCCTTCAAAGTAGCAACCACGTACTTCAATCCCTGCGCGGAATAAAAAATCAAACGCGCTGAGTATAAAACTTAGTGGTGCTCATAAATAACAAACTTACCATGTGCCATTGGCCACACCACTTAAAATATAAATTTTCATCAAAAGAACATACATTACAATAGCAAAAGAAATATCAAATAAACTTATAAATAATAACATAAGTAATTTAATTCTTCCAAATCATAAATTCATTACTTGGACATTTATTATACCAATACACATACTCTTTATTTTAAAACCATGTACCGAAATATCATGCTTTGAAAATTCATTTGATAACATAATCATTTTTTTCCAAACTAAGGTTTACTGAAATAATATAATCTCATTCATTTAAGTGCCTTAAAAATCTTTTCCAAGGGCTCGCATACACTTAGGAGAAAGAGAAGCAGATAGGTTTTCATAACTTATTCATAGTAGCCTTAGGTCCCCAACCTTTTCATAACATATAGAGTGCATCCGCCCTAACATAAGACACCCACGTACCTAGCATATGATCATAGCTTCTTATCATAGACGTCCGCCCTAACATAAGACACTCACGTGCCTAGCATATGATCATAGCTTCTTATCATAATGGCATCAAATGCCGAGCATGCTCATCATACATGAAATCAAACCACGCATCAAATTCACACCAAGTATATTAGAGCCCAAAATCCTTGTTTTAATTCTTACTTCATAACACTTCTCATAAAACTTGTCTTATGCTTTAGTCTTCTTAAATTCATAATGTCAGCTTACTTTACAAAGTCAATAACTCATAAAAAAATTCATATTTAACCAAAATTACTTAACTTAGAAAATTTCTTATCATATGAAATCATATATGTAAGCTTACTTTAGAACTTAAGTAACTCATAAATAAAGTAATTCATGAAATTCTCATACTTAAAACATAATTACTCAACATAGGAAATTTCTCATAAACTCACTTTCTTGAAAACTTACTTAAAGTCATAATAAGATTTATGATAAATAAATTCTTACTATAAAAATCACTTATAGCATTTTAAAACATATATAAATCAAAAGATCCCATTTAAAGCATCCTTTATATATATATATATATCCACAACAACACTTTTCAAACTTATGTCTTATTTTTGTCAAATAAATCTTAAAGTATACAAAGAATCAAGAGAACTTCATCGAACTTCATCAACACATGAAATTCATACCACTTTAATCCAAATAAAACTATGATTCCAGGCATAGAAAATTCCAGCATTAATTTTATAAACCTTGACCTTTGCTGGGGTTTCTAAAGACATAACTTGAGTTCTAGATCTTCAAATTGAAGTGACGTTTAATTCATTAGAAAGATAAGAACAAAAAGTATACAAATGTTATCAAAGGGACAAACAGCCCAGATCAATATGTAAAGATGGTGAAAAAAAGCTAGGAACACACCAATAAGTCCAAACCTGAATTCAGCAGAACTAATTCCAAATGTTTATCCAAATTCCTAACTTATCCAATGTTTATCAAATTCCTACTTATCCAGATGCTCAAATCAAACCAATCCAAAACCAGAGAAGTCTCAAGACACAGGGCAACAACTCTCATGAAGAACTCAGAACAAATATTACCATTATAGTGGTCAAAATGGGCACTCAATTCAGTGATACCTGTGGCCCGTCATAACAGAGTCAGTTTAGGTGTTTTAGCCATAATTTGAGCTATACATATCCAAATTGGACACAAGAGGATGGGTTGGAAAGCTAAGAAGTAGACCTACAACGTTTATGAAGGACTCAGACACAAATGTAAACTAGAAAGGATCGAAACACAGTCCTTAATCTCACTCAATATCACTTTTTGTTTTTTTTCCAGTTTCAGCTTACTTAAAGCATATACAAGGTAGAGATATGTCTACCAAACCATACTCCATACTCCCCATCAAACATCATCTTAAGAGCATAAAGTTAACAAAGAATAAATAAGAAAAAACTTAAGCCCTTTTCATCAATAGGTTCTGCCAAACTCTTGGAAAAATGAAAGAATTGGAAAATGAAGAATAAAATATTTTTCTCATCAATTCAACATATAGACATGCTTAGAAATCTCCCAAGAACACATTTATACCACCAAAGTTCAATAATCAAAGTATTTCATATAAAATTTCCCATTGTCACAAAATAGTATAAACTTCACAAAATCAAAAATTTAAACAAGGTAAGAGTTTTTTATGAACACTTACCTTAAGAATCAAGCTTGGAACACCCAAAAATCACCAACCCAAAAATCATCAAATCAAACTTTAGTCTTGAGTTTCTCCAACTTAGATAGTTCACCTAGTACTAACAAAAGAAAATCCTCAAATAAACTCAAAACCCAAAGCAAAAGGCATAGAAAAATACTATGAGAATGAAAGGATCCAAAATCCCTAATTAATTCTATAAATCAACCTCAAAATCACAAAATCTACCTACTTGAACTTTAGCTAAAACTCAAAAATTCTTCAAATCCTTAAGCTCCAATACAATGAATAACCATAAATCTTCAAGAGGAAGGTCTTGGATTGTGTTCATATGGTCTAGTTAGAGTGATTTCTTGTGAGAAATTGAAAACAATAAGGGAAGAAATGAGAGGGTAAGTTTCGGCCAAGGAAGAGAAGAAAGAAAGAAATTCACGGTTTGAAGAGAGGAAGAAGAGGAAAGTGGTTCCTCAAATTAATTGAGCAACAGGGTATTTTTAGTTCTTACTCTACATTGGATGGCTAAGATTAAGTCATTGTCAATGGTAATCTAATCCAAATGGCTAAAAAAATATTCTCCAATGTATTTCCTTCAAAATAATATTTATCTTCACAAAAATTTCTCAAAATTTGAATCATTCAAATATCATTTCCTCTAATTTTCCTTAATAATATAAACACCATCTCGAAAATTTACTCTATAACAATAATTTTTCTCATTTCCTTAATTAATATTAACCACCATAATTCAACTATTCACTAATTATCTAAATTCTCCAAAAAATATTCATTTACTTTAACTTTCTACCCATAAAAATTCATGTATGCATACTCCAAAAATATTTAAATAAAAATATTTAATACATTGATAGTAATTTTTCTGGACCAAAATAATATCAATGGTCCGGACTGGTAGTACTATTCACAGACGGTGGTAATATTCATAGACTTGATAAAATCACTAATCCATCCATTAGTTAATTGTACTCAATATTCTACCTCGGGTCTAAATAAAATATTTTATGCCCCTCTCATGTTAGCCACCATTCCATGACTCGATAAAATAATACCATATAAGATTCGAAAATTTTTGGGGCGTTACATTAATCTTTCTTTAAATTTAATCCGGCAAATTTGTCAATAGTGGGGCAATTTGAGTTTAATCAAAAGCAAGTCAATTAATTACTGATTGATTATGAGATTTTTTAAGATTTTATTTCTTTCGTTTATTATTAATTACACTATTAAACTCAGTTTGTGGCCCGCCTTTAACCATAAGGCAAGGAGCGGGTCTTTTACTTATTTTGATATGTATTACGGATGGATGATGGATGATTATGATTTATCTGTGTGAATGCAATGAATGAATCTAATTGGGACGGTTAATTAATTTTCCCACCAATAGGAATTCCGGGTTCCGATTTATTCGGTTGGGTTTAAATAATTGGCCTTTTCTTTAAAAATAAAATTCAAAGTTAGAAATCGTAGTGTTAAAAGAGCCGGTTTTTCTGGGCATCGCGCTTCCAACGGGCCGACGTTACGCTAATTCCCTTACCTAGAATCGTACTTGGTACGCCTGACCAGTCCTCTTTTCAAATAAAAGGCCTTTGAATAAAAATGGAAAAAATTGGAGTTCAATTTTACGAAAATTAAAAAAAATGGAAACCGGTCCCAATTGCCCGAAAAAATGGGTGCGACTAAAAAATGATTATAAGACGATTTATCGGCATCGCTATATCCAAAAAAGGTTTTTTGTATCACCACTTTTTCAAAGATAAATACACATTCAAACACAATTAAATAAAAACCATTTTTATTGATTTTTCATCCGGAGCGCGAAAAACAACCGATAGGGGTAAGGGACTTATGATGTTGGATTCTCTTTCTTCTCAACAAATCCCGGAAAATTCACTCTTGAAAAGTGGGACCCATTTATCAAGTGATGATTCTCAAATGGGCGATCCGTACCGACAAAGGATGTTTAGTACGGAACGAACTGTGCCGGCCTTCTTGGCATTTCAAAACCGAATAAGAGGCGCCTCGATCTTACTTAGTGAGAATAGTCTACAGCAACTAGGATGAATTGATGGACCAAATGGACGCCTTTGGCGTGGGGAATCTTTTCTTCGCATCACATCTATCCCCCAAGTTGCGAAGGGCCAAGGTGAAAGCAATGGGAATTCAAGAAATTGACCGGAGGGCTGTTTTTTGCAGCTTAGCAAAAATTTTTGACACTTCATGGCACTTTTGCGCGTGCCTCACGCAATCGCATTTCATAGTGGAACCAGGTAATAACCCAGGTTCATGATTTTTCGAGCCAGAGCTATCCCATGCATGTGTGCGAGCCGACTTCCCCGTTGTGTAAAGAATCCATAATGGTTTGAACTTTCCCCTTCGTCTACGCATCTTAGGTGCAAAACCGTATCCAACTTCTTTTATATTAGAACTCCCCAGTAAGGAAAATATTCGGATCTAACCGTCTCAATGTCCGATGATCAGTCTTCGGAGGATCCATCCGGGGAAGCCTCGTTCCGAATGATAATTCTGTACGTCCCAAAACCAAGGGCTTGTTCATCGACCAAATTCATGATTGTGGGCCGATTGTTTTCTATAGCCAAACTGTTCAAAGGTTCGAATTGATTTGGTTCCCTTCTACATTGACCATGGAAGCTAAAGTAGCAAGGGCGATCAACAAACTGGTTCTGTGTTGGGGGGCAGTAATGGAAAGACAGATCCTTCGAATTGTTGAGCCAATTTCAATCCAAGCGTTGTAGGTAAGGAACCAAAACGGCGTCTTCCCTTTATTTTTGCCAATTACTTAACTTGAAAGACTATTAAATTGGAACCCCGAAAACCCTTAAGGACTTTTATCTCTTCTTCCAGGGTAGTTCTAAACCCCTTAATGCAAGCCTTCATTACTCGGCTTCATTGTTGGGTGCAGTCGAAATCTAACTTGACTGTGATTGGGGACGTATTGTCTCCACAAAGGAGTTTTGAAACACGGACTCCAATTCCATTCCATTTAATAATTCGAAGCTCCATCAAAATACATCTCCCAAACGTCATTTTTCCACGGTTCAAGAGATCTTCGTCGGGAAACTCCACTTTCTTTCATTTTCGGTCTTCCACGGGCAGTCTCCGCTAATTGGTCGCCAAGGCTCCTCCTTTTTACTGCCTTTTCGTTGTACAAATTTCCACGTCATAGGCTGCGAAGCACTGACACCCAACTAGCCATCTTACTGTCAAGAACCGGCCTCTTCCATAAGGAATTTTCAAGGGGTTCGATTCAGAGATAACATATGTGGTATTAGGATCAAAGGTAGTCGTGCAGCTTTGTACACAGCCCACTAAGAGCCAGACATAACTTCTCTATCTTATTATTACTTCAAACTCATTAGTTCTTAGGCATCCTTTTTGCTAAGATAGTACACGACAATTCTCTACCCGGTGTCTTTCTGCTTGTTGAACTAACATGCCACCATCGCTTCTTCTGTCAACTGATAGGTACAATAGCAAAGTTTTCCTGGGCCTTGCGTGGTTGATGTAAGATGGGGGAGATAATAGATACTGTGTGGACTTGATCAAAGGATTTCTGACAAGTCTTCGTTCCATTTGACGATACCCTTTCCTGAAGTTTAATTTGAAGATTCGGACCACAAGTATCGGCAATCTGATTTAAGTGAACGGGCTGATGTACTGTAGCCTTTCCCAGGAAACCCCGAACTTCCTTTTCCGCCTTCAGGTACTGGCATTTCCAAAGTGGCTTTGTGGCTTTTGAAGGGTCAATCTCTATTGCCTTTTTCGGCTGGACCATATTTGCACCCAGAAATACTCCGGATGTAGCTCCCAAACAACATTTTGCCGGATTTGAGCTTTTTAAATTGTACTTTTGAAGCCTAAGGAAGAACTTCTCAAGTGCTGTGGTATGTTTCTTCAGCTGTTTTTTATTTAACAACCTTGTCGTCCACATACACCTCAACTTCTTTATGAATCATGTTCAGTGGAAGGATAGTTATTGCCATATCTTTTGATAAGTTTGCCCCGGCATTTTTGAGCCCAAAAGGCATGGACCCTTGTAGCAGTAGGTTCCCCACTCCGTGATGAATGCTCATCTTCTCTTTGTCTGCAAACAGTGAAACATCATTATCTTGATTATACACCGACAGCGAGATTAGTAAGGAGACCATCTCGTGTCCAGGCCATTCGGTCAACCAACAAGCTCAATATGAGGCAAAGGAAATCGCCTTCAAGACTATGCTTTATTCAGATCCCAGTAGTCGACACACATTCGCCACCTTTCCATCCTTCTTAGGAACCGGGCACTAATGTTTTGCTAAGCCATGTTGGGTAGGCAATAGGCTCTATGTGAACTTGTTTTGTCCAATTGCTTAGCTACTTCCTCCTTGATTTTTCAAGGAACCATTCTGTTTTTCAGCCTCCTTGGCTTGTCTGTTTACCGGCTTATGGCCTCGGGGTTACAACTGGAAATCTTGTGCACTTGCTATTTGCGGGTCATTCCCGGTGGTGTTCACTAGCCTTCCACATGAAGCAATCGGCAAAACTTCTTCAAGCATTCACGATGATTTGTCCCCTGTTCACACAGTCAGGGATGCAATGTATGTATGTTTCATTTTCTTCTTTGCCAATGAATTATTTTCTCTTTTTCATTTTTTAATTCATTTATTTCTTTTCATTATTTTTTCCTTTAGATATGTTGGAAAAGATTGACGGATGCAGGGTAACCAATTGATCTTGTAAACTTTATTGATAAGGACGGGAATCGTTCCTCAAAAATTGACATCAAATTTTAAAAATCCGAATTTTTCCAAACCGATACAAAAAGACTCGGAATGGACTCTAACTCGATTTCAGAATCTCTAAGAGGTCAGGACTCAGACTCAGTTACAGGATCTGACAATTCGTCTAGACTCTAGATTTGGCTCAGATGGGGAAGGTTTGTCGAGTTTTAGCGCGCTCCTCTTCGGTTTTATACCAGTTTGGTGAGATGCGCCCTTTAATTCAGCTTGATCAGGCTCAGTAAGTCTTGGTTCCCATTCATTACTAGTAATAACTGACAACCTTCGTCAAAGAGATTTTGGCTGCATGAGATCTTCTTATCTCCAGCTCGGTTATTGCCTTGGCTTCGTTGTCGCAGGCATCGAGCAAATATTTCCCAGCCCGGCAGCATTTTCTTAGCTGTCCGGGAAGCTAGGAATGGTTCCTTGGAAAGGCCACAATAAGGAATTGTTCTCCCGGTTTGCAGAAATGACCATTTCAAAGTCAAAAGGTAAGGCCGCATCTGATACTCTCTTCTTTATCTTCTCCTGGTCTTTCCAGCAAGGGGTTCTTCATAGTGGCTGAAACCAGCCCAAAGGTCCCTTTGTTTCACCGGACACTCCCAAGCTTGCAGTGTGGGGTATGTCTTTTCCGGACCTCGCCATAACCATCCGGCAGGTAGGACATTTTCAGCATTAAAGGAATCATACAGTTTATTTGCGTCCGTCCCGAAATCAAAGAAAATTTGAGAGTTTGCAGTTTTTCCCTCTTGGCACTGATACTGTGTCATATTGAAATCCTGAAAAGGGGCAGGTTGGCATTCATCAGGGCTGAACTCAAGAGAGAGGGCCGGCCCCTTTAATCTTCTTTCAGTTTGGCGTATAGCATCCCCCTTGAAATAGTTTTGATAGACTTTTCCTCGTAAGGAAACTTGACCTTTTGATCGCAAAGAAAGAGGGCAACTGCCTTGGCTACGATGTATCCATGGTCGTCCCAAGAGTAGGTGAAACTGGTAGGCACATCTTTCAATACTTGGAATGGGACCTCCATCATAGCTGGCCCAATCGCTAATTTCATGGTGGCAAACCCCAATACTTCCCTCCCGGTGCTGTCATAAGCTTTGACTATCTGGTCCGAGTTGGCATTGAAAATCGCTTCCTCCAACTCCAGACAGCTAGCTATCCTTAGTGCAGAGCATTCAAGCGCCTGACCCTATTGTCAATGTAGAACCATGGCGGGCACAGTCTTTTCTCATAGTTCTAAATAGTAAACGTAGAGTGCATCATTGTGAACTTGCTTTCCTTCCTTGGGGCAAAGTCATCGGTCGGAAAACCCAATGCTTTGCATCTTGGATGCTTGTTGTAAGGGTGGATACAGCACTTCAGGGCTAAACCTCACCGATTGTTTGTAGGTTGACTGCAAAGGCCTTGCAAAGAGCTTGCGATGAGGGAAAAGATGATTGCCAGAAGTTTCCCAAATTGATACCCCTAGCCTGGTCTTTTTTTAACTCGAAAGTACGGGTTCTTCTTTGGCTTCAGCTGTCCCTTTGGTAGGGGCTTATTTGGACCTTGGTCCAGAACTATGTTCATACTATCTCTCCACTCGCTTGGTCATTGCATCGACCTCTTTAGAGAAGTCATTCAGGTCTAGACACAGACGTCATTCTTCTAGGAATAGTTCAAAAGGACGATTCCAATTCCTGGTGCAGCAACGCTAGCAATTATTTTTCATGATTTGTAAAAGGATTAGTGCTAATATATATGGCTTACTCTTTGGAATGGATTGAACCGTTATCCACCAGGTGCCTGGATGCGTTCTTAAAGCGTCACAGGCATGCTTCAATCTTGTGCCCTGTTCCCCTGATGCGTACTCATACGTATTCATGTCAGCCCTATAGTTCCTCGACAAATTGGTTGGGTGGGTGGCCTTGCTTCCAGAAGGCTTAATAGTAATTGCCTTGGACAGCCTCCTCGGAATACAAAAAAGATTGGCATCCCGAGATCAGTGTAAGTCCATCCTCAACTGGCTGCCATTTCTTCATCATTCCCCACACGTTAAAGGATTCGTGGGGGTGATACTTTTGCCACTTCGTGCGAATTTTGCAGCTTGGACTATGGCTTCTTATACTTTGAGGTACCCGAGTCTTCTTTTCAGTTGACCCATTTTGGAATTAAATCCTCTACCTTTGGTCGCAGTAGCAAATGGAGCGACTGGAAACATGGGTAGTTACTGGAGTTTTGCAGTTGTTTTGGGTAGACACGCAGCAGATTTTTTGATGATTATGTCTACCTGTTCTTGTTCTGCAGGCCGATTGATCTTTGGGCGGCCTTGGCCCTCCACCCTCGTAAAGAAATGAGGAAAAGGGTTCGTTTGTTCTTTTGTTTAGTGGTTTCTAGTTCTCTCTGAAGTAAACATCCACTTCTAGTATTATAGTGGTACTGCGTGTTAAATGCATTGGCCACATTGTCTCCTAACTCTCATTTTTAGTCTGATCCAGGCTTGACAAACCATCTCCAAAGTAGCACCAGTCAGAGATTGGTTGAAACAATGATTCAAGGAGCTCGCTGTTTCAACAAACGGGTTGAGGGCACCACATACATTTTCAGTGCGTTGGGACAAGTGGTGGTTCCATCAAAACTTGTCCATGTTAGGCATCTTGAACTTTGTCGGCAATCTTTGCTCACGGGGAAACAAGGACAAGGAGTTCCATTGTCCACCACGTTCCTTATGTGTTTTAAGGGGCAGTTGATTATTGACCTTATCCAAAAGTTCCAATTTTTCTTTCATTTTCTGAGCTTCTCAGCTCCACTGGAGATAGCAGCAGTTCTGGAGGGCCATGTCATCCAGGTTAAGGGCGAGGGTTTGAGGACGTCGGTCCGAGGCAACAAGTGTCCCTGATTGGAGTAGCAAGGATCACTTCCCCAGCGGACATTCCCCATTTCCATTACCACTTACTAGTTCAGCTATTAGGGCGAGTTCTCTGCAGCTAACGTGCCTCATTCATTCTATCCTCCATTCTGGCTTTCCAGTTGTTTCCATGAAGGATTTGGATAGTCAGACAAAGTTTGATGCCATTGGTGGCAATTGAAGTTGGTGAAAGTTGGGTTAAAGCTGGTGAAGCTCGGTGAGGTTGGTGATAGCACTGTATAGGTGTGACTTGGAAGCTTGGATAGGCACTCGAACAGTGGGGTACCTGTTAAGGATAAGGGGTAACTGGCATTTAAGGTACAGTAGGTCAGTATTGTGTATCAGGGTAGCTGAATGTGAGGTAGATCGATCCCTTGTCCAATTGTGCATGACCAAAAAAGAATATTTTGTGTTCTTTTTAATGCTTGTAATGTTTTATTGAGATGATATGTCATGAATGCGCACCAATTATCACGGTTCATAATCCGTTTAATTGAATGATTCACAGTCATTTGGGGTGCATATAGCCCTACAAGTATAGGTTCTATAGGCTATAGACCACAAATAGAAAATTTGGCTTATTAAGGACCCTTAACCTTGAGTTAAGGATATACCTAACCACATTGTTGAAACAAAGAGTTTCTGTGGGCCCAACAGTTCGCATACTCATTGGCCACCCCCAAAAGGATTAGGAATGGTTGCGATAACAAGGAGGACGCTTTGGCTGATCTGATCGGACATAATACAAGGAGACCTGCCGATCAGCTGCTACTCGCTATCCGTAGAACTCAGAAAGTTTGAACCAGGAAGAGAAGATAATTCATTTGAAATTCGTTTTGGCAATGGAGCGAGAAAAAAGATTCTCAATCGGTTGCAAATAAAATCAACAAAATTTGGACTGTTTTCATTAAATTTTACAATTAAGTCCAAAGTTTCCTTATCAAGTATTCTTAAAGAAAGAACACTTTGATTCGTGTAGGCGGAGGTACGCTGTACAAAACAAAGCACAACAAAATAATACCCTAAAGAAGGGCAGTTAGTTGAATGCAGAGCAATTGTAGTCGCACTTTATGCAACCAAAAATGATTACATAATCGTCCCCCAGTAGAGTCACCAAATTGTGGACCCTCCCCCGAAGGGCAAAATTGTGCTAGAACGAGGTATGCTTCACATGGTGTGTTTAATAAGTCACCACCTTAAGTTTATTTTTATAAGGGAAAACTAAGAAAGAACCCTAAATGACTCCCCAATTTTAATTAACCTCAAGTCTAATTATGTATCCAAAAGTTTAAGGCACAATTCTTACGAACCCGAGGTGGATTCCCGAGACTATGTCCATGCTGATTAAACTAACCTAAGTGTAAAATTGCTTTGCAAGGTTAAATTGATGCAATTGATCAGTAAAGTGTTTTGGGATTTCGACTGCCGCTCGGGTAAATTCCCAAACGGGTCCTACGTACTATCGTTTGAATGAGAGATCAAAGCCGGACGTAGGTTCGATAAAGCCTATTTTCAAAGGTATCTTGAAGGGTGGTATGCTTCATGCATGAGTGTTGTGCATGCTTCGTGCATTTTTAGGCATTTTTGCCAAAGTTGATGATTTTCTGTTTTAGGCAATTTATTGCCGAAAGGTGCTTTGATGGCAATTTATTGCCAAATTTGATGTTTGGGCTATTGTGCCAAAATGATGATTTAAGGCAATTAGTGCCAAAAGTGATATTTAGGCAATTTGTTGCCAAAGATTGTTAGGCGATTGTCGCCAAAATGATTTAAGGGGCATTTGGCCAAAGGTGGTTTTCGTTTGGCGCGATTTTTCGCCAAAGGATTTAAGGCATTTGTGCCAAAAGATTGGATATGTAATTTAGGGGCAATTTATTGCCAAAGAAAAAGTTATATTGGTGCGATTTGTTGCCAAAAGTGGTTATTTGAATTATAAAGGCAAATTGTTTGCCAAAAGCGATTGATTTAAACCGTAGGCAATTATGATTGCCAAACGTGATGATTAAACTGTAGTCATCAAAAAACGTGATTTGATTAAAGGCTTTTAGCCACAATTATTGATTAATTGGACTTTTAGCCGAAACTGTTCGAACATAAAGCAATTACCACACGTAGTTATAATTAAACTAGGCACTTTTAGCCAATATGTTCGGAGTTAAGCATTAATACCACGATTATTTGATTTAACCGGGCATTACGCCTAAACTTTGCTTACCAAAATGACGATGGGTGAATGCGCAGTTATTTAAATTAGAATTCAGAGGGTAGAAAGAGTGAAAATGCCACAAAATGCTAGGAAACTTAAAATGGGCAGAGTTCGTTATTACCTTGAGTAATCGGCGGCCGCTTCTTAGCTTTCAGTTTGAAAAATTTCAGATTTTAAAAACCTCCTCGTTTGGGAATATTAATAAAAATTAAAGTCAATTAAGTGACCAAATATTCCACAAAACAGCAGAGTTAATAGAAAGCCTAAAAAAAAATCCTTCCTCTCTTTTTTTTTTTTTTTTTTTTTTTTTTTTTT
>NW_023590789.1:7434819-7540012 GCF_014843425.1 Jatropha curcas | reverse complement strand
AAGAGAGAGATACCGCGCTAATACCTGCGTGACGCAGATAGAGGCGTGACCGGCACTCTTAGCTGGCGTCACGCAAGGCTCTAAACAGGACTGAACATCTTCTGGCGGGCGCGCCCGTGCAATGGCCTGCAACTGTTTGTAAATGGATACGCGGCAACTGTTAAAAACGAAAAAGTAAGTCGCGTTAACGCGGCTTATGGCTTGCGTCACGCAGCTTGTGGACGGCGTCCCACGGCAGCTTTTTAAACCTACGTGACGCGAATTGCTTCTGTTGGCTCTAAAGCCAATATAAAATACAACCATTTACAGCAAAACGGGACTATTTTTTGACACTTTTCTCTCATTTTCTCTGGACTTTTCAATATTTTAAGCAGAGATTTTTTTGATTTACGGCTAGGGTTCTTCCCCTAAGAACTCAAGTGAGTAACCTTGAGGATAGATCAAGCCCATTAGATATTTTATTTAGATTGAAAAAATTAAAACACAAAAAAAGAAGGAAACAAAAAGAGTAAAAGAGAGAAAAGGAAAAAGAAACGTTTATTTTCCTAGAACTTGATAACAAACAACCTCTGGGATGGTAAAGCAGTGTTCCTAATCCAAATCAAAGTGTATGGCAATCCTCGAAATCTAAGGGTAAGGTAATCAATTTTAAAAACTTTCTCTTTTCATTTTTAGTCATTTATTTGTTAAAAATCTCATTTTCCCTAGTATTTAGTTTAGTTTGGTATTGGTTAAACATCATTTTGGGCCCATTCTGAGCAATTTCTGAGTTGTTTGGTGTTAAATCACTGTTACAAAAATAACACGTAGAAGTAGTTTGAAAGGTAGTTGGCGACCAGAGCAGTCGCGTCACGCAACTAATACCTGCGTGACGCGGCTGTTATGTCCAAAAGTCCTTTGATTTCGGCTGGACCACCTGGTGACGGCGGCTATTCCGCATACTCAGTATATTTTTATTCTCAATATTTGTATTTAATGCGATAATCTCTTGAAATAAATAATCAATAAAGTTGAGGGTTTTGGAAAAATAAGTCATAAACAGTTCCGTCATGTAGGTAGGAGTTCCATCACGTGATGTTCTTCATAGAACACCCAACGTGAACGCGACTGTTGTAAGTGCACTAAGAATGAATAAGAGTTCCATCACGTGGACTGTTCTTCAATAGAACAAGCAGCGTGACGCAACTGTTATGAGTTCCAGAATGAAAGACCAGGGCTGCGCCACGCGACTGTTCTTCCATAAAATACTGCGTGACGTGACTGTCTCCATTTCCCAGTTATCTTTCATTATTTTTATCTTAATTTTGTTTCATTAAAGCAGATTTTTTTTTAATCTCAAATCCGGAAAATGAAATCAATATAATGGGCAAATTGAGTCTTAATCACCAAATCAATTAAACTATTGGTGATTATGAAATTTTTTCTCTTTAGAATTTGGTTTCTTATTGTTTTATTGTGGTGTTATTATTAAACTCGGTTTGTGGCCCGCCTTTAACCATAAGGCAAGAGCGGGTCTTTTAATTTTATTTGATATGTATGGTGGATGAATGATGATGTGATACTTGGTTTATAAAATGAATGGCAATGAATGAGCTTACTTGGAACGGATCAAATAATTTTCCAAATAGGAACTCGATTCGATTTATTCGGGTTGGTTTAAATAATTGGTTTTTCTAAAATAAAAATCAATTAGAAATCGTAGGTTAAAAGATGGCCGGTTTTTCGGGCGTTCCGGTTTCCAATGGGCCGACGCTTTACCTAATTTCCCCGGTCCTTACCTTAGAATCGTACTCGTACGCCTGACCAGTTTTTCTTTCAAAAATAATTTTGCCTTAAATAAAGATTGGGTTTAAAATGGAGTCAACTTAAATAAAATTAAAAATAAAAAACGGTCCCATTGGCTGAAAAATGGGTGGCGACTAAAATGATTTATAAGACAGATTTATCGGCTCGCATATCCAAAAAGGTTTTTATCACCTCTTTTCACAAACAAAAAAATAAACAAACCAAATAAATCATACCGATTTCGTGTTTACCCGGGGAAAAACACCTGCGAACAAAGAAAAAATCCATTAAAAAGGATACTCAGGTAAAGTGCTTTCCTAACTTTGGTAAATTCGGTTTATAACTTAGCGGATATGTAGTGTGCTAGGGTCCAACTGCAACCAGAGGAGGAGCCTGCCGGAAGATCAAGCAGGAAGACGATGCCAAGATCCCAAGCCCAAAGACCGGGAATCTAGCACCAACTCATACCCGGCAAGGAACGGGACATCGCCTAGTACTAACACCGGCCTGGTCCCAGCCGGAGCAGCCCCAACACCCGCCCTCAGCCGCTGCCTCCGCCCTTATAGTGAGTTGGCGGTCTTATGCGTCTTCCATCTCTTGCATTAAATTACAGAGAAAAGCAATGAATATCAGTGGGTTAACAGTGAAAATAATAGTGAAAGTAAATAAGACCGAAGAAATCAGAAAAAATCACCTGAGTGCTACTCCAAATCTTCGGGAAGCCGCGCCTGCATCCGAGAGGCGAAGCAAGCAGGGAAAATCACCGACAGACAGAAAATCGTTCGAGCGAAAAGCCCCTATACTCCACCTCCAGATCCTCCCGGGTCAAAGCCCTCCAGGAGACACATGTGCGCGAGGAGGGGCGTGAGGCACCCTCTGCTGAGCATGGGGCCATTGGAGTTGTCGAAACTCTCCTCCCCGAGGAAGTACCCAACAATAACCGCCAGTACCCTCGCATAGCATAGCCTAGACCGGGTGGTGCAACTCCAGCCACCTCCCGGCGCCGGGTAGGTCCTCCAGGCCTCGCAGTCCCACGGAGTCAGGAACAGCTGGCAAAAAGAATAAGAAGTCAGTGATATTGTTGGCATTAAAATAATAAAAGGAGAGACAGTTAGCTAAGTTGTACAGAGGTTTCCGGTTTTGTACTCTACATCGGAACAGCTCCCCGGTCGGTTAAGGAAGCGCTCCTCAGTAACTCGGATCCTCTCCCACTGGGCATAAAGTATGATGGCAATGGGCCAGTAGCGAGGAATCTCCTAGACTCGGCAAGGAGAGTCACCGCTCGAACCCCCCGGGTAGATACAGTACTCAATATGACCATAACCTGTAACAGAAACAGAAATGAATATCAGTCGGTTGAACGGTTAAGAATGAAACAAAAGAAGAAACTGAAAGAGTGAAAGAGTTTACCTCCAGGGGCCAGTTTATGAACAGCCAGTTTGACTCACCACTACCACGAGTCCAGGCATCCAGACCGTGGTAGAGATGAGCCAACCCAGTGTGGCCCCAGTCGAAGGACCCGACTGGCTCAAAATCCCTCAGACATGCCAGCACCCGGGTCTCCCTTATTCCTGGGAGGTGGCATAGCATAGCTGGGATGAGATGAATATAAAATAATAAAGGACGCGAGCCAGTCTGGTCTTCCTCCCGAGTGTACGCAGGAGCACAGCAGGTCGGGCCTCTCCGCAACATCCCTCCAAGGCCTCCAAGCGGGTTCCTGATCCTCTCGCCCAAGAACAAGAAGACCATCTCATAGGGACACGCATCCCCTGCAACGGTGTAACCGGTGTCTGTGTTTGGTGGACACCAAGCAGAGAGCGAACTAGCTTGAGCTCCAAGAGTGGCCGGTCTGGTACGAGCATCCAAATGGGGGAACTGGACCGGTGAAGCAAAAAGGCCGGTGATAGCAGCATGTCTAACGGGTGTAAGAAGTCATCTCGCAAAACCGAACACGAAGTTGGCGTACAGTCGTTCCACCGCTCCATCAAATGCGTATCGCATAGCGTGCGGGAAAACCGAGGCTGTGGTGCGGCGGCAATCCTGCGGCGTAGTCCCCGAACCCTAAACAAGCGACGACCCGAGCTAGCATAGGCGGGTCCAGGTAAATCCAGAAGGGCGGAAGCATTCAGTGGCTGATCCACCCAGCGGGCCTTGCCCAGATTAACCTTGTAAGAAAAAAAATTTCCAATTTCAATAAATATAGTATTGACAATTATTCATTTTCTTCGCTATGGCAGGGAAAAAATAAAAAACCCAAATTTCGGTTTGAAACCGTAGCCTGCGTTCACGCACTGCAAAGACAGCGTGTCAAGCGCCCACACAGCTGCGTCACGCAACTTGATCCTAAATTGCGCATCTTGAAGCATAGTCGTGTAGCGCAGCCTCAGTAACCCGCCAGTACCCCGCGCCACAACCACTCCAGCAAGCTGGTCACGCAACTGTTCGATATTTGGCGTCCTAAGAAACAGATGCGCCAGCAACTCAAAAGCTGCGCACCATCTTCGACAGTTGCCGTCACGCAACTGTGCAAAGACTTTGCCTCGGCTTGACAGAACAGTCGCGAGTCATACGCAAACTGTTCTTTCCAAAGAACAGCTGCGTTTGGGGGAAAAAAAAAAAACCCGGCAATCACTTGTCGAAGGTAACGCAGTAATTCAATTTATTACCTATTCAACTATGTTTGTGTTTATTCTCATGCAATTTTCAGGGCAAAAATCAAGTCGCCTAGAAGATATCCAACAAGCAAATGTCAAACAAATCAAAGTTCTAACACAATGAAAGGGAGATAAATCCCTTAGTTTAAGGCAAGCTAGGGTTTTTGGCGCTTTCGAACAGTTGCCGTCACATGCAACTGTTCACACAAGAACAGCGTGCGTCAACGCAACTGTTTCACGGAAGAACAGTGCCTGCGCCAGCGCAACTTCTAGCCTTGCGTGATGCGACTGTTGACGTAGCATAACCTAAAAACAGTAACTATCGCTACAGCTACGGATCAAAAAGCAGTAAAACGAGAAAATTGTGTACTTACATCGGACTGAAAGCCGCGCATAATGCCGGCTCGTCTGGTATCTCACCGGGAAACTCTGTCTGCTCGGCACGGAGAAGCTGTAGCGGCTACCTGCGTTCCCGGGGGTCAGCGGGTATCCGGCTCACCGGCACCCGGCTCACCATCGACAAGTCGAAATATCGGGTAGGGCCCCGAGTGTCTCCATCTCCAGAGTGTAGGGCGGAAGCAAGGGATTTCAGAGAGGTTGGAACATCTTTTCAGTTAAAGTTTCAGAGAATTTCCTCAAATTGCTTTAGGGTTTGTGAAATAATAAAAATGATCGATTAAGAAGGAAGTTTACTTCTAGTAAGTAGTGGGCCCAAGCCCATTTCTCCAAGCAACGGGCCGTCATCACTTACCGAGCCTCAAACAGGCTCGTGCGGCCCATTTTTAAAAGCCTACGACACGTTCCCACTTCAGCAATTCAATTTGATGTGCGGCTCATAACACTTCGGCAATGTCTTGTCTACTCACCGCACAGGGGCAGAGCATCCAATTGCCCCAGATTACCCTCAGGGTAAGTTTTTCCCTTTTAAAAACACTATATCAAAAGGGTATACTAAAATGCAGACAACAAATTTTTTCTAAAACCTTTATGTGGCTCGAAAGTTTTGGTAAAATTTTTTTTTTGGTTACAAAAAAAAAGTTTGAAATATTTTTGGTTCTAGGCCGGAATTCGGGACTGGGGGCAAAAAGTATGACCTTTTGCCTTAATGTGAATTTTTTTAATCAATGCAGATGGGAACATATGATGTTCCAATATTTTTCTAACAAAAGGCAAGGTTCGTTTGCACAACGGAATATTGCTCTTTCTTCTTGTGAACAATTTTTTCAGGCCCAATAGGTGATGGGTTTTCAAAAGCCGTAAGGTCTTACTGAATTTAGTGATGGTGCCATTGTGAAGCTAGTCAAAAAAAATTTCAAACAGCCGTGATCGATGCTATTGCGAGCTCTGTTCGACATTACTCTCAGTCAATGGATGATAATCCTGCCGAAGTTCGACCAGGGTAAAACCGAATTTTTCGGGCCGATCAAAACCGACCTCGACGGATCGCTTTTTCAAACTGACTGCGAGCGACTCAAAACGACGCTGACGTAGGTGGCGCCAGATCAAGTCTTCAAAGCCGACACAACGAGCTTTGAAAACTTTTGTCAGTCAAATAAAACGTCTTTTCAGGCCCGATCAAACCGAGCTCGTAAGGATGTCTCTTCAGAATTCATGGGAGCGCGACAAAGCTGATCAAACCGAGCTGAGGAAGGTGACCAAGAATATGTCAAATCCCTTCGGCCGATCGAACTGAGCCTCGGAGGTGTTTTCAAAGCCAATCAAACCGAGCTTTGAAATTGCATTCACCATATTCAACGAAGCCGACAAAGCCGATCAAACCAGCTGAGAAAGGTGTCCAGATGATTTAATTCAGCATCTTTCGCCAAGCCGATCAATTTACGCGAGCTTCAGGAGTGGATTTGCCAGATAGAAGGCCGCGTCCACATGGACCACTTTAACATTAATCGTTTATACAATTAATGAATAAAGTGGGGGGGGCAAACTGTTTGATGCGTAATTTTAAAGCGCCCCCACCTGACCTGATGATGATATGAGGATAAGAGATAAGGCATCACGATCACCAGAAAGTTGTTTGAAAACCCAGTAAATTGAATCAAACCGGCGCAAAGGAAGTCTGACCCGCGTTAGGTTGCGTAAACGCAGGTAGTACCTGGCGTGACGACACTTCTTAGCCGCGTCACGTCAGCTCTAAAATAGGGCTGACACATTTGGGCGGCGCGCGCCGTGCAACGGCCTGCACTGTTTGTAATGGATACGCGGCAACTGTACAAAAAGTAAGTCGCGTCACAACAAGCTTACGGGTGCGTCAAAAGGCAAGCTTCTACCTGCGTGACACGACTACGCTCTGTTGCCCTAGCCATATAAATATAAACATTTTACACCAAAAATGGGACTTTTGACACACTTTGCTGCTCATTTCCTCTAAAGAAATATAACGTTCTGAGTTTTAAGTTTTTTTTTTTTAATTAAACGACTAGAGCTCTTTCTTCAAGACTCAACTGAGGAAACTTGAGGAAGATCAGGTCATAGATAATTTTAAGATTTAAAATCAAAAAAAAAAAAATACAAAAAAGATAAGAAGAGGAAAAAGAGAGGAAATAAAAAAGGAACGATTTACTTTGTGAAGGAACTGGTAACGCCCTTCTGGGGGCGTGAAAACATTGTCTCTAGACTAATCTAGTGATGCATCTAGAATTTGGGTAGTACTAATTCTAACCTTTCTTTTTTCATTTCTAGTCTTTTTTGCTCCAAAAATCTCATTTTCAATCGAGTATTTTAGTTGATTTGTGATTGGTAAAATGTTGAATTTTGCACTCGTTCGGACTTCTGCAGTTGTCGTTTATTCACTTTTGAACCGAAAGAACACGATAACAAGCAGTAAGTTTAAAGCGCTAGTTGCGTGACCAGAGCAGCCGGTACAGCTACTACCTGCGTGACGCGATTGTTCATGCCAAAAGCCCTTGCATCTGGATGGACCCCCTGCGCGTGACGGCAGCTGTTCGTGTAACTCAGTTTTAATTTTGTCATCCTATCTTGTTATCTTCAAAACCGTTATGCTTTGAAATAAATAATCAATTAATGTCTGAGGATTTTAAATAAGTCACGAACAAGTTCCGTCACGTAAGCTAAGGAGTTCCGTCACGCGACTGTTCTTTCACTAGAATCGCGTGACGGCAACTGTTTTAAGCTTCCATGAATAAATGGTAGAGTTCCGTCACGCCGACTCGTTTTTATAGAACACTCGCATGACGGAAATCGTTTAAGTTCAGAATAAAATGACAAAGGGTTGTGGGTCACGCGACTATTCCTTCCTAGAACAGATCTGCGTGACGCGACTGACTTAAAATTTCAAATATTTGTTTATCTCATTTTATTCAATGCCATTAAGTAGATATTTTTAATTTAATTCGGAACAACTGGACAATAATGGGCAATCTAAAGTCTTATCAAACTAAATCAACCTTAAATTATTCGTGATTGTGAGATTTAACGATTATAATTTATTCGTTTCTATTAATCTACTTATTACACAACTCGGTCTTGGTTCGGCCCGCCTTTACCATAGCGCCAAGAGCGGCCGTTCTTTTAAACTTTTATTCGCATATGTATTATGGATGAATGATGGATGTGATTGATTTATTTTTGATGAATGCAATGAATGTATCTAGTTGTGGAGATTACATTGATTTTCCACATAGGCAACTTATCCGGTTCCGATTCCATTTCCGGGTGTTGGGTTAAATAATTTTTCTTTTCCCAAAAATAAATCAATTACGCAAATCATCAGGTTACAAAGAGGCGCGTTTTCCCGGGCGCCGGCTTCCAACGGGCCAACGTAACTAATTCCTTGCTAGAAAACGTACTTGGTACGCTGACCAGTTTCTTTTTAAATTTGGCCTTAAATAAATTGGGTTTAAAACCTGGACGCTACTACTTTTATAACAATAAAATGGAAACAGTCCCATTGCGAAAAAACATTGTGGCGACTCAAAAGTAATTTTATAAGACCGATTTATGCGGCATCGCGGTATCCAAAAACCAGATTTTTACATACCTTCTTTCTCGAAAAACTAAACACAACAAACCAAATAAAAAGATGTTTTCCGAGGTCCTTTTTCCCGGGGTTTTTAAAAAGGATTCCTCCCATAAAAATTTTGGGGCGAAAAACAATGAATAGATTTTGTGAAAAAACTCACTTTCGGCCTTTTCTCTTATTAATTTTCTCTTTTTTTTATCTTTTTTTTTTCAACTATCATATCTTTTATTTCATCATCATTTTTTTCTCTTTTTTTTTTGTCGCGTATGTCGAATACATCACATTCTTGCAGCCAAAGCAACTGTCGATCAGAACATCATATGTGCGAAGAGGGAAGTCCTCTTTGGGGGCGAGGCTTTGTCTTAAAATCTCTGTAGTTCGACACAGACTCTTAGTCCTCCATCCTCTCTTAGAGCACAGGGACTATGTTTGCTAACCACTCAGGTATGCCACTAACCTCCCAGAAACCTACATCTGGCCACTTCTGAACCTCAGCTTCATCTTGTTCTGCCACTTCTTGTCTGACCCGTCTTCTTTTTTCTGCTCTTAACTGGCTGATATTCGGATGGTTAAGGGATGACATGCTTTGCCAATTGCACTTGTTGATCTCCATCCGGATATCAAGCATAACTCCCAGACGAACAGACTTCTGAATGTCACTTAGACATTCTTAGCCAGATCCCGTTTCTAACGTTCAAGCTTAAAGACGTCTTGATCCGATTTCGATTATTTTGTTGATTTTCGGCGATGCCTTAGGTTAATGCGAAATGATGCAACTGCATTTATCGCAAATATGCGTGTGGTCATACATCAATACCATGCAAACAAACAATCAGGAAGCAAGAAAATACAGTAATCAAAATTCACTTCCATTAATTTTGAAATAATAAAGGAAATCCATCAAAATCGTTCTCAAAACAACATTCAGAAAAAACAAAAAACAGGATTAAAGAGCTTGTCCAATATTTCATCATACAATTATCTGTAATGGGCTTGTATTACTTTTCATTAGCATTAAGGAACATGCCCTCGGTCTCTTGGGGCAAGCTTTTTCTTTCATCTCTGTGAGCTTTGACATCTCTAGCATCTTCCTTTCCGGGCTTCCTTCGTATCTTCTGCTGTAGTCATCCCGAATGTATAGTAAACCATCCTTCTCTTTCCAAACTCTGCCTTCTGCCAATATCAGCCTTCAAGGCAATACTGCTTTCCAATTGCATTAATTGATCCACCTGTTGAAGACTCCAAATGAGGTGGAATAGTTATACTGATACTGCGGCAAGAGGATTATTCCATGTGCTCCGGCCTTATTTACCGCTTAAGAGGGCTTAGTGATCTTCCCACTATCTATCCAATCTTGTATATCATGTTTGAGTCTGAAGCAATTATCCAGTAGAATTGACTTTGCAATGATTGGGTATTCAACAATCTTGATCACAAACTTGCCCTGAAATAGGCTTAGATGGTTTAATTGGTAACTTTGACAATACACACCATTCCTAAATGCAAGATCTCGATAACTGTGGCCTTAATGGTCTACCCAAATCAAGTGAATTCCCTTCTCCTCTTCTCATTAAGCAGCTCCAACTGTATTGCTACTTCGACTGGTTTCGTAGGCAGCATCACCAAGCATTTCTATTTCTGATCATTTGTAGAAGATCGGGTAATTTACCAAAACGCCCTGGTTTTTCTTTTCTCCTTGTTTGTACAATTCTTCAATGTTTAACCTAGCCCTCTGTACTAGAGAAAAGTCGGTGAGACGTTCTGACGTGCCAACAATCCCTCTCCTTTAAAGTAAGTAACAAGCTTTCGGCTGGAAAATCCAGATTAACTCTTGATCGCTTTGGACATCGTCCTGGACCATAAACAGTCTTCTTCTTCCATCTTCTGTATAATCGGAGAAGCTTTCATCCTTTCCTTGCTTATAGGCTCTCCCAAATCAACGGAGACTAAACTCATCGCTTTCATGCTGTTTTAAAGTGTTTGAGAAAAGCGGTCTGAAGCTTGACCCAATCTCTCTGTATCTCCAATCTCCAAACCGTCATACCATCTCCAAAAACTCCCATCGCTTTCCAAGCGTCTGAGGAAATGCCCGTACACATCCTCTCATCATATCGGTTCAATTTGGGCAACAAAACGAATGAACTCAGATAAATGGGACTCGCGGTCATTGTCTCCTTCAATAAGGGTATGTTTGAAGGTCTTGGAAGAAGTAGAGCTTGTTGGGCTTCCAGACATATTTCGGCCACAATTGGAAATTGGTGGACTGGATCCTTTTTTTCTTCAAAACAGACATCTTCTCATCCTTATCCTTCAATTTCTAGCTAGCTGCTTAATCAATATCATTCTCAAGCCGGACTAAAACATTATCAGCTGATGCTTGGTTACAAAGCGGGTTCTCTGGAGCCCTCCCTTCCTTAACTATAGGGGAAGACGTTTGATTTAACTTGAAGAAGGAGGAAACCTGATTCTTGTGCCCCTCTCTTGAGCCAAAGCCGTGGCTATTTATATCAAGATATAGCCCTTCAACTGGCCGGAGAAAAAACAAGTCTCATTCACACTGCTCTGTCAGCCATCTCAAACTAACAATTGGATCTAAATCAGAAATCGATCAGGACGAACTTGAACTGACCACAAAACTAAACCGGAGCACGCTCGGGGAATTGGAGACCACTCTGACCAAACGTTGAACCCAGGCCTGTTGGCACCAAAACTATCGGAAGTGATTTCCCGAGACGGATCAATTTTGTCCTGATAGAATTAAAAGGACCTGAGTTAAAGGGGTTCTGCATTGTATGCATTAAGAAAATATATGAGCACATAGGATGAAGAAATGCAAATCTAATGTGCCAATAACGCGGTATGGAAATTAAGATCTCATTTTTGACGAGTGGACCCTAAAATTCGGCATGAAATAAGCTATAGTTAATAATTTATTTTGTTCACAAACATTTCTTAGCATTATCCTTGTTATCGGACCGTTCTTTTGGATTTTACAGTCCCGGCTTAATCTTCTCATCAAGTCCTTAAATTTTTGCCTTGGAATGAAAGAATTTTTCCAAGCGGGATATTTCCTTATTTTTTTTTTTGTTTTCAGTGTCTTAATTTTTGCCTTGGAAGCAGATGGTCTGCCAAGCAGGATCTTATTGTTGATTAATTACAAAAATTTTTTGGCAAATCTCACGCTTACGTTCAGATAATGCGAGAAACGTGAAAAATAACAAAGGAATTGCAACCCCTTATTAACTCCCTTTTCTTTGGTGTATTCAATTCACTATAAATGATTGGGCATTAATGTTATTCAAAAACGAATTTAGAGTCCACTCTCGAAATCAAGGTCAAACGTCCATAACCGAAAATTAGCCCCTTAACTAAATGCATGGTGAAATGAAAAGTATCCACGTGGTGCATGAATGTCATAGCATATGAACAGTTTTAATAACACGTAAGGGAACGGGAGTTGGGAAATGCAATGCCTTCCAACCTTATCTCCCCCACACAGAACGAATTCTGTTTGGTAAAATTCCCGACATCTGTTTCCCTAAGGATTTGGTTCCTAATATCTCGACAACCAGCAGGGGGTTTTTGAGATTGGCAATAATAAAACCTCTCGGAATGAATGCAACAGAACACAGCAGAACCGACTCAGGGTTTTCCACTTATGGGGAAGTGCCTAAGGGCTTTCAACTATCATGCATGGGCTTTTTAGTCCATTGGGCTTTAGTTCCGGGTTTCCGCAAAAGGAATTCCGGGCTTTCAGCGTGGGCCTATACTCCTTTTGACGCACCTTTAAAGGTACTAGGCTTGCGGTTGGTAAAATTGCTAATTCTCGGGTGGAATGTGCCTAAAAAGCAAGGTTTAGGGCTAGATCCCACCTTCAAATTAAACAATGATATCGAGGGATAATTTGGGTAGAAAGTGGTGAGGAGAGAGAAATGCAGTATGAATGCCAAGGCTAGAAAAAAAATAAAGGAGCAAAATAAACAAACCAAGGGACAGATTAAAGAATTTTCTCCAAACGACTTTTCTAACCAATTTTTATTTACAAATTTTAAGAAAACACTAGGTTTTCAAGAGTTAATTCATAAATTGCAACCGACTAGTTAAAAAATAATCGGGGATTAGCGGGTGCTCCCAGTGAAGTTGGCCAATCTGTTTTCGTAGCGCCCCCCGAGCGACACGAAAATAACGTCTCTTTTTAATTTCTTAATGGGAAAATGATCTAAATTTGAACAGTGGTGAACAAAAACATTTTATTAGATACGATGCCGTAGATCGATCTTATAAAACATTTTGAAGTCGCCACCCATTTTTTTCGGAAAAATGGGACCTTTTTCCAATTTTATTTTTATAAAAGTGAGCTCCCATTTTAAAAACGCCAATTTATTCAAGGCCAAAATTATTTTTAGAAAAACTGGTCAGGCGCACCAATCTGGGTAAGGGAATTGGGTATGTCGGCCCGTTGGAAGCCGACGCCCGAAAAAACTGGCCTCTTTTAACCTACAATTTCTAATTTGTTTTAGTTAAGAAAGCCAATTTATTTATTTAAACCCAACCCGAATGAATACTCATCCAAATCATCCAAATCATTCAAATCATCCAAATCAAAGCGGTTAAATCAAAATAAATGCAAGAGCCGCTCTTGCCTTATGGTTAAAGGCGGGCCACAAACCGAACCTAAAAATACATTCTACCCGAATAAAAATTGGAACCCAAAACCCCAAAAACCCAAAATCATGCATAATTATTATCTAATATTCTAAACCTAATTAAACTGTAATATGTTCATAATTGGTTATTTTTCAGATTTATTGGAAAAATTAAATTTTATTTTGTACAAAATTTATTATTTTAAAAAAGTACAAAAATCGTTTCTGGAACCCTAGAATAGTCGCGTCACCAGCTGTTCTTTGGAAGAATAGTTGCGTGACGGATCTAATAGTCGCGTGACCTAATTGTTCTTTTTTAGTATTCTAAGCTTAATTAAACTGTGATTTGTTCATAATTGGGCATTTTTTTCAGATTTATTGAAGAAATTAATTAACTCTTCTGGAAGCTTAGAACAGTTGTGTCACACAGCTAACAGTTGCGCACCCTGCTGTTCCTGGATGAACAGTTGCGTGACGCAGCTGTTCTTGTATGAACAGCTGCGTGACGCAGCTGTTCTGGCCCAAGCTCGCTTTCAAATGCTTTATTTAGATCATTTTTTATTTAAATGTATTTAAGGACATATAAGATGGCTAAATATGAACAGAATACAATTTAAAGAAGCTTAAATTACTCAAACCACAAAAAGTATGTAAAAAATACAAAAAAATTTTAAAGAAATTACCTAATCCTCAGATTGAGGATTGTGAATGGATCAAATGTCTTAAAAAGTGACAGTTAAGATCTCCCAGAAGCTTAGTTTCCAAATTCAAGTGGTTCTTATTGTTTTTCTTTTGTTATTTGTTCTCTCTTTTGGATGGTTTGAATTCCTAATTGATGCTATGCAATTTTTCTATCAAATCAACTAACAGAGTTTACCCCCCCCTCTGGAGGAAAATGTGCCGAGGGTGTGTTTTTTTAATGGTTTCAAAATTGTCCAAGTTGTTTGTGAGAAAAGTCTTTTTAAAGTGGGTCACAGAGCATGGCTGCGTGACGAGCCTAGCTGCGTGACGCAGCTTACTTCGCGGTAACAGAGCTACATGTGTTTTAATAACAAAAACGTTCATTGTGGTCTACATAGCTACGTGCGCGCTATGACCAGTCAAAAGACTATTACAATCCCTTTTTAATTTTAAAATCCTTGGATTAAAAGAAAAATCCTTGGATTAAAAGACTTCTAGATAGCATTAACCTTTCATTCCACATCCTCGTATCATCATTGGATCAGGAGGGGGCATAAAGACACGCGTCAATAGTTGGTTGCTCTAATACCAAAAATGGATATAAATGTTATCATCCACCTTCTAGAAAATACTTTGTGAGTATGGATGTTACATTTAGGGAATTTGAGCCTTATTTTCCTTCTCAGTCACTTCTTCAGGGAGAGAATCAAATGGAAGGGGTGATAGGTAACTCTATAGATAAATATATTCCTCTCCAAGGGAGGACTCGAATGGACATAGATATTAAAAGAGATCAACCATCAAACTTGTGGGAAGATTGGATAGACCTAATTTGAAAACCCACATACGATGAAATAATACATATATAGACATGGAGCAGGTGAATTTTGATTAACCATCTTCCCTAAATTTAGATCCTAAAAATACAGAAGAACCTAGTGAGTCTTCTTTAACCATTGCTGATTTTCAACCTAGGTCTAACTCTACTCCTAAAAATGTTCTTAATATTCCTATTGCTCTTCGAAAATGAGTTAGAATATGTACTAAACATCCCATTTCACACTTTGTTTCCTATAATACTCTACCTCTTTCCTATAGAGCCTTTCAATTGTCTGTTTCTTTTATCCTTATACTGCAAGACTGGCAAGAGGCATTACATGATGCAAAATGAAAGGCTGCAATGATCAAGGAGATGAAAGCACTAACAAAAAAACAAGACATGGGATCTTGTAATTCCTCCACTAGGGAAGAAATCAATTGGATGTAAATAGGTGTTCACAGTTAAGCATAGGGCAAATGGTTCAATTGAAAGATATAAGGTCAAATTACTAGCCAAAGGGTTTAATCAGACCTATGGAGTAGATCACAAAGAAAATTTTGCTCTTGTAGCAAATATGAACACTATCAGAATATTGTTGTCTTGTGCAACCAACCTTGATTGGGAGTTGCAGCAGTTTGATGTTAATGGGCTAAAGCAATCACCAAGGGCATGGTTTGAAAAGTTTAGTAAAGCCATGATTTCATTTGGTTACATTCATAGTAATGCCCATTGTACCTTATTCATCAAACATTGTGAACTTAATATCACGGTACTTATTATTTATGTTAATGATATAATGGTGGCTGGAATAATAAAGAAGAAATGGCTCACATAAAAGAACTTTTAGGTAGGAAATTTGAGATTAAGGATTTGGGAAAATTGAGATGCTTCCTTAGGATAGAAGTTGCCAAGTCTGAGAAAGGAATTTCATCTCTCAAAGTATATCCTTGACCTCTTAAAGGAAATTGGTATGTTGGGATGTAAACTTGCAAAATCACCTATTAAAGTTAATCATAAGCTTAAGTTGGAGTAGGAATCCCAGTTAATTTGGGTAGGTATCAAAAGTTAGTTAAGAGATTGATCTATCTTGCCCATACTAGACCAAAAATAGCATATGTTATTAGCTTAGTGAGCCAATACGTACATGATCCATGGGAATCTTATTTAAAAGTTGTATATCGTATTTTTGACATATTTGAAATCAGCTCCAGGAAGAGGACTTCTATTCTTTAAACAAGCCATTTGCAAATAAAAGGTTATATAGATGTGGATTGGGATGATTATCATGATAACATAAGATCAACTATAAGGTATTATGCTTTATTGGTGGAAACTTGGTCATATAGAGAAGTAAGAATCAGAGTATTATTATAGAGTCCAATTTAGAAGCAAAGTATTAGAGTTATGGCACAAGGGATATGTGAAACTCCTATGGTTAGGTAAATTAATTAGAGAATTAAGGTTATTTGAAACAACAGATGTACCCTTGTTTTGATAATAAAGCAGTCATCAATATAGTGAATAATCCAATACATGATTATCCAACCAAAGATAGAAATTGATCGTCATTTTATAAAAGATAAGATAATTGAACGTTATCTTGTAATTTTTTATGTGTCTTCGAAAGAAAACTAGTTGTTGCATTTACAAAGGGCTTGAATAACAAATTATTTCATTCTTTAGTTTGCAAGCTTGGCATGTGTGACGTATATGCACCAACTGGGGGGATGTTGAAAAATCTTGTAATTATATAGAACATAGACTTTCCTAGTTAGTTTATTTCCTATACATGAACGATCTTTGGATATATATAAAGAACTAATATAAAGGATGTAAATACACACAAGAATTAGAGAAATAAAATTCTTCTTTCCCTAAATTTTGTCTCAACAAATTGAGAAAATATTTTAGGCCATTACAAATTTTGAGAAAATTATAAAATTATTTTGGAATGGTAGATTTCATATAATGGGTGCATTATATATTATTAAGTTAATTATTACGTAAATGTATATAATATATTTGATTTATTGTGATAAGACCTCAATTGTAGCGAGGATACCTGAACACAAAAAATGACTCGACGATATGGAAAGGGAATTGTATTGTGACATCCTACTGTATCGAGTCGTTGCATAGAGTCAAGTTGAGTCGGGCTGAACCAAAACCCGGTTTGAGCCATTAGAGTCCAGAGTGGGGTAGTAGTTTGAGCCCATTAGAGTCCAGAGTGGGGTAGTATAGGGATTTAACTATATAATGATAAAAGTGGACTTACTTGAAGAAAACAAAAGATCAAAAGTATAAGGATTAGGACTTACTTGCACTAACTATACAAGCTTGAGGTATTAAGTATGTTACCATTTGACCAATTGAGGTACCATTTGGTATTTTTACAATACACATCAATGATAATTTTTGCGAGCCCTACACGAGACTTGCATTTTCACTTTTCCCTCTTCATCTTTATCTCATTCTCCTTCATCTCCCTTACTTCAATTTCTTCTTTCCTCCACCTTCTCATCTTTATCTTCATCAATTGTCATGGTAATTCAAGGATTAAATTCAACCTCTAGTTCTCTCCCGGCAAGTAAGTGATTTTTGAATTTTCAATACTTTAGTGATATTTTAGATTATTTATAGATGTTCTTATGTATAGAGTTATGTATAGGAGAAGTGAGCTCAAAGTTAGAAGACAAGGAAGCTAAGAAGAAGATTTAAAGCTCTTTTGGTTGAAGGTTTGATATCTCTTTTAGTTTAACGTATTTTCTTGCATGAGAACTTGTGTAGTGTGATGATAGTGAGAAAATATATTGCTAACTGTTGAGTAGAGGTCTGGAAATAGTGATAAATCATGGGATGAAATGAATAAATGAAGTAGATATTGATTTCAGGCTGAACTAGGTTTGTTGGACCACTGACCAGTAACTTCACCCAGATTTTGACTCTGTTTAACGATGGAATTAGGAAGTGGTATAAAAGAGTTATCTGTTCCTCTATGTTTTAGCTGTCCATGATTTTTGAATCACCTAAATTGGACTTAGGACCTTATAAATTGAAAGATATGACCAAAAAGTACAGACTGTGCAGGCTGGAAACCTAACAGGCCTGGGGCGGACTTGAAGTTGCTATTTTTAGGTAAATATTTGACACCCTACCCAATGTAATTAAGAGATGTGGTAGAAGCAATTTGTACCCTAATGTGTTAGCTAACCAGAGAATGTATATACCTAAATTGGAGTTTATAAATTGAGAGATAGGACCAAATAGTACATTGTTCAGGCTAGAAACCAAGCAAGCTGGGCAGGACTGGCAGTTGTTACTGTGAGCTCAATAATTACTACCTTACCAACATAATTAAGAGATGTGATAGAAGAAAATTTTGTACCTTAATGTGTTAGCTAACACTAGAATTTAGAATTACTGCAATTGGACTTATTAATATAGAGTTATGCGAGAATTTGTGAAACATGTACATGCTGCCCTGTCAGATTTCAAGGCTACATTAGAAATGATGTTGGGATGCATATGTAGCTTCATTGCATATGTAGCTTCATGCAACCTAAGATTATTACTGAATTTTAACCTTTTGAATTGAGTTAAATTAACAGCAATAATTTCCTTAATCTGACAGGCAGAAATTAAGTTATCTAATGAGTGGTACGAGTTGCATCGCGAGTGTACTAATTAGATTTCCATGCCAATTATTTTACAAGTTATCACTTGTGTGCAGTTACTTCTATTTATCTATGAAATACTTCTATTTATCTATGAAATCCTCTTAAAGCATGAAACAGGTTAGAAACATACAAAAGGAGACAACATACAGGTAAACAGTATGGTTTATGAAGTTGATGAAGAATTTAATATGCTTTTGTTTTGTATTATTGAAATAACAATAATATGCTCCATTGAGGTTAGGCAGAAATCACGTAGATAAGACTATGTCGCGACATAGGATAGCAGATCTGCGTCCCATACAATTTGGTACTTCGGCTACAGGCCGTTGAGTGGATATGATTTATATACGGGCCGTAGCACCCCAGCCATACAGTATTCATCCAGTTTCATATAGTATTCATCCAGTTCTTCTTATCTCTTAGGTTTCACTATAACCTTATGGAGCCATACAATTATGAGATATAAATTATACGATGTTTAATAAAAATGGTGGATAATTCATTACAGCATAAATGAACCAGCGGTAAGGATCATGAAAGTTAATTGATAATGTGATATGTGTGATTGCATGTTTATTTATTTATTTATTTCTTATTAAGTTGAGATATCCACTGAGCTTTATTTGCTCAGCGAGTTACTTGTTTTAACTCGCAGGTTCTAGGTTTGGATTGTAGAGAGTCATCGTACAACTGCTGCAGTTCATCTTTGGAAGACCTAGTCTTCAGGGTAACTATTCATTTTGATATTTTGGTTCTGTCTATTCTTATCATGGCATGTACCGAGCACATAGTTAGGCCCATTTTGGAAACTAGTATAATGTCTCATAAATGTTAAGTACATATCTATATTTTACTAATGTAAAAAGGCAACAGCATGCTTTATTATTCAGCATACATAAGGATATTAGCCTGAAAGGATATAGGTTCAACCAGATTGTAGCATCTCGGCTCGGTTCCAACCAGATTGTAGCATCTCGGCTCGGTTCATTCGAGTTAACGGGTGGACTGGGAAGGGATGTTACAAATTTTGGTATCAGAGCCTGGATTATTTCCTCGGGCTTGCATGCATATGCCAAAATAGTGTACATGCCATGACTACCCTGATGAACTAAGCAGTTGTTATTTCTTTTAGGAGGATGTCACAGGAAGGTGAGAGCGAGTCACATGCCTCCAGGACAGTGGAGGGTGAGGCTCCAGTGGCACCAGGTCAAGAGGTATTGTTAAAACAACTTGCATATACTTTTAGACAGATTGCAGGGGTGGTACCTCAGGCACCAATGGTAGTAGACAGAGAAAGGAAGCCCCCACTAGAAAAGATAAGAAAATACGGTGTAAAAGAATTCAGAGCTAGCAAGGATGACAGTCCATAGATAGCTGAGTATTGGTTAGATGGTACTTTGAGAGTCCTGGAGCAGTTACAGTGTACACCAGAGGACAAGTTGATTTGTGCTACGTCATTGCTGATAGCTACGTCATTGCTGATAGATGAAGGCATATATATGGTGGCATACTGTTCAGCAGAGAGTACAGCAAGAACAGCGTACTGGCAATTCTTTTTTTGATGAATTCAAGAAAAAAAGTTCATCACAAGAGGCTTACCTGATGCTAAAAAGAAAAGGAATTCTATACCCTTAGGCAGAATAGAATGTCAAGTTGCAGAAAATGAAAAGGAGAATTCAGCCAGACTCGCAGGTATGGTGGACCGGATAAGTTGGCTTTACAAAGGCAGAGAGGGTGTAAAAAGTTCTAGGAAAGGGCCTAACGATTGATATTACCAGATGGGAGTGGTAGCTTCCAGATTCAGTAGAGTTCTCAAGCTTTGGTCGAGGCAGCTCAGGAGATAAGAGCGAATTCAAGGCCAAAGTTAGCATACTAAGACGCCAGCATCTCAGTCAGCAGAAGAGAGATCAGACTCAGAGTGCATCCAGTACATATCAGTCGAAGAGTAAGAGATTCAGAGGTGCTAGTACTTCAGCTGGTCCTAGGCGTCCCTTTAGCCAAGGCACAGCTAGGGGTGCTAATACACCAGCGGTATCAGTCGTGGGTAGTTCTGCCGATGGTGGTCAAGGTTCAGGCAGAGGAACTGGTAGAGGCACCAGTAGAGGTGCAGGGTCAGATGGTTATACTTTTTCACCTTGTGAGCATTGTGGCAGACGGCATGGTGGAGATTGTTAGATGGTGACTGGTAGATGCATGATTTGCGGCGCATCAGATCATCAGAAGAAGGACTGCCCTAAGAGGGCAGAAGTTCCTACACAGTTCATAGCAGGCAGAGGTAGAGGTCGGAGTAGAGGTGAGAGCTCCGGAGGGCAAAGACAGCAGTCAGAGACTGTGGCGGAGTAGAGGTGAGAGACTGCACGGAGGGCAAAGACAAGCAGTCAGAGACTGTGGGACGAAACCGCGAAGTCAAGAAGTTCCTGCCAGGGGGTCTATGCTATGTGAGCGCAAGTTGGAAGATGAGGAAAACTCCCAGATGTCATAGTTGGTGCGTTTTTCTTATTTGATGCAATACAGTTTCATGCTTTAAATTGATCCTGGAATCATGCTATTCATGACATTAGTGTACCTAAACAGATGGCGTTAAAGGGTTAGCAGTTGAGCATGGTGAGTCAGGGTATTTTGGTTACTAATCATATTAGGAGATACAGTAAAAATCCATACAGTGATCAATAGGATGTCCAGTTGTTATTCATCAGGAAGGCGGAACGTGTTTTTTACAGGGGAAGACCTTATGGAATTTGCCATACAGAGAATTCTGATGTTATTATGGTATGGATTGAACTATCAAGACATCAGAGCTATAGTTGAATTGTGCAAAACAGAAAGGGTGACATTAATAATAACACCAGCAGGGGAAACAGAGATTATATGGTAGTCGAGAAGCTTGGCGAGATGTTCTGGGTAATTGTGCATATCAGGCCATTGGGCAACAAAGAGATTAATATCAGAAGGGTTGTGAAGGCATGACATGGATAAATGTGCACTGACTAGCAGAGAAAGAAAAGTCAATAAGTAGCAAAAGACATACCAACAGTGTGTGATTATCCAGACGTGTTCCAGAAGAGTACTAGGGTTACCACGAGAAGAAGTGGAGTTTTAGCCCATAGATTGTTTATACCTGGAGCAGCACCAAGTATCAATTGCACCTTAACAGAAATGGCACCAGCAGAGTTTGAGAAAGAGTTGAAGATTCAGAGCCTGCGGAATTTTGGATCAAAAGGCTTCAATGCAGACCCAGTGTATCACCTTGGAGAGCACGCAAGTGTTATTTGTAAAGAAGAAAGATGGTATCACTAAGACCTAGTGCATTGACTACAAGACACTGATAAGTTTGACAAATCAAGAATAAGTATGCCATTGCCTCGAATCGACGATTTGTTTGATAGGCTAAAGGTGCAAAGCGTGTTTTCTAAGAATCGATGCTCAGGTCAAGCATACCATCAGTTGCGGATAAAGGAAGAAGATATCGTTAAGACTGCCTCAAGGACCCGATATGGTCACTAATGAATTTTTAGTAATGGCCATTCGGGTCTCACAATGCACCGGCGGTTTCATGGATCTTCATGAATGCGACGGTGTTTCATCCGCTATTTGGATCAAGTTTCGTGTTTGGTGTGACGACATTTTGGTCTACTCCAGAGATAGGGTTGAACATGATAAACATTTACGGATTGTACTTCAGACACTGAGGGATAAACAGCTGTATGTTAAGCTCAGTAAGTGTGAATTTTGGTTGGAAGAAGTTTCTTTTTTAGGGCATGTGGTATCATCGGAGGGTATCAAAGTGGATCCTAAGAAGATTGAAGCTATTGTTGATTGGAGACCACCCAGGAATGTCACAGAAATCCGAAGTTTTCTGGGTTTAGCCGGCTATTACAGAAGGTTCGTAAAGGGATTCTTCATCATTGCATCACCATTAACAAGATTGTTGAAGAATAAACGAAGATTGTTGAAGAAAGAGGTGTATTGTCAATGGGATGGATAGGTGTCAGCAGAGTTTTGACACTTTGAAGAAAAAGTTGACTGAAGCCACAGTGTTGACGCCAGCCAGGTGGTCATAGGTAAAGAATTGAGATTTATAGTGATGCCCTCTCATACTAGGTTACGGAATGTGTACTCCATGCAAGACAGGAAAGTGGTGGCCTTATGTAGGCGCAGACAGTTGAAGGCCAACGTGAATTGAATTATCCAACCATGATTTAGACTGGCAAGCGCATTGTTCTATAAATTCAAAGTATGGGCGGCATTATCTGTACGGTGAAAAGTGTTACATATTTACACAGATCATCAGAGTTTAAAGTATTTATCGACACAGAAAGACTTGAATTCAAGACAACGGAAGTGGATGCAGATTTTGGCTAATTATGATTATATCATTAATTACCATCCAGGCAAAGCTAATGTGGGAGTTGATGCCCTTAGCCGGAAATCATTATATGCTTTGAGATCAATGAGAATCAGCATGAAGCTGCAACAGTAGGGAGCTATTCTAGCACAGATGAGCTGATGCCCTTAGCCGGAAATCATTGTATGCTTTGAGATAAATGAGAATCAGCATGAAGTTGCAACAGCAGGGAACTATTCTAGCACAGATGCAAGTACAACCATCTTGGGTTTAGGAATTTGCAGAAGCACAGAAGAAAGATAAGCAAATAGCATTATGGGTTAAACAAGTACAGGAAGACCATGGTGAGAAATTCAGATTGGATAGCAGTGGAGTATTGTTTCATGAAGACAGAGTTGTTGTACCACAAACAGGGGAGATCAGACAGAAGATTTTGCATGAAGCTCCCAACAGTCCATATACAATGTATCCAGGCAGTACTAAGATGTATCAGGATTTGAAGAAAGGTTATTGGTGGCCGGGCATGAAGAAAGACATTGGAAATTTTGTAATAAGATATCTGACATGTCAACAAGTAAAAGCAGAACATCAATTGCCAGCTGGGTTGCTTCATCCAATAACAGTTTCAACGTGGAAATGGGATCAGATCACGATGGATTTGTTACCGGATTACCTCAGACGCAGCGGAAGCATGATGCAATATGGGTAATTGTAGACAGATTAACCAAGTCCGCGCACTTTCTACCAGTCAGGATGGACTATTCTCTGGATAAGTTAGCACAAATTTATGTTAGAGAAATAGTTCGACTACATGGAATTCCATCATCCATTATATCTGATCGCGATCCAAGGTTTACATCGAAGTTCTGGGGTAAACTGTAAACTGGCAGGAAGCATTAGGAATAAAACTGGGGGCATTTTCAATCCTCAAGACAGATGGCCAGTCAGAGAGAAGTAATTCGCAAAATCCTAATTCAAATCCTGGAAGACATGATGAGATCATGTGTTATAGAATTTGAAGGTAGCTGGGACAGATATGTACATCTCATGGAATTTGCCTACAATAACAACTATCAATCAAGCATTAAGATGGCACCATATGAAGCGTTGTATGGTAGACAATGCAGGACACCTATGTGTTGGACAGAACTTAGAGAGAAGAAGATTTTGGGTCCCGAATTGGTTAGAGAAACAAAAGAGACAGTGGAAATCATCAGAAAACGACTGAAAGAAGCAAGTGATCGACAAAAGTCCTATGCTGATTTAAAGAGAAAGGACATTGAATATACGGTCGGTGATTGACGGTTGGTGATAAAGTATTTCTAAAAAGTTTCACCAGGAAAAAAAAGTATTTCTAAAAGTTTCACCATGGAAAAAGATCCTCAGGTTTGGAAGAAAGGGTAAGCTGAGTCCTAGGTTTATTAGTCCATACGAGATTGTTGAAAGTGTAGGACCATTAGCCTATCGCCTAGTGTTCCCTTCAACCTTAGATCGAATTCATAATGTCTTTCACGTATCAATGTTAAGGAAATACATATCAGACCCATCACACGTGTTATCAGGAGAAGAAATTGAGATTTAGCTAGATCTCACTTATGAAGAAGAACCAGTTCAGATCCTAGCCAGAAAAATTAAAGAATTGCGGAATAAGAAAATAGCTTTGGTAAAAGTTCTTTGGAGGAATCATAAAACAAAAGAAGCAACTTGGGAATCTGAAGAAACCATGCGACAACAGTATCCACATTTGTTCACAACGGGTAAACTTCGGGACGAAGTTTTTTATTTGTTTTATTTTAGAAGGGAGAACTATACATCCTAACTGTAGTCTGAGTCGTTGCATAGGGTCGAGTTGGTCGGGTTGGAACCCAAAAACTCGGTTTGAGCCATTAGAGTCCATGAGTGGGGTAGTATGGGATTTAGCTATAAATGTAGGATGATAAAAGTGACTTACTTTGAAATAAAAATAATAAGATCAAAGTATAGAGGATTAGGACTTACTTGCACTATAACTAAAAGCTTAGGGTAATTAAGTTGTAACACTATTGAGCATTGAAGGTATACGCGATTTGGTAATATTTAGCACCAATACACTTCAATGATAGGTTTTATGGAGCCTACACGGAGACTCCCGGATTTTCACTTTCCCTTTTCATCTTTACTCATTCCATCTCGGCTTGCCGATGCTCCGCTTACTACATGCTTCTTCTCCACCTTCTTCATCTTTATCTCATGCAACTTGTCATGGTAATTCAAGGCATTAAAATTCAACCTCTATTCTCTCCAAGTAAGTAGAATTTCTTGAATTTCATACTTTAGTGATATTTTAGATTATTTATAATGTATCTTATGTTAGGAGAAAGGAGCTCAAAGTTTATTATGTATAGGAGAAGTGAGCTCAAAGTTAGAAGACAAGGAAGCTAAGAAGAAGATTTAAAGCTCTTTTGGTTGAAGGTTTGATATCTCTTTTAGTTTAGCGTATTTTCTTGCATGAGAACTTGTGTAGTGTGATGATAGTGAGAAAATATATTGCTGACTATTTGTTCCTCTATGTTTTAGCTGTCCAGTGAAGGTTTGATATCTCTTTGAATTTAACAAATTTTCTTGCATGAGAACTTGTGTAGTGTGTTGATAATGAGAAGATATGTTGCTTAATGTTGAGTAGGAGGACTGGAAATGGTGAGAAAGCATGGGATGAAATGAATAAATGAAGTAGATATTGATTTCATGCTGAACAGTTTTGCTGGAAAATTGACCAGTAACTTCACCTTGATTTTGGACCTATTTAATGATGGAATTAGGAAGTATTATAGAAGCGTTATTTGTTCCTCTATGTGTTAGCTGTCCGTGGGTTTTTGAATCACCCAAATCGGAGTTATAAATTGAGAGATAGGACCAAAATAGTACATAGTACAAACTATTCAGGCTGGAAACTAAACAGCCTGGGCTTTCGACTGGCAGTTTGTTTACTTGAGCTCAATATTTGAACTACCTACCAACGTATAATTAAGAGAATGTGATAAAAGACAAAGTCGTACCGTTAATGTGTTAAGCTAACACTAAAAATTTAGAAGTTATCTGGCAATTGGACTTATTAATACAGAGTTATGTAGAAATTGTGAAACATGTACAGGGCTGCCCTGTGCAGGATTGTCAAGGCTACATTAGAAATGAATGTTGGGATGGCCATATGTAGCGTTCATAGGCAAGCCTAAGATTATGTACTGGAATTTAACTCTTTTGAATGAAGTTAAATAGACAGACAATAGATTTCTTAATCCTGACTGGTAGAAATAAGTTATCTAATGAGTGGTTACCGAGTTGCATCGCGGGTGTATCCAATTTTTAAGATCTTCCATGCCAATATATTTGTACAAGATTATCCACTTGTAGTGCATTTTGGTAGCGTTACTTCTATTTATCTATGAAAGCCTCATAAATGGCATGAAAAACAGGTTTAGAAACATACAGAATGAGACAGGCAAATGCAGGTAAAGCAGTATGGTTTATGGATCTTAAATGAGAGGAATGTAATATGCTTTCTGTTTTGTATTAATTGAAATAGGCCATAATATGCACGCATTGAGGTTAGGTAGAAACCACGTAGATAAGACTACTGTCGGCGACATAGGAATAAGCAGAATCTGTGCCCATACTAGTTTGGTACTTCGCGGACTAACAGGCCCGTTAGAGTCGGATATGGGAGTATATATAAAGGGGCCACTCAAGCAACCGTCAGCCATTAACAATATTCATCCAGTTCATAACAGTATTGCATATCGTTCTTCTTATCAGCTTAGGTTTCACTGTAACCTTATGGAGCGCCATACAGTTAATGAAAGATTGGTATTATGTATAAATTTATAAAAGGTGCGCACATTCATACAACATCAATGAACCAGCAGGTAAGATCATTGGAAAGATAATATTGATATGTGTGGATTGCAATGTTTAAGTTTATTTATTTATTTCTTATTAAGTTGAGAGTATCCACTGAGGCTTTATTTTGCTCAAGCGAGTTACTTGTTTAACTCGCAGGTTCATAGGTTTGGACTTGTAAAGAGAGTTTCATAGTATAACTGGCTGCAGTTCATCTTTGGAAGACGCTAATGCTTCATAGGTAGCTATTCATTTTGATAATTTTGGTTCTATCTATTCTTTTCAGGGTAGCTATTCATTTTGATATTTTGGTTCTATCTATTCTTATCATGGCATGTACCGAGCACATAGTTGGGCCCATTTCATTTTGGAAACTAGTACAATGTCTTATAAATGTTAAGTACATATCTATATTTTACTAATGTAAAAAGGCAACAGCATGATTTATTATTCAGCATACATAAGGATATCAGCCTGAAAGGATATAGGTTCAACCAGATTGTAGCATCTCGGCTCGGTTCATTCGAGTTAACGGGTGCACTGGGAAGGGATGTTACATGTATAACACCCCTTACCTGGTCTATAGATAAACCACCTATGTATAGATTAAGCGAAAGATGTCATACATTAGGCTAAAAGCACTAAGTTTATAACTAATAATTAAAAACTTTACTCTTGACGTTACTATCCTAGACATACACAATTCTAAACTTAAAGACCTATGGAAAAACTGCAAGAGTTTCTCATAAAATCTTAACATTTCCACTTTTAAAACCTATTTGAGAAACACTTCTAAAATTTCCAATATCATCTTCACATCACTACTATCATCATCAACTTCATACTTCTTATTGCATACCTAACGTTCATAATTAATCCATTCGTCATAATAATAATTAATAGTCATAGATAACCTAATAAAAATCCTCCATATAATAAAGCTTATACAAACCATATTAAATCTCTCTTATAAACCCATAATTACTTGTACATGTCAATTATAATTCCATTTATATTCAAATAAAAACAATGAATCTTCTACCCAAAATATGAAGAGTAACTTTGATTTTAGAACAGATCACGAACTTTCTCTAAAGGCGGCTATTCTCTAGTACTTGCAAATAAGAAAACTCAACCCGCTATGCTATAGGCTTAGTGGGTGTATAAATCCCAAACAAAACACTTAGAAATTCAATAGCATTCAAACAATATTCATCAATTACACATATGACTGACTTGTTCACATGGATAATAATCTTTATTTATCTACATGATAAATAAAGATAAGACTATTTTTTAAGCATATTATCTAGGTGATAATACAGAGAGTTGTGCTTAAAAATAATAGTCAACTGGTTTTGAAAAAAGAGATATACATAACATGAAGGTGTTATGGTAGCTACAATTATTGTAAATGTACTGAAAGTTGTTTTAATCGTAAATATGAGTTCTTAAGTGAATTGAGTAGACTGATTAACTCAATTTAGGTATTGAGTATGTCTAAACTATCATCGGTATAGTTTTGTAAACTAAAGCTTTGTTTTAGGAGACTTACGCTCCATGTGAAATGAAAAAGGATAACACTATGACATGTGCGGCATACCACATATGCGAAATGATGATCAAATGAGTTGCCAAAGTATGTGATGTCAACTTTGGTTGTGTGAAATTCTCTGAGAATTATGGTTATCAAAACTACTACCCTTATGATTTTTGACTGATTCTTAAGATATAAGTTAATGCTTGCTATCTGTGAAAGAGAAAGAAGATGAGAAGTTTGAAATAAGCTATCGGCTTTTGATTTATTCCTATATAAGTTTAGTGTATATATAGTACAAAGTATAAATTCTAAAAAGGAAAATAATCTCCTAAGTATCTCCTAATTATGGTTGAATATCACCCTAATATATGCATAATATATTCTAATAATTATAAGATTCTAACACTCCCCCTTAAGCTACATCGTACATGTCATATGCTCCTAGCTTGTTATAGATGTATCCAATACGGGGACCTCTAATCATAAGAATATCTGCTAATTGTTTATTCAAATTGACAAAAGAGGTAGAAATACATCCTGATTAATCTTCTTTCTGATGAAGTGGAAATCTATCTCTATATGTTTTGTCCTTTCGTGAACCCTGGATTAGAGGTAATGTGAAGTGCTACTTGATTATCATAGATCAATTTCATCTGTTTGATTTCTCCATATTTTAATTCTTCAATTAGTTGTTTCAGCCAAATAAGTTCACACATAGCCAACGCCATGGCTCGATATTCTACTTCTGCACTTGTTCTAGTTATAATAGTTTGCTTTTTACTCTTCCAAGATATCAAATTTCCTTTAATCAGAACACAATAACCCAAAGTGGACTATCTGTTAGAGGGAGAACCTGCCAAGTCTGCATCAAAGTATCCAACAATTTGTGAGTGACTCTTGTCTTCATATTATAAGCATTTGCTAGGAGTTCCCTTGATATACTTAAGAATGTGAATCACAACATCCCAGTGGCTATCATATAAAGATTGGAGGAATGGACTAACCACACTTACTATAAAAGAAATGTCAAGTCGTGTCATTGTGAGATAGTTTAGCTTAACAACCAATCTTCGATATCTACCAAGATCTTCTAATGGCTCCCCCTGTCTAGAAATAAGTTTAACATTCGGGTACATAGGAGTATCCACATGTTTGCAATCTAGCATGCTAGTTTCTTCTAGTACATCCATAGCATATTTTCTTTATGAAATGGAAATACATATTTTAGATTATACTACCTCGATCCCTAGGAAATACTCAAGATTTCCTAAATCTTTGGTATGAAAGTGGCTGGACAAATTCTATTTGGGTTGAGAGATCCCTTTATGATTATTATCTGTTGTCACTATATCATCAACATAGACCACCAAGTAAATACACTTGCTATGTTCTCCATGTTAGTGAAATACAGAATGATCAACTTCACTCCAGTTCATCCTAAATTGTTTTAAATAGCACTAAATCTTCCAAATTATGCCCTAGAAGATTGCTTTAAACCATACAGAGATTGACGTAAATGACACACTAAGCCAGACTCCCCCTGAGCAATAAAATAAGTGGTTACTCCATGTAGACCTCCTCGGCCAACTCCCCATGTAAAAAGGGATTCTTGATGTCAAGTTGATGAAGTGACTAGTGATTAATAGTTGCTAAGGATATAAGAAGAAAAACAAATGCAATCATAGCCATATATGAGAAGGTATCACTATAATCAAGGCCATAGATTTATGTGTATCCTTTAGCAACAAGAGAGCTTTGAGACAATCAATTTTACAATTTCGACCGTCCTTGATAGTATAAATCCAATGACAACCAACAGTATTTTTACATGTAGGTAATGGGACAAGTTTCCAAGTACCATTAGAATGAAGTGTGGTCATCTCCTCCATCATAGCCTGACACTTCCCTGGATGTGATAATGCATCACTTATAGTCTTACTGAAAACAACAAAATTGCATGTAAGTTTACCATTTGTTTTGATTTATTTTAGTTGCATTTTGGTTAAGCTTTGAATAAAACTCTATTTCCTATCACTTTTTCTTTGATTCAGGTACCCCTTGAGCAACATCAAATCTTTGTTCTATGCAAAAATTGGACCAATTCATGGACAAATGGATAAGCTCATCAATGGAATTAATAAAGCCCTCAAAGTTAACAAGTTGGAAGCCTAAAACATGCAACAAAAGGAAAAAAAAAAAGAGATTCAATGTATACAAATTTGGACCAGTGCAGCAACCTCTGCAAGATGATCTTCTGAAAAAACTACACCGTTTTTGAAAAAACATTGCACTCGGTTTAGATGTAGCTCCCAAATTCCTATTTTGTCACTACTTTTACATGATATTTGGGCAGTGGAGACCGGCTTTTTAAAAGCAAGTTGTGCAAGTGGGTGAAGTTGACCAATCATAGCTAAAGCAAGAAGCTCTATATAAAGGAAGAAGCGAGAAGATGTTGGGTTGGTCTCTCTTGGCATTAAGAAATAGCAAGTTGTCGCACATGTTAGAATAGAAAACAAAGTGAGAGACAATCAAAAGTGATCAGCCACACAAGGAGAGACAGCAGTTGGTTGCGTAATTACAATACAAAAGGGAGCAAGGAGCAAGGAGCAAGGTTATTTAACAAGCTTAGGATGTCAGCACCATGGCCAACCAGCTAAATAAATTCCAAAATTTGTCATTTATGCCTTTTATTCCTTCTGTATATTTTATTTTGTATAATAAACTTGTAATAATGCTAGGCTAAACATCTAGATATAGTTATGAGATTTTTCTATTAATTTAGCATGCAACCTTGAATAGTTTGATTTATGCCTAAATGCTAAAATTCCCGATTTAATGTATTTAAGCTTAATGCTTATAAATGTGTTAGCCCCATATTCGCATGATTTTAGATGTGTTTGTTAGATCAAGAGATTGACAAGCTAGATCGAATCTCATATATTAAACCTAGAATTTTAGACGTGGAGATAAGCTAAGTTCTTTTAGGATAAAAAGAATTAACATCAGCTTAATGAGTTTTAATCATGTTATGCTAGTATATGCCACATGATTTTAACATTCCATTTAAACTCGAGAGAGGAATCTGGATACCCTAGGTTAGTTCTCCTTCATGAATTGGCATAATAACGTTTTAACCACGATAAGCTACGAAAGTAGATGTCATATGGTTTTAATGGTCCATTTAAACTCGAGAGAGGAATTTGGACACCATAAATCAACTGTTCAGGGTTTGCACTAAGAATTAATAGAGATCCCATAGCTAGATTGTCTCAACCATAATTTGCTTGAATATACTTTTAATTATCTCCATTTGCCAATTTTAATTTGAATTTATCTAATTTTATTTGCAATTTAGTTTTAAATCACTTTCACTTTATCCAGTCTTCCTAATAATTATTGCACAAGAAAATTAATAGTCTATTCCCCAATTTCTATGGAACGATAATCTTTTTTACTACTTATACGACTCGTGCACTTGCGAAGCACATTCCAAAGAGCAAACACTTAGGAATAAGGACATTAGATAATAAGGAAACATAAGCATAATATGAAAGAGATAAGCGATAATAGCTTAAACAATTATAAATAGGGTATGAATTCCATGTGGAATGAATACATTTTCGAAGAGGGATGGAAAGTGTAGCTTCCTCTGGTAATGGCATTATCTATTTAGGAGGTGATACTAGTGTAGGAGATGAGTCACCAACTAATGTACCTACATCATTAAGAGAGTTAGTAGAAGGGTTGATCTGCAAAGCTCGATGTGAATAGACTTGGACAAGACAAGTGGTGGCTAGAATAGGAAAAGGAAGAGTAGGGACAGGAAGAGTAGGGACAAAAAGATGTGAGCCCCCTTCCAAGCGCCATGGGAAAGATCCAAATGATGGAATCTAACCAGACGGGCCCATTGGTCGATTCATCATGGATTGGTAGGAACTTCTTACGATTCCTTTTTGTTTGATTACGGCTCGATTTAGCACTTATGTGATGTCGAGTTGGCTCTTTGGAGCGCTTTGACGGTGTGTGATGTATTAGAATTGCCACCTTAAATTGCTTTTATTTTTAAAGAAAATATTAAGGAAAAACCTCGTGATGGACTCCATTTTCAGTTTGTCTTTTAGGATAAAATGCACTAGCCTCAAATCATTAGGTTCGGGACTAGGTTTTCAGCTTCTTTTCGAATGACATAACGATTTCAGTATTAATTAAAAAATCAAAATAGTTTTGTGTGAATCACAGTGATATCAATGCATGAACATACTTATAATGCATGGCAATTATAGATAAACATTAAAAGCATAAATATTGAAAAATGTGTAATTTGGAGGGAACCTCGACTCTAGCCTCGTTTATCGAGGATTCTAGGTCGTGCGACACATTTCCCTAGATCCTGACCGGTTAGTTCGGTCGGGGCCCGCTACCTAGGCTGAAATCCGTAGGTATGCCTTCGTACCTCATTTGTATGAGGATCAGGTGCATGAAGTTCTACCGTCGATTAGGATGGTAGGATTTTGAAGGTGCTACTCAGCGAGTGGACTTATAAGGTGCCAGAGGGACCAGACTTTACTCTGAAAACTGATTTTGTGGTTTTGCCAAACAGACCGAGCTTTATGTGGCAGGCGGACTAGGCTTAAAGCATGTTATATGTCCGATGGACCAGGCTTAATTGATAAAGATTGAGTTAAGTGATTATACCCTAGGACGAGGGGTCGAGGGCTTTGGTGGTGCAAGCGTACGGTTGCATAACTCCACAGATGTAAATGACCAAAAAGGTCGAGTCTTGCTTCATCAATGCTAAGGTAGGGCATGAGGACCCAATTTAGTCTTATAATATTATATTATATTTTGCTTTGGTAAATTGCAAGTGGAAGTGGAAATGATCGACTTTTGAGTACCAAGTTGAGCTTTGGCTCAACTAAGGAAGAAAAGATAAGTCAGACTATATTGCCTTAGAATCATTCACGAAGGGAGAAATAGAATCGTTGATGCTTGAGAAGCACTCAATCAATAAACAAGAGGTAACAAAAATGAGGGGGGAGTGTCTTATTCATTGCCCGAGCTGGTCGATACCGGCCTGCAGGCTACTTTGGAAGGCCTTATCGGTACTGACTGGCAGGTGATCGGTACTAGTGGGTAGGGGTGAGAACGGTTTGGTTTGGTGCAGTTTGAAAAAATTTTTGAACCAAACCATAAATTATGGTTTATAGATTTCTCAATCCAAAATAAACCATTTAATCAATGAAATCAAACTAAATCAAACCGCAAAAGCGGTTTGGTGCTGTCTGGTTTGCGGTTTGATACCATATAATTTAATAATTACTTTAATTATAATTGAACACATAATGAATTCATATAGATATATAATATATAATATATAATGTAAGAAAAACATAACTAGCAAAAAAGTAATTAGTTGTTTAATAACATAAAGTATAGCATATAAAATAGAATATTAATTTATACAATTTAAATTTACAAAAATAATAAGATCATATGTAATTAATATTCATGATCCACCAAAGTGTAACCTACCAATAAGAATTTATTTATAAACAAATAAATTTATTTCAATACTATAGTATTAAGAATATAAGAAATAACACCAAAAAGAAACTGTCATGTTCACAAGGTGTATTTTCAAAGTTTCAAATTAGATAAAATATAAATAACAATCAAATTAATAACACAATCATATTAAAGAATATTAATGCAGTTTGATTCGATTTTGAATGGTTTAATAAAATAAAAACCAAACCAAATTGTTTTGAAACCGGTTTAACGATAAACCATTTAAATCTAACGGTTTAGTTTTGTGGTCTAAACTATTTAATGCTTACCCTTATCGGTGAGGAGGAGGTCGGTACCGATCAGGGCAAATTACTGTGTGCCCCTTTAACTTGATTTTAGGATTTTCAAGCTTCTGGGAGTCCGTTTAAAGCACAAACGACGTCCGAACGAGCTGATTCTCACGCCGTTGGAACCTTAGCAGAATTCTCTAGGGCTTGGTGGTGAAAAATCATGGTCGGTAGAGGAGTTGCAGAAATAGAATCTTGGTTGACCATGTTTTGTGAGAAATATGTAGAAGTCTCAAAAAAAGGTTACATCTACAAAGACAAAGTATTTATGAGTGACTGGATCATAACATTTATAGCCTTTCTGAAGACGAAAGAAGACACACTTAATTGATTTTGGTTGAAGCTTTTCCTTTCTGAAAGTATGATCATGAAGAAAACAAGTAGAACCAAAAACATGAAAGGGAAGATTATGAGGATCCTGATTTGGAAACACAATAGAATGAGGACTTTGATTTTTCAAAATAGAAGAAGGCATGTGATTAGTAATGGAAACAGACAGTGAGGGTAGCATCCCCCAAAAACAAAGTGGAATATTATTCCTAATAAGTAGAGTAGCGGTTGTTTCAATGAGGTGCTGATTCATCCTTTCAGCAACTCATTCTGTTGAGGAGTATGAAAACAAGAAGATTGATGAATTATTCCCTAAGAAGACATAAATTGATTAAAGGGGTAAGAAAAATACTCTCTGGCATTATCACTACATAACATTTTAATGGAAACTCCAAATTGATTATGAATTTCAGCACAAAAATTTTTTAAAAATAGAAAAGTATTGTGAATGATTTTTCATAAGGAATAACCAAGTACACTGAGAATAATCATCAATAAAGGTAATAAAGTAATTAAAACCTAATGTTGAAGTAACACAACTAGGACCCTATATGTTTGAATGTACAACTTCAAACATAGAATAGTATTGGCACGCTTAGGAAAAAAAGACACGAATTTGTTTTCCAAGTTAGCATGACTTACACTAAAGAAAAGATAATGTAGAAAGATTAGGACTAATTGTTTAAGCTTTATGAGGTTGGGATGTCTGAAGTAGGTAGTGAAGGAGTTCAGTGGAAGGTAGTGTAACTATGATAATTTGTGAAGAGAGGTAGTACAATCTTTATGACTCATATCCTACTGCAATCATCTTCCTCGTACTTGGTCCTACATAAAAATATAATCAACTATGAAGGACACAATACAATTGAGCTGTTTGGTCAATTTGTTAATGGAGATTAAGTTATATGGATATTCAGGAGTAAATTATATTGAGGTTAAAGTAAGTGAGTGAAGAGGATGTACTTCCCCAATTCCTTCAATCATAGTTTGGTAATCATTGGCTGAAGTGACAGTAGATGTATTTGGAAGAATAAAGAGAGTAGAGAAAAGAGTTTCATTGTCACAGATGTGATCAGAAGCACCAAAATCAAGAACCCAAGGATCAATGACAATGGATTTGGTTAGCCAGGTGACTAAATTACCAGATTGAGAGATGGTAGATGACTATTGTTTAACTTGCTATTTGGTTGCCTGAAACTGTAAATACTCACTATTGTTTATCCCATTGATCAGGTAATGGCTCAAGTCCAACTCCACTTGTCTAAGCCAGATGATACGGATTTGCTAGTATTGAAAGATTGATTCTGTGATGGTTTACCATTTAGTTTCCAGAATGTTTCTCAGGTATGACCACTCTCATCACAGAAATTACAATGTGACTTGGATCCTTTGCCTTTCTATTTTTAATAACCACTTTGCCCTATTGATGTTGTATAAACACCACAAATGTCACAATATCAGGGGTGGGATAACAGAAATTTGAAGAAGTCAAGCAGAAACATCTTCCAAAGTAGGAATTTCTGGACTTGTAAGTATTTTATCGTTGACATAACTGAGATCAAATCGAAGTCCTATTAAGGCCAAAACCATGAAGAACATGTTCCTCTATTGTTCTTGTGTAGTAACACCATCTAAGAAGGGCATAATTGATTGAACTCATCTAATAGTGTTTCTACTTGTCCAAGGTAACTTGCCATATCTTGTTGATTTTGCTATAAATGGACAATATTGGAAACAACTTTTATATATGCTGAATATCATTAGTATACAATGCTTTAGCTTTAGTCCACATCTTACAACAAGTTTTGCAAGATTGAAAAAGAGCAAGCAATTTAATATCAAGAAAATGTCATAAACGACTACATAGTTCAGCATCTATTTTAGTACAGTTTGTCTTATCAGTAGCAACAATATTAGCAACATTTTTAATTAAATGGTCATTATAACCCTGTACCATAAAACATAACTTTACTGAAGCAAAGTAGGAGATATAATTACTACTACCTTCCAATTTAATATTAGTGTTATAGTCGAATTTAAGAAAAGAGGTTTAAAAAGATGTGGAGTCGGAGTTCCATCATTCGCAGGCATGATGAAACTGAAAAAGTGAGAAATATTATTGTTGAACAAGATGTTGTATGTGTTTTGGTCAGAGAGGTTGCTGGAAAAGAGATATGAACGTACTATTTATGCCTTCACATAAGAAGAAAGCTACTATAAGAAGAATGCAGGTGGTAGAGGAGATCACTGAAAGTGGGAGACCTTGCTGGTAGCTTTTCTAGTCTGAAACATCGCCAGAAAAAGGGCTTCAACGCCGACGTGTGGATTAGAGTCTAGAACCTTACAATGGTGCGTGGTGGTTGTTGGTGAGGATTTCGATGCTGGGATTCTGTCTCCGAGGTTGCTGGTAGTTGCTGAAGCAATCTAAAGGGGCAGTGAGAATTAATTCTTTTAAGAAATAGGTGGGTTTAAGAAGTCAATTTCTGAACTCTGCCGGTTTTAATCATAGTAAGCCGATCAGGTTGAGGAAGAGAGGAAGAAGAAACTCAAGCCAACCAGGCTCTGATACCATGGGAAAGAGAAAGAAGAATAGAAGTTTGAAACAAGTTATCAGCTTGATTTATTCCCCATATAAGTTTAGGGTATATATAGTACAAAGTATAAATTATATAAAGGAAAATAATCTCCTGAGTATCTCCTATTTATGGTTGAATATCACTAATATATGCACAATATATTCAGATAATTAGAAGATTATAACACTATCTTTAGGTGTTGCTAGAAAACCATGATTGATGTAATTGTATGGGACACTCTGGAAAAGCAAGTTGGATTATGATCAGGAGAATTAAATTGAAGGAAAGATTATTTTACAGTTACATTTAAGTTTTGTGTTTACAGGTTGCCCAATTATATTGATGAATAAACGTAATTATGAACATAAAAAATGTTACGAGATTAATGGTAACAATAAATGTGATGAAAAATCTAGGGCAGTGCATACCATTTCTACATGAAAGAGTTTTTATATCAAGATGCTATATATCCCTAATAGGTGTATAGCAAAGAACTCTCAAAGCATGCTAGTCACACTGTCTACTTGTTAAGTATGAATGCCTAGCATTTGACGGGTTATGACTCGGCATGTGCAAGATGTTGAAATTTATGGACGGGTTTGAATACGCCCATAACAAGTGTAAATACCAAGGTTCATAATATATTAGTTAATTGTAATAATTAATTAAATAAATAAATATCATTGATAATTTTTATTTTAAGTGTTTTAATTAAAAAGAGTTTGAAATACAAAAGGATTTTTGTATTTTTTTGGGATTTACAGTTACCAAAAAATGATATAACAAAAAAAGAAACGGTTGAGAAATATGTTCTCTATGTTTCCTCTCATTATCATCTCTTTATCACTCAAACCAAAAATCGCTAGTGCAAGAGCTCTTAGACTATATTCAAGGGGAGTCTTCCATTCATCGTGATTGCTCCTAAGACTAGTAATACAAGATTCAAAGATAGTTTTTACACTTCAAGAGGTAGGAATAATCTAAAATGAGCAAGTAATCCAACAATTTTGTTGATGAATTAATGTCTATTATGATCGGAATATTGGGTGGGTTTACAGAATTGAATTGTCTATAATGTGATATAGTTTTTTGGTTCAATTTATGCAAGACAAACGCTTACATGATATTAGGTAGGCAAGTGAAGGATCAAGAGATGAAGTTCAAATACCTGAACCACATAAACTAAGCATTAGTTTTATTGCTAGAGATAGATTAAGACTAATGTTTAAAAAGGAAGCTTAACACATGAAAGATAGTGACTATACTCTATTACTAGACATTTGTCTTGAGAGAGAATTTGACTAACTTAAAAAATTTATGCCCTTCAGAAAATATATCACTGGGGCATAGACTGCCCTCGTCACTTATATCCAGATGGTTATATGATTTGTCCATCACCAAAATACTCTCTCCTATAAAAAAGGAATTTGTCTTTATTTTTGCAATTTAATTTCTTTAATTTCATTATTTACCTTTTGCTATTTATTTCCTTTAATTTTACATTCTTTAATTTATTGCACTTTAATTTATGCTCTTCGATTTAATTTTCTTTACTTTACGCCCTTTAGTTTATGCATTTTAATTTATGTCCTTTAATTATGCCATTTGATTTTATGCTTTAATTTTGCTCAACTCCCCAAGGATTTAATATTAGCCTAATAATTTAATATTTGAAAGAACTCACTATTCAATCATTTCAATTCATGTGGAATCAATATCTTTCTATACTATTTGTACAACCCATTTATACTTGCAATAGAATCGTAGTAGTGCCGTCATCGAATAAATTTTTGGTGCTGTTACTAGGATTGGCAACTTGATTGATATTAAGAGTTTTGTAATAAGTAATTAAGCAATTTTATTTTTAGGTCTTTTATCTTTACTATTATTTTTTATTTTTAATTCAGTTACTCCTTTCACTATATATATATATATAAAAAATAGAGAATTAAATGTTATTAGTAAAGAAGATATTGAAAAAAGTTTAATAAAAAAAATATCTAAAACAAAGAATTTACTAAAAATGAAACAGATCTTAAAAACTTATACTTTCAGCGAATTAAAATATGAATATTTAGATTATAAATTAAATAACTCCACTGAAATTAAATTTTTTGATTGGTATAACCTCATTAAAGAGAAACAATCTGATAAAAGTTTAAATCCAATCACTATTCGCGATAAAAGACCAGAATGGATAGTAAATGAACAAACAATAAAAAGTGATTTTCCTCCTAACAAACAATAAAAAGTGATTTTCCTCCTAAAACAATTAGTAAATTAAAACATCAAGATCAAGAAATTATTTGTGCACCATATAAAGTCGCTCGAGATAATGATACCAATAGTAAGATAATTGAACAAAATAATTTTAGCAATGCAAGTTTAATTTGTTTAAACTCACAATTAAAATGAATAGAACATATGTTAGAAGATAAACCTTTAGTGTCAGAAACCATAAAAGGAAAAGAAACTGTAAGAACTCACATGTTTAAACCTTATCAAATTTCTCAATCAAGTAAACAAGAATTTGTAAATAAATTAAAAGATCAATTGAGTAAACTTGAGGTTTTCATTCAGCAACTAATCAACATGTAGCTCCTGACACTACTGAAGCCTCTAGAAATATAAACACTATAGAAGAAAACACCAACTCTGATGACAGCGAACTTGACTCAGAAAACGCTAAACAATTTGAGTTAAATCCTATTACTACTAGCCGATCTACATAAGAAAGGATCCATTTTATAATATACGATAAAATTTTTTGACTACCTGGTTATACCCTTCTTGGTTATACCCGCTAGATGCCACTCACATGGGACTTACTCATGGGTTCAGTAAGCATGGGTTCAATAGGCAAAGCCAAAACCTTTTATTATATATCATAAAATGAAGACTTTTTTTATGTATCTCTACTACGTAGCACTAAAGACCAACAAAAGACTATGTGCTGGATTTACTGGACAACTTAAAGGTTGGTGGGACTATCATCTCACTGAACAACAACAACTAGAAATTTTAAATTCAATTCAAATCAATGATGAACTATTATGGATGAAAATTGTGAAGTTAATTCAGGATGGTGTATCTTTAAATTACTCACTAATTTCACTTCATTTTATTGGGGATCATCTCACTTAAAGATAAAATGCAGATTACTTAGTTATTTAAAATGTAACACTTAGGTAATTTTTCAAGACTATAAACCTACTTTCAATTACTGGATTATTTAAGGAGCGAACTATATACAAAGCTATAATATACGGAGAAAAAGTATATATTGAAGAATAGAGAACTAACTATATTTATATTAAGACAGATCGAAAGAGTTAAGAGAACAATAATTAAACAACAAATATAATGGTCAACCGTTACAATAACAATACAAATCTACTTAAATGAGATCAATTAAAATATCGTATGTTATAATTCCAAAAAAAGAAGAAGTTTGACAGAAATATTGTACATGAAAAATTATTACAAACAATTCACGAAACATAAAATCCTGAAATGCAGAAAACAAAAAAGATAATTAGGATCATTTTGTAAACAATGTTGATATATAAAAGAATTAGGATCATTTTGTAAACAATTTGATTATACTTTAAAATCTCCACAGAAATGTGATGGGCAATGCTCGCGAACACATAAATCTAAAAAACCATATAAAAATAAATATCATAAAAGACAATACAAGTCTATACCTAGTCAAGATAAATTTTATTCTAAAGAAAAATATAAACCCCATAGGAAGTCTAAAAGAAAGCAACAACCTAAAAATTCAAATAAAACCTCTTATAAAGATTTAACTTGTTATAATTGTGGTAAAAAGGGACATACTTCAAAATTTTGTAAATTTAATCAAAAGTTAAATGAATTACATTTAGATGAAGAAGTAGAAGTGTTAAAATAAATCCAGCGAAGGCTATACTTCGGGTTGACTGGACGGATTCGTTCAGAATATATTGAGGTATAGAAGGTGGGAGAAGTCAGAATTGAAATGATTAGGTTCACAACTAGTTCATTGTGATTTATTCAGATAAATATGTTAACTAAATATCAGAGTAGGCGCTGTGTTGGAAGTGAGTAGAATGTCTATAGGGGAAATGACCAAGGCACCTAAAGCTAAAACTCCTTCAAAAACTCATGAAACAAAAGTTTTAACGAACCCAATAGCAAAAAAGGTATAACTCCTCTAAAATGTCAACATAGTAGCTTTATGATCTCGACAACTATATTAAAATAAAAAGTACAGCATAAAACGTTAGAGCAGAAAATTACACTGTATTTAAAATTTTGAAGTTTAGATCTTAAAAGAGAAGTTAGTAATTAAAAACGACAATTTCAACGTTCATGAAATCACAACTAATAAAAAGTGTGATGTAGGAAGATCTCAGGACTTATTTCCTAGTTTCTTCTGTGCACAGCGCAGAACCAGGATAAGAGATGAAATACAAATCCATGTAGATGAAGATGATAGTAGTAATTTTCCTTTCAAACTCACACATCCATTACAGAAATTTCCAGAATCTTTGGTAGAATAAATCTTCAGGTAAACTGTTTTGTATTAGTGCTTGTTGTGTGCGCTCTGGTTTATAGGTTATCAAAAAGATATTGGTACAATAAACTACGACAAAACTATAGTATCTGCAAATAAATCTTTAATTAGAAATTATAGGTCATGTCTAGCAGTTGATCACAAGTATTTTTATTTATCACTAAATAAGAATTTTTGTATATTAGAACCTTTTTCCCACCTCTAATACCCTATAGTTTAAAGGATTGTATTAATTTAATGGCATCGTCGTTAGCTTGATGCACTGACCTAAGAGGAATTAAATCTCTGAGTCTATCATAGTTGTCAGCTACCGTTATGGTGTGGGAGGGGGTTAATGGAGGGAGAGGGGTGCGGGGAAGAATTTGTGTATATTACTACATTTTTAGAGTGGTGAGCTTAGGATAAGGGAGTAGTGTGTATTATGGAAAAGAACACTGTTTGCTTGTATCAATCGCACCAATGCCTTGTTTGGGGATGCACGCGGAACAATAGCGAAGTAGATTGACCGTATGAAAGATTGTTGCTTGGAGTAAGAAGAGACTAGTTAGGAACTGAAAGCGTTAGGACCAATTTCAGATGTGGAGATCCTGTTTGTGGGGCGTGAACATTGTAAAAAATGAAACTTCAAAGATTTACTTCAATAAAAATTGATATCTAATACTAGAAAGCCAATGGTCTTAGTTGCGGCTTTTTGTCATAAAATGCTGAATAAGACGTGGGATGTTCCGAGATTTAGTATAAATTATAAACATTAAATTACCGGCTTTAAATGGATTAGATATCCAATGGGTCTAATAAAAAGATCTTCTTAAAAAAAATTTATATAAAAGCAAATATTTCAGTAATTGATATGAAATCTGGATATTGGCAGATTTAATTGATCCTAAGGAAGATAGTAACAATCGATTTACAGTTCCTATTCTGGTCAGTCAATGAATGTTCCATTTGGTCAATATGAATGGAATGTAATGCCTTTTGGTTTAAAAAATGCTCCTTCTGAATTTCAGAGGATTATGAATGATATTTTTAATCCTTCTCTGAAGATTGACTAATGATAAGGTTGATGAGGTCGAGAAGAGTGGATACAATACCTCTAGACATAGAAATAGAAAGAACAATAGGAATCTTGTAAAGGAGCAAGTTGAAGCACTAAAGGAGAGTAAGAAATCCCATCCAGGCCAAACACCGAAGTTCCTGGCAACTCGATTCGAACCAGAGGAGGAAAAATAGCAAAAATAGAACTGGAAGAGTTAAATAATCCAAAAAAAATAAAAATCATGGCAAAAGAAAGAACTCTATAGGATTTGATATTCTATGTCCCGGAGATATCTGAATCACCATGGTGAGACCACTTGTTGATCTAAACAACTTCGAGCTCGAACTAACACCAATCTCTATGTTGCAATAATCTCAGTTTGTTGGTTTGTTGAGTGAAGGTTTGAATGTTCACCACTTGGAAGGAATTGAATTAGGCATTCTCGCAAAAAACTTTCCCATCTAGCGAAACCTCAAAAATGAGAAGTGAAATAGCCACATTCTGGATGAAAAAGACGAGACATTTTATGAAGCATGGAAACTATTCAAAGATCTTCAACAACAATGCTTGCATCATGGATATGACAAGCCATTCTTATTTCAACTATTCTTTGATGATGTGATACCCTCAGTAAGAAACACTCTAGATGCAGCCATTGGAGGATCCTTCCTAAAGACAAGAGTCAACTAAGCTTACAACCTATTAGAGGAAATGGCTACAAGCAGTTACCGATAGAAAAAAAAATGAGTAACAACTAAGAAAATAGGTAGAGTACTTGATGTAAATGGACTCACATTCCTGTATATAAAATTTGACACCTTATTAAGGATGCTATGTTTTTGCACGAAGGAAAATAGAATGGGGTTGGCTCATTTTATTTGGTAAAAGTGGTTTTCTTTATTAAACTCATTCATTGATCCTTGAAAAAATGTCTCTTACCTTGGTAAGAGTTTTTTTATTTTGGAGTCACCACCCTCTTTAGGGAAAATTCTCAAATTAATCGATTCTTTGGAATCGACTTACTCGGTTTTAAACCAGAAACTAGGTAAGGGAGTTAGGTATGGTGTCGGGAAGATGTTAGGCACTCGAATCACCCAGTTAGACCCGCCTCCTTCATTGTCCATTCATTCACAATGATCGGTAATTAAATTAACTAGAATTGAGGTGCTCAAATTAATCGATTCTTTGGAATCGACTTACTCGGTTTTAAACCAGAAACTAGGTAAGGGAGTTAGGTATGGTGTCGGGAAGATGTTAGGCACTCGAATCACCCAGTTAGACCCGCCTCCTTCATTGTCCATTCATTCACAATGATCGGTAATTAAATTAACTAGAATTGAGGTGTAAAACTTTTATGCAATTATGAAAATATGGCACATAAGCATATTACTACATACATGAAGCACAAAATAAACAACCAAAGAAATGAGGGGAGGAGAAAAGAATCACAACCTCTTCCTAATTTACATTCTACCCGTTTATCCCATTAAAATTTCCCATCCCAACTACTTATTACGACAAATAAATAAATAGGACCCACTAAGGTCCTTTACATTAAGCTTAATAATAAAGCAATAACATAAATGGATAATACAACAACACATAATTTAATAAACATCCACAAAACTAAATAAGCACATATTCATTCAATAATGATAATATAATGAATGTTCATGTTCATAGACTAATGTTTAATGGGTGAGCTTAACAATAATCAAAAAACAATGAATAAGAAAGCATGAATGTAAAGATAAAAACTTAAAAGTGCATAAAAGTAAAGGGTAGTAAATTAAAAACAAGAGTTTAAAAGGTTTAAACAAAGTTTGTGTTCAAAGTCTTTATGTCCATCATAGTTGATGGAAAATAGCCTTGTCATTACCCATTTCTTATTGATCTTATGTTTATTCAATCCATGACAGGTCGAAATCGCAATCCAGAACAATAAAGTCTAGTGCTTAATCCAATGGAACTCTGACTTGGGACCATTTTATCGATTTTATCATTCTTGACCTCTCAAAAGAAGGTCCGTGCGCCACTAGAGAAGTGGCGTGAGGACTTTACCCAGATCAGGATGTCACAGAACCAATATTTATGCCTTTATCTTATTGATTTTTTATTTCTAAGCTTCAGAAATGAAGATTCGTGTGCCACTAGAGAAGTGGTGTGCGCCATTACATGTGGCGCACGGACCTTGCCTTGATCAGAAGATGCAGAACATTATTTTGGAGCTCTCTGATTGAAGGAGAAATGGCGTGCGCCGTACGTACTGGCGCAAGGCCATTACCTTGAGGTGTGCACTACTTCTGACACAGTCATAAACCTTATGGTCGTTCACTGATTTCTCTCCCGACCAGTATAGAAAAGGTGTTTTAACACCAAAATAAAAATAAAAAGATGAAAAATAAGTTCAGGGCTCTCAAGGATTACCTTGCTTGGAAGATTCCAAAGATTTTGGGAAAAATGAACCAAGGAACCTAAAAGCTTTGATTGAATCAACAAATTCAAGTTTAAGTTTAATGTGACTATTTGTGGGTTTTTTTATAAAAAATCGGGGAAGTTTTTATTCAAAAATGATAGAATAGAACCTTGAATCCAAGTAAGAAATACAAGTTTTCACTTAGACTAAGGTTGAGTTTCCAAATTAAAAGAGTTTCCCTTATTTAATCCAAAAAACTTCCCTTCCACAATTCTCAATGCCCAATATTTATTGGCAAATGGGAAATGTTGCCCTAATTTTAGGGCTTAGATGGCAAGTGCCATCGATGGGCCCCAAAATTAGGTTGGCCAATTTTTACCAAATCAGACCAGGTGGCGCGCAGAATGAGGGGATGTTTTTGGAAGGGTTTCAAGCGAACCGAATTCTTCATGAGCCCAGTTTCACTGCGAAACTCACGAAAATCCGAAAAAGTAAGAATGGTCAAATAACTCAATTATCTTAACCACAGCAATCAGTCCGAGAATTAGAGCAATCGGAAGTCTCGATTCAGTTTTATGTAAAAAAAAAGGTTATCATCACTGAGTTATTTAGGGGCAAAAATTGAGCATCTACAGTTTCCCCCTACGTTAATGATATTTTTACTTTTTGAGCAAGATGTCGTCAAAGTGTAAAAATAGACGTACAAGTAAGAAATATTTGCTTGGTTTGCATTCTTTGAACGGCTTGGATGTAGGAAGTACGTCATTTTGGCGGCTTTTTTTTATGTAGAGTGGCATTTTGGGGGTGTTTAATGGGCGAATTACGTCATGATGGTTGACGACTTTTGTGGCTGACTGCGCCATTTGGTGGCTTTGTTGAAATGCGTCACTTTAGACTGATGTCAGTTTGGATTGGTGCATTCTTTGAATGACTTGAACTGAAGAGAAACGTTAGTTTCGACGTTCTAGACAATGGGTGCGCCACTTGGGACGACTTAATCTGAAATGCACCATTTTGGTCGGTTGACACTGGGTGCGCCACTTGGGACGACTTAATCTGAAATGCACCATTTTGGTCGGTTGACACTTTGGACAGGTAGGATGGAGGAATTGCGCTATTATGGTGATCGCCGACTTCTGTGGATGACTGCGCCATTTAGTGGCTTTATTGAAAGGCATCACTTTGGACGGGTTTGTGCGCCATTTAGGACGGTTAGTCTAGAATATGCAACTTTAGGTGGGTGCGTTCTTAGACGACCTGATTTGATTTGAACCACGTCATTTTGGTCGGACCTGCAAAACAAATTTGCAAACAGAAAGCAAAGGCTTTTCGGCTGGTTATCGTTAGAAGTGAAATCCCGTGATTATGTTCGGAAAAGCGTGCTCATGCGAAAATGCATGAGTTTGTGTGAATTTTTGCAAATATGTGACCTTGCACAAATTTATGTGAATTTATATAAATTCATTTTCGTGGCATACAAAATGAGAAAAATTTTACTTGTTGGTCCGGAAACTTACCTGTGACCAATAGTGATGCCCCTGCTCAGGTGATGAGTCATTGGTGGGTTGCCAGCTAAACACGAGAGCTGGTCACTATAAGTGGGCCTAGTGTCCATTTTAGGGCCTAAGGGCCTAGGTTGGGCCTATAAGCCCATGAGCTTATAAATAGTTGAAAGTGGCACTTTAATTATCGCTTTCAACCTAAGCTTTCAAAAGAACTTATGTAAAACTCTCTGCTTCCCTCCTTCACTACCACTCACTATGGCAGCTGAAAACGTTGCTGATTGGCTTCCTGGGAGCGTTGTGATTGATCCCGTGAACCGGTTATATAGTCACGGCATGAAATTACAGGAGTTCATACAGACCCTGGGAGTTCCATCAGCCTACGACTGGATTTGCCCAATCACCTTTACTAGAGCACATTTGAGGTAATTTGGAATCCTTCTTTTTGCTTTTTCTGCATTAGGAATACTAGGAACATGCGAATAATAGGTTAGAAATCCAAAACTGGATAGGAATATACCTGTTTGGGTGATTTTTGCGTCTGTCGACGTCACTGTTGTTGGCTCAAGGGTCAAATTCTAATCTCAAAATTTTGATAATTAAAACAAAACAAATAAATTTAAATTATATTATTTGTGCTAATAATATTTTATGTAGAATATATATTATATTATTTGTGCTAATAATATTTTATGTAGAATATATATGGAAAGTAATAAATGAACAAGGCAAGTCCTACAATTCCACAGATTATGAAGACATCCGAAGACCCTAGTGGTTAGACTTTTAGGATTCATTGTAGAATAGAGAGAAAATTCAATTATAAGCACAAAAACCAATATTTCTCTCTCATCAAAATTATTTTTCAAAAAATAGATTCTTCAAAAATAAATCTTTTCATTAAAAAATTTTGTTTTTCGAAATCTCTTAAAAGATTCGAAATATTTGAATTACCTGAATTAAAGAGACCTTATCTCTAACAATTTTGGTAATAAGAATAAATCGAATAAAGACCTAATAAATTTCTATTTCGGAAACAAAATCTTTTTGAAGATCTAAGAATCTTGATTTATCTTCTTACCTAAAACGAAGAAAAATCTTACTTTAATTCGTTTTAGTAAGTAGAATCTTTTCGAAAAATATTTTTCAAATAATTGCTTTCGAAAATCTTTATTTTAAAGGAAAGAAAGATCGTCTTTTGACAACAACCTATTTTTTCAACTACACTCTGCCTGCGACAACAATCTTCTATTTAAAGGAATCACAACTTTCTCTATTATACTTCCAAAAGTAAAAACGATTTTTTTTTTTTGGTAACTAGATTTCCCGTATCTTCCTTAAATCTAGGACAGCACACTATCCTAATTTGAAAAAAAAAATATTCACCCTTCATAAAAACGAGGTCAACAGGAACCTCTCCATAAAAAGAGTTTTCTTCTTTTGAAAATGTTAGAATGAAGGTTTTTTGTTTTAAAGAGTTTCACATTATTGACTCACATATCATTCTATCTCTCAAAACTTAACTCTCTATCTTCCCTTTATTTCTTTTTCATCTTATCATACTGCACGTTTTAAGTCTTTTAACCCAAGCAATAGAAAGAAACTTTATACATACTTCTTTGAAAACAGTTCTGTATTCTAATAACGATTTTTCTATTTGATCAAAAATTATATTTTCACTGTGCTTTATATCCTGCATTTCTGTTCTGTCCTCATTTAGATTCTTTATAATCTTTAAGAAGATAGGTTTTTATTTGACAAACATTTGTAGTAAATAGCTTAGGTGAGAAGTCTATTGTGAAAAGAGTTATCAACAACTTCCTTCGTGAGAGAGAGATTCTAATGTGTTGAATTGTGAGTTCTGAACTTCTGCCAAAAACAGAACGGGGGTTGAGGTTACACTAGAATCTTTGAAATCTAGTGGGCATAAAAGGGTTTTAAATCTAGGTGTTGTCTATTACCTTGTCATACTGTTTGGTTTGTCTTCTTTACCCTTGAAAAGAGAATAATAGTTGGGATCTCAAGATGAGTCTTGGAGTGGTGTAGGCGAGTTAGTGCCAAAACCCATTATAAATCACTGTATTGATTCTTTTAAATTCCTAAAGTATATATTTTGATTAGATACTCTAGTATTTACATTATGTTAAATATAACTCTAGAAGATGGCTAAAGTGGTGAATGATTTTGATTTCAATAAAGATTAGAAATAAGTCTATAAATCTTTCTCTGAAACATTAGAACTCTGGATTTCAGTTAAAGTGAAGTGATACAAGTTCTATATTCTCTTATAACTTCAGTTATTTCAATTATTTGGGTTTCTAATCAGTCTTTAAACTTGATTAAAGCTTTGTGAGCTATTTTGATTTCGTAAATGTTCTCTCAACCAGTCTCTTCTCTCGATGTGCTTAATTTATGAGGAATTTCTACACATAGCTTTCCGTCAATACAAGCCCAGTTCATGAATTGAATAAGACATTATGAAGCAGTTGCTAACTATGCTGCACCTTTGCATAGTCTTTTCTTATTTTTCTTAATAGAACACATTGTGAGAAGTTCTAATCCATTAACTTTTTCACAAGTTTCATTAATTTTTTCGAATGCACATAGAATGGCTGAGTTTTGTTTTAAAGCGAAAATTTTTATTTTTAGAAAACCCATTACACACTCCCTCTTGCGTTGTGCATAACCCTTACGGTGACCACAACAATCTGGTATTAGAGCTTTGGCTTCTTGACCTTACCGAAGCTAAAACAGCTTAAGAGATAAGATCCCTGAAACCCCACTTCCTCTTACTTTCTTTAGAAGGTCAATCTGTTTCTAGACTCCTTTTGATCTCATGGTAGTCTAATTAACTCTTTATTGGAAAAACGAACTTGGAAAATTTCATGAAATCAGTATGATATAAACCGCTGGAAGAATTTTATTACTGGTCTCGTATTCCATGAAAATTATAGAAAATGAGGGTATTAGAAAAACAGAAGAAGAATATACATGCTGATGAATGATATTTGCTTAAAATGCAAAACTATTATTTCTCATTGTTGGCTTTAGACGCAACACGGAATACAACAAAGTGTCTAGATGTAAATCTGCGACAGAAGTTTGGGAAAATCTTAAAGTTACCATATAGGGTGAGATAGATTTAAGAATCCAGAATAAATTCCTTGGAGAGAATATGAAATGTTGTAAGATATGACGGGAAGGAGGAAACTATTGCGGAGTTAACTTCTAGATTTACTAATATAGTTAATCTATTGAGAACACTCTTCAGAAAGGAAATTTTCAAGGATGAGCTTCTTTAAGAATCTTTAGAATTCTTACTAAAAATGCGCATTCTATCAGAACTGTTATGCAATAGAAAGAGAACTATCCCGTCCAACTTATGTCTATCGTTATAGGAGCTCTTGTTTCAAAAGAATAGAAAATCTTCTTTGACTATAGGAGTAGAAAAAGAAAGGCACTGGTTTGAAAGTTAGTTTTAGTGAAGAAAGTTCTGTCCATCTTGATAGTGAGACTTTAGCATGTGTTGTTTTAAAATAAATTTAAAATCTTATAGAAAGAGGTGGAAGCCACCAGAAAAGTTTATCAAAAAGAATTTTCCACTAAAACTTAGTAACTTACCTACTTACCTAAGAAAGAACCTTCTGAAGTGGTTTGTTATGAATGCAACAAACCCGGACATATCAAGCCCAATTGTCCTAAATTGAAAAAAGAAGTCACCAAGAGAAAAGCTGAAGCAGGCATTTGTAGCTGCTTGGAGTGATTCAGATAATTCTAATTCTGATAGCCAAAGTGATCAATAAGAAATAGCTAATATTTGTTTAATTGCTACTATCGATACTGACTTCAAAGAAATCAACACTCTGACTTCACCACAGAAAGTTGAAATTGATGAAACAGATGCAACGGTCCAGAAGCATGAAGAAAGTACTGTAAGTATTTCTGAACCTGAATCAGAATCTTCTAAGATACTTATAAATAACCTTTGCATGAGCTTTGAAAACTTTAGAAAGCTAAGTTCTAAAGAAGATTTAAAAAAATTAAATCTGAATAATCATTTAAAGATGATTTTTTATCACGAAGTTAATTGCAAATATCTTATCATAGAGATCAAAGAATACTTAAAAAATGTAATAATAGATTTTCTGAAAATACTGACCATCTTGAAGAAAAATGTAAAATCTGAATTCTGAAAATGATATTTAAAACTGATTAGAATTCTAAAATCAATTTCAGAATCGTTTTCTAAAGAAAAAGACAAATTCTAGCTTGATGATTCTCTAAACTGAATCCATGTTTCTAATAAGAAAAATGCTAATTTCAATGTTGTGCTTTAGAACATCAAAGTCCTCACTAGGAGAAAAATCATAGTAGTAAATGCCTGTTAACACTGGGACCTCCAGACCCAATATGGTTGGGTATAAATCTGCTTGATCTTTTCAGGTGTGCTAAGGAGTGAGCTGAAAACAGAAATGTGGTACATGACGCGCTTGCTCTAGGCATATGAGGTGCATAGAAATAAGGTTACCAGATTAAGAAAGAAAAAGGGAGTACGGTAAGCTTTGGCGAAAGCAAAAGGTAAATTGTTTGGTATTGGTGTCGTAGGATCTAATACTTCAATAGAGACTGTTGCTTAGTAAAGGTTACATTTAACTTGTTAAGTGTTAGTCAGATTGTGCTTTGAACCTTCTCATTGTGAAGTTCAGAACATGCATGATAATAAAACTTTATTTGTTGGAAAAATGTTTGGAAATATATACCTAGTAGTTCTCTCTAATATGCATAACCAAGATATCTATTTAGTTTCTATTGATAATTCTAGTTGGTTATGGCATAGAAGACTTGGTCATACAAGCATGCACATTGTTTCTAAACTGTCCAAGAAAGATTTGGTCTGAGGTCTGCCAAAATTGAAATTTGAAAAAGATCACATTTGTGATGCTTGTCAAATGGGCAAATAGACCAGAACATCTTTTAAATCCAAGGGCATGATTTCTACTTCTAGACCTTTAGAATTGCCACACCTTGATCTATTCGATCCAATTACCCCTTCTACTCTTGGAGGAAAATTCTATGCATTTGTTATTACACTAGATCTATTCGATCCAATTCTACTTTGAACCGATGGTTCCAGTCTAGTTTTGGTTCATCTACAGTACAGTTCGGTCCGATTCAAAATGAATCAGTGGCCATGCCTATAAGTATCAGAAAAGAGAATGCTATATGTATGTCATGTATGCATGATATGCAATATTAATGAATTTAAATGTATGCAGATAACCAGCATGGCGCCTCCGACAAGTCGAGGTCGAGAGTTCCAAGGAGGTGGGAGGACTGGTCGTGGAGCTAGACATGGATCAATCGTGATTGGAGAGGCCGATAATACTGAGAGCGATGATTCTAATGAGACGACCTCAGACATGTCTTGAGGCGGCTACCCTTCCTTACGGCTCTTGATCATAGCTAGGGATCTTATGAATCATAATGTCAGGGTCTATGCCGGTCATATCACTAGAAGTCCATGCAAAATAATCTGAACACTGCTTGATGAGCTCTAATAATTTCCATTTATAATCACATTAATGCACAATAAATGTACGTTTTGGTTTATTTTATGCGCCAACATTTATTTATTCTTTTGTTATTTTTGTTCTTTTTCATTTTCATTTTCTATTTTGCCAGCAATCTCAATCAGGTTGGAAAGAGGATAACAAGAAAATTCAAAATTTTCATTACTGATAAAAATGCCATACTCAACATCTACATTAAGTTCAACAAAAAGATCTCCTAGATCTGAAAGGGAAGACAGGGAAGACTCAGAAGACTCTGAACTAGACTCTGAATCAGATTCTGTTTGTGACTCAAATTCGGGTTCAGGTTCGGCAAAGAGGGTGAACTACTCTACTCTCTTTTCCAAGTAACAATTATGGAGGGGTGCTTGGATAGGTTGAATAAGGCTTATGGGGTCTGCTTCCACTTGATTTGTTATCATGCATAGGTCAGAGAAAGATGCCTTCATGTTATCTTCCCAATTTGGTTAGAGTTTGAAAAGAGGCTCACAGTCTTCTACAAAGAGCTTGACATCAAAAAGAATTTCAAAATTAGGTATTAGCTTTTTGGTCAGTGGGAAATACCAAGGTTCATGAAAGAAATAATAAGGTTCAGATTCCCCTTCTTTGACAAAATAACCATTAAAGGTTTTAAAGTATAGACGCATTTGAATGTCCCTAGGATCACCTCTTTTCCTTGCCATCATCTTGGCATCTTCCAACTCCTCTCGGTCTTGGTCGGTCGGTTTGAACCCAAGGCCGAAGGGAGGTTCAACTACTGGGTGCTCAGTAAAGGAGGCCATACCTCGTTGGTCTCGACCAAGTCCCATACCTCGAAAATAACATATTACCCTCATCATTTTAGCAACTAGGGGGTTACTGTCGGAGTAAAAATCCATGCGGAATAGCTCTTTACCAGGCTCCACTTTTATGAACTGAACTGAATCGAATGAGAAGCCAAAGAGGGGATAAACAATAGGCTCAGACTGAATTTCCAAAAGTGGAGCCAAGGACGGGACGTTAGATTTCTCGCCAAGTCCCCTTCGATTGTAACCACAGCATTTCATGGGGAGGACTTCAACTTCTGATGGAGAGAGGAGACTACTGCCTTAGCGTTATGAATCCATGGCCTACCAAAAAGGAGGTTAAAGCAAGCAGGGATGTTTACCACCTAGAATGGTATAGTCATAACTGCTGGTCCAATTGTGACTTCCTGTTCAGCCACCAGTACTTCCCTGATGGTATTATCATATGTTCCCACTATCTGATCGGAGGGCACAAAGTCTTCAGCAGTTAACCCTAAGTATCTTGCAACCTTGAGGGGCAGACATTGAGGGCCGAGCCATTATCCACCAAGACCATAGGTACTGTCTTACCCTTGACTTGGACTATTACATATAGGGTATGGTTTTGAGTGGTATCCCCCTTTGGGGTTTTATGATCAGCAAAGTGGATGACCATGGCCAGGGCGTTCCTTATAATGGATGTTATTAACGCCTCCAGGGTTATGTCTGAAGTGGTTTGGCATTGGTTCGTAACCTTGACCAGGGCCTAGTGGTGCACAAAAGATGACTGAATTAGACCCCAAATTGAGATGTTGGCCTTAGTCTTCTTCAACTGTTCCAAGACAAGGTTCTTCGATTGAGGGCTGGCACTAGAGTTCGGGGCATCTTTGGCTAAGGTGGTAGGATTAGGTATAGCTTCAGAAGGAGGACATGGGTATTGTCTCCCACTCTGGGTGATGGCATTTATCTCCTCAAGTACGTCATTCAGGTTTATGATGTAGCATGAGTCTTCAAGAATGGGGTGATGAGTGAGACCAGGTCAGTGTCTAGCTCTTAGTGTAGCATATGAATATTGGTTTGATGGTGAGGAAGGGGTTGGTGTGTTTATGTTCGATCTGGGTCAAACTGGGAGAATTTGGTCGTCATCCAAAAGGTGTTAGATTTTATGGCGGAGAGTGTAAGAATTAATCTCAAAATGATTCAATAATAACCTAGATCGTGCAAACCACTAGATTCAACAAAATAGATTGAATAAGAAAAGGTTGCGTACCTGATTAGGTTTTTGCAGCCTTCCAGAGATTGAAGAATCGATTTAGCGAAGCATAACGAGAGAACGTAAAACTGATCGTATTCAACTCTCTGGGGACTGTTTGGTTAGTACAATTCCTATTTCGGTCCTTTAAAGAAATAGGAATTATATAATGGTCTCTACACTTAATATCTATAATTAGTTGATACCTCAATAGTCAATTATTCACAATCAAGACCGCATTTAAAATTGACTTTATAATTAGACTGCTGTACATATTTAATTTTACATATTAAGCCCACAATAGAAAATTAAATCCAACAATCTCCCACTTGGGCGACATTATGTTAAATAAAATACATACACCAAAATGAGCTCAACAAACGCAGTCATACAAGGTATCCAAAAACAATCTCGTCCATTAATTATATTGATAAAGAACTGAAGAAACATTCGCCATAGATCTCATGACTGATCTTATGACTAAGTTCATCATCAACTACCTTACCAATACCCCTAAATGACACAGATTCATTATAGAAGTGTAGGATGAAAACTAAATGTAATGTGATCATCATGTTTGTTTCCAACTGGTCACCAACAAAAGTGAGATCAAGCAAAACAATAATAATACAGAGTGTAACCATCAACCAAAATGAGTACTCAATAAAATTTCATCAACATAATAAAACATATCCAAAACAAAATAGAGCATTAATTTCATAATAAAACATATCCAAAACAAAATAGAGCATTCAAAAAACATAACGTATACATAAAGAGCAAACTCCCACTAAAACTAGACAGTCTCAAACAAAACGATACCCATATGAGCGTTGTGCTCATGGAAAACTTTCGTTATCACTGCCTTTGTAAGCGGATCCGCAATCATAGAGTTTGTTCCAATATGCTCTAAGGATATCTGTCCACTCTGAACCCTCTCCTTCACAGCCAAGAACTTAATCTCAATGTGTTTTCATCGAGAAGAGCTCCTGTTGTTGTTGGAGAATAAAACGGCTGACCTGCTGTCACAATACAACTTCAGTGGTCTTTCTATTCCACCTACTACATATGTATATGTATATGTAGTATGGCGTACTCTCGTCACTAATACAACTTTGAGAAGAGCTCCTGTTGTTGTTGGAGAATAAAACGGCTGACCTGCTGTCACAATACAACTTCAGTGGTCTTTCTATTCCACCTACTACACGCAGCCCATTGACAAGGTTTCTCAGCCAAATAGCTTGATTGGATGCCTTATAAGATGCTACAAATTCAGCTTCCATGGTAGAGCATGGTGGAGGTTGCCACTAGAGTTTGTTTCACACTCTTCCAAGAAATAGCACCACCAGCCAATAGAAAAACATAGCCAGATGTGGATTTTCTTCTGTCTTGGCATCCAACGAAATCCAGCGAAATCAGAATCAGTATACCCAATGATCTCAAGCTGATCTGATCTCCTATATGTGAGCATATGTCCCTTAGTCCTCTGAAGATATCTCATGGCTCTTTTGGCTGCTTTCCAATGATCCATTCCTAGATTGCTGAGATATCTACCTAACATGCCAACTATAAAAGAAATGTCTGGACGAGTACAAACTTTAACATACATAAGACTTCCTATAGCTGACGTATAAGGAACCTTTTGCATTTCCTAAATTTCAAGTTCACTCTTTGGACATTGTTGATTACTAAATTTATCACCTTTTGCAATAGGGGTATCCAATGGTCTCGTCGTAGAATTTCTGCATACTAAATCTCTTAGCACTTATAATATAGCTCTTTTGTGATATCCAAGAAATACCTCGAGAACGGATCTCGATGTATCTGAATCCCTAAAAACAAAAAAGAAAGCGTTCAACCTAAATCTTAAATCATCTCAAAATGCTTTTGAAAGAAAAACTTTGCGTTTTCAATGTAGCCGAAAGACTTTACAATTAGTAGCAAGAAAGTAATTCATGCCACATATAAGACCCAAAAAGATAAAAACCTACTCCCACTTGAACTTATTTGTACACACAATTTTCAACAGTAATTTGCCTCAAAATTTGCCTCAAAGCCAAACGAGACAATTACTTAGTTGAACTTAAAGTACCATTGACGAGAAGCTCGCTTGAGTCCATAAATGGATTTCTTTAATTTGCATACCAGATGTTTTGGATCTCCAATTACAAAATTTTCTGGTTGCACCATATATATTGTTTCATCAATGTTGCCATTGAGAAACGTAGTCTTAACATCTATTTGATGAAGCTCAAGATCAAGATTTGCAACTAAGTCCATGATTGTCCTAAAAGAATCCTTCGAAGAAACTGGAGAGAAGGTTTCTTTATAGTCAGTCCCTTCCTTTTGAGTAAAGCCTTTTGCTACAAGACGTGCGTTATATCTTTCCACATTACCTTGAGAATCCCTTTTGGTTTTAAATATCCATTTGCAACCAATGGGTTTCTTTCCTTCAGGTAATTGAACAAGATCCCAGATCCCCAAACTTGTTATTGTCTTGCATTTAGACTATACTCTTCGTTCATTAGCCTTCAATCCACTTATGAGAGTCCAGAACTCTGCATTGGCATGATAGAAAACTAACTGGGATCATCAAATCTATTCATGTCTACAGTATTCCTCATGTTTCCGAATTGAAGAAACACGTTATATATATTAATCATCTGAAATAGCACTTCTTCTCTCCCTAGTAGATCTCCTCAAAGGCATTTGAACAGACTCTAATTCTTGAGGTTGTTGAATTTGTTCTTAAGGAAGAATAGCATTGTCTGGAATTGGATCTTGAATAGTGACAGGAGCAACTGGAGTCTGTACGCTATCAGAAACAACAAAAGGAATGAGAACCGAATCATCCTTACTTGGTTCCTCTTTAAAGACAATGTTTCTTTCTTTATTTCTCCCTCCAAAATCAACATCCTCAAAAAATGTTGCAATTCTCGTTTCAAAAAAAAGTTCTGGAAGTAGGATTATAAAAAACATTGTAACCCCTAGGACCGTCAGAATACTCCAACAAAGTAGCTGCTGATAGTTTTGGAGTTCCAGTTTTGTTTCATTCTGCTTGTTAAGCCCTTGCTTCAGCTGACCATCCCCAAACATGAAGATGCTTTTTAGACTAGGGCTTACGGTCCAGTCCAAAGTTTTCCATTAAGGTGTTTTAGCAACTGCTTTAGATGGAATCCTACGTTGAGAAGATAACCTGCTGTCTTTTAACACTTCACCCCACCCAAGTCAGAGACTTCTGGTAAAGTAGAAGACTAATCATAAACTCCCTTACCATATCCATAAGAAGCATAAGAGTCCTATTACGTCTCTCAGATACACCATTCATGCTGGGAGTACCAGGCATTGTATATTGAGGGACAATTCCACATTCCTGTAGGAAAAGCGAAAAGGTCCTGGACGTTGTTCGCCTGAACCGTCATATTTACCATAATATTCACCACCACGGTCAGATCGAACAGATTTAATCTTCTCTCCCAGTTGATTTTCAACTTCAGCTTTATAAGATTTAAACACGTCCAAAGACTCAGATTTTTCATGAATGAGATATAAGTAACCATAAAGAGAATAGTCATCAATGAATGATATAAAATATCTTTGGCCATTTCTAGCTGCTCTAGTTTGCAATATGAATGGACCGCAAATATCTGTATAACAGTTCTAAAACATTGGATACCGAAAGGCACCTAGGTCTCTTTTGCTTTAGGTCTGTTTTCCCTTTAATACACTCAATACAAGAATCCCCAAACCTTGTAATCAAGTGTATCTAAATACCATCAGAAACAAGACGTCAATTCTCAATTGTGGATAAATGACAGCCAAAACGTCTATGCCAAACCGTAACAGTCTGAGGTTTATCAAATTCAACTTTCGTTAAGTACCTTTCTTTTGGTACCTCTTGTAGTAACATGTAGGGATTCATGATAACTAGTATCAATGTCTAACATATATAGATTATCACATTCATTCAAGCAACCAGTACTCAAAACTTTTGAATTCATAGATAAAGTGAATACACTGTCTCCAAAAGAACAATGAAAACCAGATTTGTCCAAACAGGAAACAGAAATCAAATTCCTTCTAAAAGAGGGAATAACAAAAGTATCTATAAGATCCAAAAAATAGCCAGTACTTCCTCTACTTCAACCGGATCGCCATTTCCCACATAGACGTATCTTTCACCGTCAGTTGGCTTTCTATAGTTGAGGCTCTTTCACCGTCAGTTGGCTTTCTGTAGTTAAGGCAGCCCTGCAATGAAACACTTATATGAGCGGTAGCACCAGAATCCATCCAATAAGTGTTTTTAGGAGCTGAAGTTAAATTAACTTCATAACAGACTAAAACAAGGTACTTGCCCCTCTTTGCAAGCCAAATAGCAAATTTAGGACAGTCCTTTACAAGGTACTTACCCCTCTTTGCAAGCCAATTAGCAAATTTAGGACAGTCCTTTCTCAAGTGATCCGTCTTTCCACAAAAGAAGCATTTTGGCACATAAGGCTTCTTTTGTACTGGATCTACAGCAGTAGCAACAGCAGGTTTCTCAATAGCCTTTTCAACAGTCTTTGCAGAAGGCCTCTTTCTTTTCTTGTTCTTGCCCTTCTCAGCTGAAGAAACAAAATGAGCACTCTCTCTTTTGTTAGAATTCATCTTTTCCTCCTCATCAACACAATGAGAAATGAGCTCGTTAAGAGTCCATTTATTCGGCTGACAATTATAGGAAGTCCTAATTTGTCCATACTGAGAAGGAAGAGAATTCATAACCAAATGGACTAAAAGGTCATCTGGTAAAGCCATACCCAGCACCTTCAGTCTCTTTGCAATCTGAGACATGCTAAGAATATGCTCCCGAGCACCACCATTGCCAGCAAACTTCATGGAGGTTAATTTTCCTAAAAGTGTTCTCACTTCGGCTTTGTCATTCTTGACATAAGCCCTCTCCAGCTCGGCAAGAGTTTTTCTTATCACTTCGGTTTCACTATAACCTTATGGAGCTATACAGATATCTTGCTTTATCATTGCATGAATCATACAGTATACTAAATAGAAATAAAGACCATCAAGGTAAACTGAAAGTATCGCGATATGTGTGCTTATATGTGCTATATGTGTTTACATGCTTATTTCTATATATGAGTGTTCCTTTTTATGTTGAGATATCCACTGAGCTTTATTTGCTCAGCGAGTTACCTGTTTAACTCGCAGGTTTTGAGACTGGTCCATAGAGAGTCCGCCTACAACTGCTGCAGTTCATCTGTAGAAGACTCAGTCTTCAGGGTAGCTACTCATTTGGATGTATATCTTTTGTCTATTTGTTTCATGGCATGTACAGGGCACACAGTTGGGCCCATTCCATTGTGTAACTAGTAACATGTTTTGTAAATATGCAGTACATTATTTATGTAAACAACATCAGCATGCTATTATGAATTCAGCATATCAGGTCATTAAGTCAACCAGTTTGTAACGTCTCGGCTCGATTTATTCGGGTTTATGGGTGGACCGGGAAGGGATGTTACACATAGTCCTGACAAATAATAAATCTTCCTTTGGGCCGATATATCATTGTCATGGAAAATAATCAACAATTATCACATACTTATTGCCAAACATGTGTTTAAAACTCAGCCAAATAGCAACCTTCCTTTAGGCCGATTAACTATCCGCAACGAATTCTAGTACACCTGTCTAATACTCTAAAATAAATCAATTCAAGGAATAGAGGTCACTTTGGTGACTTATTGATCAAATCAATTTATTTGGTGACTTATTGATCAAATCAATTTATTTTAACAAATATTAAACACAATAGGGACTTAATCACTCCAAAATTTAATCTCAAGTCGACAAATTAATTCAATTGTAATTAAAACAAAACAATTGCAATTAAATGAATTGAATGTCTAAATATTTAATAATCTAAAATTATTTAGCCCAAATATATATATATATATAAGTCACTAAATTAGAGACTAATAGGACTAAATAAATTTGAATAAATAAAGTTCGGGGGTCTAATTTAATTAAATATATGTCCATGGGTCTAGACGAAAGAAAACAGAAAATTAGAGGCCTAATCAGAAGTTAAAGAAACTCAGGAGCCTAATCTGAAGTTACAGAAAATTAGGGGTCTAATCTGAAGTTACAGAAACTTAGGAGCCTAATACGAAATTTTTCAGGGACCTAACCGTAATTTACCATCCCTAACCTTAAAACCAAAAAAACAATCAGAGACGGAAACTCCTTTCCGCCGACTCTCTTCAAAGAAACCAGCCTGTTTCTTCTTCTTTTTTTTTTTTTTTTTTTTTTTTTTTAAAAAAAAAAAAAAAAAAAAAAAAAAAAAAAAAAAAAAACCAAACGAACAACTAATCGTTAATGGCATTAGTTCAAAACCTCTTACCTGTTCTTGGGAATCCGAAGAACAGTGAGAACAATTTTATTTATTTATTTATTTTTTATTAAACAAAACCCTCAATCCGTAAACAGTAGGGTAAACAAATAAAAAAAACATACGAAAATCAATCTAAAATCTAGCAATTATGCACAAGGCTCTGATACCACTTGTTAAGAATTAATATCAAATAATTCAATAATAACCTAGATCGTGCAAACCACTAGATTCAACAAAATAGATTAAATAAGAAAAGGTTGCGTACCTGACATCGTTGTTCGTCGAAAAGGTTGCGTACCTGACATCGTTGTTGGTCGATCTTGATGTGTAGAATTAGGTTTGCAGCCTTCCAGAGAATTGAAGAATCGATTAGCGGAAGCAATACGAAAGGAACGTAAAATTGAATCGTATTCAACTCCTCTGGGGACCACTACCTTTATATACCTGTAGCGTTAGTATAATTTCTATTTCGGTCCTTTAACAAAATAAAAATTATATAATGGTCTCTACACTTAATATTTATAATCAGTTGATACCTCAATAGTCAATTATTCACAATCAAGACCACATTTGAAATTGACTTTACACAATTGGACTGCCTGTACATATTTAATGTTTACATATATAAGCCCACAATAGAAAATTCAAGACCACATTTGAAATTGACTTTACAATTGGACTGCTGTACATATTTAATTTTACATATTAAGCCCACAATAGAAAATTAAATCCAACAGAGAGTATTATAATCATCTATCTTATGCCCTGCCCTTGGTGAAAGGAACAAAAGGCATTCACATTGAAGTGCTTTGGGACGGGGTTTGGCATAGGTCTGGGCTCAAATGGCTGGATCAACTTATCATCCATAGCCTTCTAGAAGATAAATGAAGAGGGACCCCCAAGTCTGTAAAGTTACGTTGGTCAATTCTGGAGACAAGTCTTGGAGGAGAAGGGGGAAGCTATCTATGGCCGGCCAGATTGGCTACTTCACTGCCTTTTTGAGCAACGGGAGGAACTGCATGATAGTTGGGCTGTTGGGGCTTTCTGTATTTGGAGGAGGAAGCCTGGTCTTCCTTATTTGGCCTGACTAGATTAGGTCAAAAATCTTGATGGTAGTAGCTATCAAGGCCATGAAGTCCGGAAGGTACTGTGTCCTCAACAGATTCTAGTAAAAAGGGAGCAGATTCTTGATAATGATATCGATTTGTTCTTGCTTTAAGGGACGGTTGAGCATTTGGGGAGCCTTGCCTCTCCACCTCATAAGGAATGAGGAGACAGACTCTCAAGCCCCTTGTTTGGTGGTCTATAGGTCCCTTCTAATAATGTCAACCTCAATTATTAACATGCCTACTATTGATATGTGTTTGATTACTCTAATTCTATGTGAAATCTAGAATAACAGAAATGAGTTGGTTTAGAATGCAAAAGAGAAATCTGCTATCAAATAGTTGAGTTAACAAGAAGCTTTTGATCTAAATAATTAGCAGCACGACAGAGTAAGAATAGTATTTCTACATATCAGGCTTCTATGACAGTTATAGTAGCTTCTATATGGACTCATCCGACTTTTTAAAGTATAATGTGAAAGTTGCATTGTTTTGTAATGATAGAAGGCTGGGTTTTACAATAGTGCTTCACGATGCTTATGATGGTCCTATTGCAGCATGCCATGGTTTGCTCTATGACCCTCAAGATCCTATGATGGCCGAATTTCTCGATTATAGAGAGGCTCTTATTGGACAAAGGAGGAAGTCCTTGATTAATTCGATTCAATATTTTTCCTTTTAATAAAGAAAATATTACTTCATTTATTTATACAGAAATTGAAATAAAAATTTATAATTTTTTTTGAAATTTTAAACAAAAATTTAATTAGATAATGCAACTTTGTTAAAATTAACCAACAATAATACTATGCCGTTTTAAATAACCTAAACACACACACGACGGCAAAAAAGTCAATAGGATAAAAGCCACAATTCTCCCTAAGCTGTGTTCATATCATCACGCAGTAAGTCAAGCCAACTCCTCTTCTCCACACCGACACCTCCATAGCCAGCTTCGCTTCTCCACACTGCATATCCTTCTTTTTTGTATATCTCAATTCAACAGTACTTCCTTCTGATTTGCCAAATCCTTAGGAATCAATCATATTTTGATGAAATAAGAATGAAATTTCCTTCTCCATCAGCCGGGTTATTCAGGACTCCATGGAAGTTCCAAATTTTGGAAGGGAAAAAAAGCAAGAAATTGGGAAGATGTGGAGGAGTGTAAAGAGCTGAAATTTTGAAGAGTAAGAAGCGAAAAGGAAGTCTTTGAAGGAGAGAAAAAGCAATTACTTTTAATTCTGTGAATTCAGGTTCATAATTTCTGAATCCCTATTTAACTTTATGCTTCTTTTCTTTTTCTTTCTTTTTCCATGTTTGATTTGATAAGAAGTCGGAAACAAAGTCTTTGAGAAACTGTCAGCATACTCAGCTGACGGCCGTTTCATCTTTACTTTGTGTTAGTCTCGGCTTGATTTGGCCGTACCCGTAGAATCGTCACGGCGATGGACGATTCTCCTCCGTGTTCAAATTCTGGTTAGTTGTTAAAATCCGGATCCTGCATTGAATCGATGGTGGTTTTGTAGGATCAGATCATAGGATCAGATCGGGAACCGTCTACGAATTGTAAATAAAACATTAAAGATACTAAAAATTTACTAACATAAACCTTTAATTTCAAAGAGTGCCTATAATCTACATTAGTCTATTAAACAATATAGATGTGTATTACAATATAAAATTTCATAATTCAAACTCTGTTTTCAAAATTTTGTATTACAACATAACACTTTGTCCATCATCAATATAATCAGCTTCATCAACATTATCAGTGTTTGTAAATAAAACACTTAAGAAGTTTCTAAATATTCATCATGTTTTCTTTGTTCTTCAGAATATGTTTGTTAGAAGTTTTGAAAATGGATCACATAGGTGGATAATTACATTTTATAAGGAAATATATATATATTTTTTTGTCTATTTAATTTTTCAATGAAATTGTTTAATGCCCTATATATTTGGTTTTAGTTCTTTATAATAATTAGATATTAAACCATTAGTAAAATGACTTTTAAAAAAAAAAAAAAAAAGTGTTTGGCAAATTTGATACAATCCTACTTCTCCTGAATAGATGTTGTATGATGCAACATTCTGAACCAATCTTATGATCCTTCTACCTCAGGAAGGATTCTCATGAAATCTTTATCATTTGGCCATACTTGGACTGCAGGACCATGTGGAGATTGCTATTTTAATAACTATAGGACTAAGGCAAAAAAATATCATACTGGTACCCACCCAAACTGTTATGCTTGGCTGATGCATAACATATTAACTGATGTTAAAACCATGGTTTGAAGTTCCTATGCATTGATTGGCTAGTTTGTTCGTCATGGTATACGGAATTGGGGGTTCAAAGCCTAACATCCCCTCTCCTCTTTCTTTAAAAAAAAAGCCCCATGTAGAAAAATTGCTAACTCCTGGGCAATTGTATTGTGTCGTTGTTGTTTACTAAGTATGAAAATGTACAAAAATATGCAGGGTCCTAAATCTGAATTTGAGCAGTGTCATAATTAAGTGTAAGTGTAACTGAAACAAATAATTGGTCTATTGAGATCACGTGTCCATTCTTTATTGTATTGGTGAATACTGATATTAAATAAAACCAAGAGAATGTCCATTATGGTGCTCGTTGATTTTGGGTTCTCTTTTCCTTTTAAAAGCCGCCAATTTCATGTAAAGTTATGGAACTTCAAATTACTGCTCTTCTTCAAACCTATGGCAAAACACTTTTGTGCCTTAATGGCATTCCCTTAAAATGACTATGTTTGCTGATATTGGAATCTTCTGGAGAGAGGATTATACCCTTTTCAGTACCTCACAATCACAATAGTCAAACACCTGTTTAACCCTGAGATTGGATCTTAAAATAGAACATATTCCTTTTTGGATTGCATTTATTGAGAGAATTAAGCCATTTGCTTCTTGAGGTTCTTGTCTGATACGTGTTCAGTGATATTGCACGTATGGTTTGCTACAAACTTGAAGTTGTCTTGATTTGCATTTTATTCTGTCTATTTAGTCTCCTTTCCTGAAAGCTTGATGTGCCTTTGCACATTCTCTCTCTAATTTGATGTAGGTTCTTGGTTTTGCAGGTCAGATGGGCTCCAGCATAGACGTGTTGGAAGCAAAGAGGTTTCTAGCATGCTGTTTAGTTGTCTAAGAATTATTTCTATATTGAGAAAATCTTTTATGGGGTAAGGACTGGGGGCCGAAATGGTTTTACCTCTAAATGTTTTAAGAACATGGAAGAGATGCGAGATGATGTGGGGCCAACAGAACAAGGGCCTTCTAATGCTGTGTGGTGGGGTTCTGATTTTATGGAGAAATTTGAATCTGTATCTTTGCTTGCACAAGAAGATAGTTTGAGTAATAAGGGATCACCTAGAAATTATGAGGATGATGGTTTGTCTTCACAGACTGCATCCCAAATTCTTTGGAGCACCGGGATCCTTTCTGAACGAATTCCAAATGGTTTCTACTCTGTCATACCGGTGAGGATAAAAAAATGCTGTTTTATTGATATTGAGTATAATTTTCTTTTGGAATGCTAGTTTTCTGAGGGATTTTTAATTGACATAGCTATGAAGGAAGAAAATGAGTTCAATTATCTGTTTCTTACAGTGATGTTCAATAATTATTGCTTTGATGGATTTCATTTTTGCAATTTTTTTAGTCATTGTCTTTTATATTTGCATGAAAAATATGTTATGATTGTACTTGTTCCCTTTTTTATTTGTTATCATGAAAGTTTGACCGTTTGAGTTTTACATTTCAAACATTTTTATTTTGTTTTCCTCAATGGACCAACTAGAAACTCTGAACTCATTGATAGTTATTGTTTTTTGGTAAAAAGTGGCACAATTTGGACTAGGCTGAGCTTCCTAGAATAAAATATATGTAGAATTTTACTTCAGATGCTCAATTAGTTTTGCAAGTATGCTGTATTTTTCTCCTCTTACAGACCAATAAAGGATAAAGGTTTAAAGATCTGATTGGCATGGGACTTGTGGTTTAGTCAAACTTTGAGTGATTATGAACATCACGGTTTTGTGGAAAGTCAAGGTTACCAATTTTATTTATGATTTTCTGAACTGAAGCTACCAGAAACTCCAGCATGAAATTTGTGGATAATTCTTGCTTTTTTGTTAAGAACTAATGTATAAAGTGGACTATGTTGGCTTTTTAGAATAAGACTACTTTAGAGTTACAATTCAGATGCTCAATTGAGTTTTCCTAGTATGCTGTATTTTCCCATTTATGGAATACAAAAAGTAAAAGGCTTAAACTACTGATTTGGCAGTGAAGTTGTAGTTAGTCAAACTTTAGATGAATACGAAAATTACTGAGTAGTGGAAGATCAAAATCCCCATTTTTCAACACTTTTCAAATTGATCATCACTGAATAAAATTTTCATGTAGTATATACTTTATTGAATTGAAATTCAGTTTGTGATAAAAGGATTATATATCCTGGCTTTTGATAAGGCATCAGGGACAGTGTGGGGATTTATCTTGAGCCATAATTTGGATTTAGATCTTATGGCTAGGTTATGTGTGTATTCACAAGGTTTTTTAATTTTTTGGGGAAGGAGGGGGTGGACAGTTTCAATCTCTTCTTACTTGGATAACTTGCTTTTTTGACAAGTTGGGGAATTACAGTAAAGGAACTTCTCAAAGAAGAGACTTTCCCTCCAGCCATTTTTTGGGCATTACAGAGGAAGAGTAGAAGAGTCTTTGAGATGGAAAGAGGGACCTTTGTCACTCTTTAGAGAGAGAGAGAGTTACATCCTTGTGGGGGGAAGGCTCTTTTGTGCTTCTCAATATACAAACTGGTTGTTGACAAAGTAACTTCTGATTCTTGGTCAACATTTTTATTTAATTACAAAAATTTTATAGTGCTATCAGACTTAAGTAATAGGAAGAAGATTAGTCATAAAATAATGGAATTGGAGAACATACTATATCTAGCAAGGTGGAACATAGTTGATAGTTGCCCTATTTACAAAGAAAAAAAAAACTAGCTCAATAGGTGTCCTTCATGGGCATTTTTGAAGTTGTTGGTGACTGTTTTCAATATTTGAACTGCACCTTTGTTGTTGCAAACCTAAAAATTTTGTCATTGCATCATACAATGGCCTCTAAGTTGCTGATTGGAAAGATAGAGGATATAGTTCTTCATAAATCCTTTTTTAATATGAAATTTACATCAAAGGAGCTCATTTGAAGCATGTCTATGGTCTAACCAAAAAATCTGACTACATTTCAAAATATGTGAAAGCTTATTTTATCTATGGAGATAAGAGATTTAGTCCTCAATTTCACCCTTTTTCCCCTCAAACATGAATTCAGGACTACAACACTTAATGCCCATGGATAAAATAAACTTAAACATATTTATATACAAAAATTATAATGAAAAATATATTTTTTAAAGTTTGAGTAGGGAAGCAACCAAATCCCATTTGGCTTGAGGTAGGGTGAATGAAATTGGGCTTGTTGGATGGGGTGAAATTCCTACTCTATTTAGGAGCATATGCATAGATCAACATGAAGTATCCTTCCCATTGATCAGAATGCCTTTTCTTATTGACTCATAGATTATGGTATGATTCCCTTTTAACTTTGCCTAATATTGGTGATTGAAGCATGATAAATCGTGTAAATCTTCAGTATTTGTTCTCTTGGAAAATTATGCACGAAGATATCCAAAAAAAATTAATTGGGTTTTGTGTAATTGTGATATCATGCAATGACCATCTTTTATCTTGTCACAAGGTGAAAAGTTTATCTGATACTCCTTCTGGAGGTGCTCAGGCTGGCCTACTTCTTGAGTGGCAGATACAATTTTATTTTATTTCTCTCTCGTGAAATTACAATGGAAAAAGTGCACTTTACATACTTGTATATGTATGCATGAATCCATCTTTACATGTTTAGAATCTGTAACCTTATGCTATTAAGTGCTTATATTTTGTCGTCAACTCCTATGTCGTAATGTGACAAAAGCATGCTTGTATCCTTGTAGTTTTTTAAGTCCTTAATTGGGGTAGCTTAGATAATGTTTTCTGCTTTGCCTTGGAGAAACCTTGAGGTCATTTTTTTCTATCTTGAGAGGATATGATGCAGGAGTTCTTCCCCTGCATCAGGATATCTTATGATTCTTGTCTCTGCTGTATCTCTTTTCATTCTTCAATAGAACTTCATCCTTTCTTATTAAGAAAGGGGGATGGGAGGATCCTTGTCCTATTAGGATTAGTCATTCAAAATTGGAGAATTGTTAGAAGTTCACAATTTCTAAATATCAATATTTCATTCTTTCAGAAAAAGGACAGAAAAAAATTTCATAATAAGCTTTAGATTTCTAAATAAGTAGTAGATACAGAAAGTGAATGTGTAGGAATTTAGGGTTTGGATAGATCCAATAGAAAGATGATTTAAGGGATTGTTTCAGAGAAGCAAAGGTAACGCAGGGGAAGAATTTAGGGCAAATTAACTCTCAACAATTAGGGCTAGAATAGGATGATTTTGGTTGGAACATAACATATCGGTTTCAAAGGAACCCTTAGAATTAAAATTCTGAATTCATAGATAAAAAAAACCATCCCTAAAATTAATTGTTGCTGTTCTATTTATATCAGTTAGGACAAATCCTAATTCTACAGTGAAAAGTATTCCTATTTAGTTTAGAGTCCTAGACTGAATAGTATTCCTATTTAGCTAAATCCTAAGTAAAACTGAAAAATTATTCCTAATTAATTAACATTCTTTAATTTGATTAAGAATTCTATAGTTAAGACAAATCCTAATTCCTACAGTGAAAAGTAATTCCTACTTTAGTTTAGAGTCCTAGACTGAATAGTATTCCTATTTAGCTAAATCCTACAGTAAACTGAAAAATTATTCCAATAATTAACAATTCTTTAATTTGAATTAAGAATTCTAACATAGTCCTAGACTGAATAGTATTCCTATTTAGCTAAATCCTAAGTAAAACTGAAAAATTATTCCTAATTAATTAACATTCTTTAATTTGATTAAGAATTCTAAATAAAGAAGGAAACTAAAAGAAAACTTCTGAACTAGTCTTGGATGCTCCTGCATCAAAAGGGGAGGGTTTTTGTTTGTTCATACTGTTGCAAGGAAGACTTGAAATGTTGTAACTATGGAAAAAGAAAAAGGAGAAGGTAATTCAAGCGCACATCTATTCTCTTATAAATATTTAAATCAACTTTCCATAATATATTACTCAAAAGCCTAAGAAATTAGTTAGGTTATGAAGAAAATTATGTATAAGTATTAGAATTCCTCTATCGGAAAGAAATTCCTATCTATGATGAATTCTCTTACCAAAATATCCCTCTTCTTTGTCTAGGATAATAGAATTGACACCAGGTTTCCAAAATTGGGTGTCTTCTTTTTGGCCATCCATGTATGTACAAGCAAATTTACCTTTTCAAAGAACTCAACTCTGCAAGTTCAAGACTTTCGGGTCTTCTCTATCAGGTTTGATGCTTATCCTCTGAGAAGAATGACTTTAAATGATCCTGAAGCTGATTAGTTTCTCTCCTATTGAGAAGAAGTTGACTATATTAACAATATAAATAATAAATTTAGATTCATTTAAGTTTAAGAAAGGAATAAATCTCCCTTAATGGTGTCACCTCCACACACTTCAAAAGAAAGAAACCTGCAGCCTTATTGAGTTTGATTTGTTTCGAGTCTATTGCAAAAGATAATTTTCCTCGACATCAATGCGTGAAAGAATGCATTCTTACCCTCAGTTTTGGTATCAATGAATTCTTTGCTGGAGTCGGTTGATACACATCTTTCATTAAGTTTGAGGCTCGGTTTATCCACCTATCTAATTTTTTTTTTTTCCGTCCTGTAAACCATGCATGAGAATTGCAATCTTCAGTAATTACTTTGTAACAAATTGCCACAATGACCCACAGTACACTTTTGACTTTTCAAAGCGAATTCATGCTGGCAAGGTACAAATCCTTCACCAATCATATGACTAGACAATATGCTAGATCATTGTCACTGCAGGTTCCAACCTTTTCATCATCACTATCTTTGGCTTCTGAAACAGTTGTCTTTTTTACTTTGTTGTCCTATGGAGTTCTTTTTGACCTTTCTCAATAAGTTCCTTTTCTTATAAATAATAATTATAAAAAGCTTCTATTTGAGCAGTTTTAGGAGCAATTGCTAAAACCTTTTCAAGTATCGCAATCATAGATATTGTTCGATTTTAACTTGAATTAGTAATTTTGAACCAATTGATTGAGAGAATGTGTAATTGGAGAAGCAGGGCCATGAAAAAGTTTATTCTTGCTCTTCATTCACTTTGCATTCGCACTTACTCTTTCATTTCTTGTGGGAAAAAAATTTAAAACCTTGTCAATTATGACAATGATAGCTATTGTTGGATTATAACTTGAATTAGTGCTTTTGAGCCAATTAGTACTTGGATTTTAACTCTTTCATTTCTGTATTCATCTTGTATCCTTGCTTAATTCTTTCATTTTTTGTATTACTTTCTATTGGAACTTAGAGCAGCAAATTCTTCTTCTTAATCTTTTCTTCTATAAGGTCATGCACTTGCATTGCATCAATCATGCTGTAAAGTTTTCTTCAATCAAGATTAAGAAAACAAAACTGAGTTTGTACCCACTTGACTTGACTTGACTTGATGGGAGAACATGGCATCATTGCAAGGTTTAGAAAAATTGTTTGAGCAGAAATAGGAACTGATTCTGAAGATAATATCATCAAATCAAGGTAATTTAGCAGGTTCTTTCCATGGACAGCAGCTGAAATCTTCTCTCTATTGTCCTTGATCTCCACTATGGTGGTTTCCACTATTTGTACTCATTATTAGAATTGAGAAATTTTATTTTCTGTATATTTCATCGAGTGACACAAGTTTATATGCAAGTAATTCCTAGACTATTTAGGAATATAAATACTAGATTATTTAGGAAGATCCCTAAGATCATGCTATATTCATAATTTATATTGACTCTCCTTAACATTCCCCATCAAGTTAGAGCATAAATTTTAATCATGCCCAACTTGTTACAAATATAGTCAACACGAGCCCCATTCAAAGCTTTTGTGAAAATATCACTCAACTGGTCTCCAGTTTTAACATGACCTCGGGTAAGCTTTTCTTGAATTTTTATCATGAGAGAAATGACAAATCAATCTCAATATGCTTGGTGCATTCATGAAATACTGGGTTAGAAGTAATATGAAGTGCAACTTGATTATTACACCATATTTAGCTGGTAATGAAGACTTAAGACCAACTTCATTTAATAGTTGATATGCTCCTACTATCTCACGCAGATTATGCCGTGGCTTTATATTCATTCTGCACTGGTTGGATTTAGAAACAACATTTTGTTTCTTGCTTCTCCATGAGATCAAATTCCCTCCAACAAGGATACAATATAAGTTGTAGGTATTCTATCAACCTTAGATCTTGCCCGATCTACATCTGGATAACACTCAATGGTAGAATGTAATACACCTCGCCCTGGAGCTCCCTTTAAATAACATAAGATCTGTTTTAGGGGCTGCCCAATGATTGAAGTAGAGATGAATTGACTTACAACACTTACTGATAAGTTACTATAAGATAGTTCAATTTACCAACCAGTCTTCTGTACTTCTCAAGAGCTTCATACAGTTCACCATCCTCTTTTTTGAGTTCCAAATTGGGTGCCATGGGTGTACTACATGGATTAGCACCTAATTTTCCTGTTTCTATCAACTATTCATGGACATATTTTCTTTTGGATAGAAAGAATACCTTCTTGCACCTTACTACCTCAATACCTAAGAAATACTTCAACAAACCCAAATCTTTTGTCTGAAATGAGGTGTGAATAAAAGATTTTAGAGATACTATGTTTGTGGTGTGAAGACCACTCGTATGGAACCTGGCGACTGGATTTAGGGGAGGAGCGGATCCAAAGTTGGAGGACCTCTTCAAGTGGATGAAGACAAGAAAGTCACCCTATAATGGTGACATATACTGACAGTGCCCTCTCTCACTGGAAAGCCTGGAAAAGAAATTTGCAGAACACACAAAAGAAATTTTTTGGCACTCAGAAGGCTCTGATACCATGTTATGAGAATTGAGAAAAAATTGTATTTTCTTTATATTTCATCAAGTGACAAATTTATACACAAGTAATTCCTAGACTATTTAGGAATATAAATCCTAGACTATTTGGGAAGATCCCTAAGATCATGCTATGTACATAATTTATGTTGACTTTCCTTAACAGAACTTTATCCATAAAATTTGTGATGTTGCTCTTGGTAGCTTCGCAATCTTGACAAAAAATGAGATTCTTCTGATTAATTTTCAGGCTTGACTTGACAAAAATGTGGCAGAAGAAATATTTGTGGCAGTCCTACATTCTCCTTCGTGGACTGACAATAAAAGGGCTTAGAGAGAAGATGAATGAAGCAAGGACATTGCCCTCTTTCAATCAGTTAATGTGTTGGAAAAACTTAAATTTGCTTTACTCTTATAGCAGACTGATGCAGTACTGGTTCAGATATTTGCTGAGTAGTGCCTGTATGATGGAAAAAACTTGAATAGTTGTTAGATATTGGGGTTTATGGTTAAGGTAGAAGGTAGAGGTAGAGTTCAGGAATCAATTAGAGATTAAGTTAATTTGAAGGTGGTCATAAAGAAGGGCTGGAACTTAAAGGAAGTTACATTTTTTATGGGAAGCAGCTTAAAACTGGAGATGTTTTATCATTGCAAATAGAGTAGGAGGATATTTAGGAATAAGGGATTATGTTGTTAAGAAAGGATAAATCGAAGGACTAGTTAGAGCAAGCAAAACAAGATATTGTGCCTCTTCACATGCTACATGCTATGAAGAATTCTGAAACACTCTAGCTCTAGAATGAGGAGGCGAAGAATATATAATTACTACAACAATTCTCTCACAAGAATTATCAAATTGTGTTATTTGAAGGCCTGACAACTTCTCTAGGTTATGTAATAAGATTCTTCCTTCTCTTGTTAGGATTAGCAATCCTGAACAAGATAGTTATTAATTAACTCTAAATCCTTAATAATATTTCCTTATTAAGTATTCCTGAACAAAGAAATCTAAAACTACCGAGGACAATTTCATTTTACCAAAATTCCTCTTTTCTTGGTTTAGAATCAATGACTTTGTCCTAGGTTTCTGCATCTTTAATCTCATTTGTAGCCGCTAGGTCTGTCATTGAAGAGCTAATCTAATTCTAAAGATAACCAACTTAAAGGTCCTCGTATAGAAGTACTGCTACTTATAAGATGAATTTTTTTAGAAGAGTGCTTAGGCACTCTAAAAGCTCAAAGCTCTATAGGAAAGTGCTTTTTTCTATATTTACTACCATGACTTGGATGAATTTTGAACCCGGATTAAACTATATACTTGATAGGAAGCAGAATCATTTTGTATCATAGAATGTGCAGAATTGTCTCTATGTAACTACCTTGACTTTATGAATTTTGTGATTAAACTACTTTCTACTGTGCTATTTGCTCTATTTCTTATTTTCAAAAATCATGTCTTACTATGTGGTTGGGATATCCTTACCTTACTTTGTTGAGAAATACAATAGATCTAATATTGTCTCATTTATTTGTTGCCCTAAATAATATACTGAATTCAAAGAGGCTCATCACTTTAAAGTGTTTTGGTTTGATGATACAGTTGACTTGATTCATTTAATCATTAGGTAATTGGTATATGGTTGTGGACAGGATAAAAGGCTAAAGGAGCTCTTTGATTGTATTCCAACATTGGATGAGCTCCATGCCTTGGATGGCGAGGGTTTCAAGGCTGACATCATTTGTGTAGATACAAAGAAAGATAAGAAATTATCTATGCTGAAGCAATTGATTGTGGCATTGGTGAAAGGATTGAACTCAAATCCTGCTGCAATGATAAAAAAGATTGCAGGATTGGTGAGAACTTTGTAACCTTTGTTCCATTACAGGGATATCTCATTGGAAATTCATTCAGCTACTTATTTAATATTCTTGTATTTCCGTGAGAACTTTGTAACCTTTGTTCCATTACAGGGATATCTCATTGGAAATTCATTCAGCTACTTATTTAATATTCTTGTATTTCCAACTATTGCTTGATTTTACTATATTGCAATGATAAAAAAGATTGTAGGATTGGTGAGAACTTTGTAACCTTTGTTCCATTACAGGGATATCTCATTGGAAATTCATTCAGCTACTTATTTAATATTCTTGTATTTCCAACTATTGCTTGATTTTACTATATTGCAATGATAAAAAAGATTGTAGGATTGGTGAGAACTTTGTAACCTTTGTTCCATTACGGGGGTATCTCATTGGAAATTCATTCAGCTGCTTATTTAATATTCTTGTATTTGCAACTATTGCTTGATTTTACTATATATTTTGATCATGATGAAAAAATTCTATATCATTAATTTTCAGGAATTTTGCTTTAGGTGTCCTTTGTAAATAGAATATCTTTTTCCTAAGGTGGAAAAAATGGACCGAGGAAGTGTTCACTTTTAAAAGATTTCTAGTTTTCCGGATAATTTTGTAGGATTACAGGGGTGTCAAAATTTTAATATTCTTGTATTTCCAAGTTGAATGGACCTTAAACGTGCTTTCTAGTTTTCTATTTTAAACTATAAAGAAAACCTGGAAAAACTATTAAATGCAGTCTTACAAAATCTCTTTAAGATATGAAACACGAAAAACAAGAACGATTCTCCATTTTCTTGGAGGATTTTCTGGAAAAATAAACTAGCTCCTGTTTCTCGTAAAACTATAATATTTTATATGCCAAAAATCCTCTAGATGATATGTTCATGCTTGTGGTTTGATGCATTCTCAAAACACATACTATTTTGAGCTCGTGCTGGAATAAAAAGTGATTTTCTTCTCTGTCAAGTGTAGTTACACACATTGAGAAGGAAAAAGATATTTAGTAAGCTGTCATTTTTTAGCAAATGATTCAATTACAATATAATAGAAAGTGCAATTATCTACTCAACATTTTTTTTTTTCCAATCTTGCTAAGAAGAATTAAATTTCTTTTGTTAGAAAAATGTTTTCCTTGTAATTTTTTCCCTGCTTTCTCTTGAACAGGTATCTGATTTTTATAAAAGGCCAAATGTGGAAAGTCCAGCAAAAGCTGCACTGGAGGAAACCTCCCACATGTTTGAAAACCGAGGTGTTCAGTTACTTGGGCAAATAAAGCATGGGTCTTGCCGTCCTCGAGCAATCTTGTTTAAAGTTTTGGCAGACACTGTAGGTCTTGAAAGCAGGCTCATGGTGGTAAGCTTTTAGCTTCACTTGACGTGTTAAAACATTCTACATTGCACCTTTTCTTTTCCAACTCTCATGACAGTCAGTATATTGGAAGAATTTGTCCCAAGATACAATTTAAGAATACATCTCATTTGATATCTGATAATCCCTTCTTACAGTCTGTGTCTCTCTCCAATAGGGTTTACCAAATGAAGGAACTGTTGAATATGCAGACTCATACAAGCACATGTCTGTGTTAGTTGTTCTGAATTCTGTGGAATTACTGGTTGATCTTATGCGGTTTCCCGGTCAGTTAATACCCCGGTCAACCAGGGCAATTTTTATGACTCATATTTCAGCAGCAGGGGAGAGTGATTCTGCAGAAAATGATTCTTGTGATTCACCACTGGAACCAAACAGTCCTTTATATGGCTTTTCAGAGAGGGTGGATCCTGACAGGTTAGCAAATGGCATTGACTTATATTTTTAAACCTATGTGACATGAGTTCATTTGTTAATGAGTTTTTGTACTAAGTTTTATTATTCTTTCAATTTGTTTTTATTTTTCTTTTTGTTCAGTGCTGAAAAAGATGAGAGCCTGCAGTTCCATCGGAAGTTAGAGGCAGCTGCAAATGTGTCAGGACCTTCATTGCTAAATATGATGTTGCGATCTGCTACATCTATTGACCGGAAATTGAGGTAATAATTCATTTCATTTCTTTAGACATTCTTTGTAGCTAGGATGCTTTTGCATTGATAGTTTTTAACCCGTCTCTTTCTTTCAACTATTTTGCTATTCAACTTCTAACGTAATCTGGGATGTTTGTGATCGGACATTTCTCCTGCCATTCCCTTTCTGTGTTTCCCTCTCCATTCTTCTGTCCTCCCAGCTTATCACATAGTGAGCCCAATATTGCAACAACCTTTTGGCGACGTAGCCGGAAAAAGGTCATTGCTGAACAGCGGACTGCTAGTTCAAGGTTTCTTTTGATCCCTTTGTGTTGGATTTAAAAGTTTGTTATGCTTGGGATAGTAATCTTCTCGTTCCTGATTGTCTCTCCATCCACGTATGCATCTTAACTAGTGTACACGATTTTACTTGTTAGCTATTAGTGCTGACAAGACATTATCTGTTTACCAGCATTTAAGCATGTATTTAGGCGGGCTCAGATAAAAAACAGGTTGAATGTCAAAAATTAGGATGTGATGAGTTGATCTGTGTAATCAAAAATGATAGAATATAACCTATTCAATTAATCTGATTTGTTTGTTATTATATGGTACGTGACTCATTATTGATCTGTTAAGAATAATTTAATATATATTATGAAAGTAATTTTGTAAAATAACAAGATATGTTCAGATAAGTATTTTGTTACTTGGAATGTTGTAGGTGATGGATTGATGTTATATTTTTATTTTAAACTATGTTATTCGTACCTTTATGTTTTAATATATTAAACTAAGCAGGTTAATGACTTCAAATCAAATATAACAAAGGTATTTTATATCATATTGTGTTGATATTCGTCCTAGCTCTGTATTTAAACGGGTTAAGTAGGTTGCTTCCAGGGTCTTACATATTCTATTGCTCAATATGTAAGGGAATTTTTTGGGGCAATATGACACTGAGTGATACTCTATGGGTTTTTCAAGAATTCCAATGAAACATAACTGAAAAGGCCATAACAGCTAACACCAACTGTGATACACTGGTAGTGTCTCACAAAAATAGTAGTGGCCTCAATGGCCTAGGTGAAGAAGAAGAAGAAGAAGAGGGGGATTCCTGCACTAGATCTGTTGTTTTTTTCTTATCTCTTTTCCTTTTCTTTAACAATTTAAAACTTAAAGAAGACAGTTTTGGGAGGTTGGCGCCAGCAGAAGATGGAGATGGGAAAATGAAATATGCTTTTCTTCTGTCTCTCTCTCTCTCTCTAATGGGTAAATTTATTTACCTTTTGAAGTCCTAATCATAAAATAGGCTGGACTTTTATTTTTTAAAGCCAATACTTTGTGGTTTCCATTTTGGTATGTGGTTGAATTGCCTCTTTCAAAACAACAACTAAGCCTTAATCGCAGACTAGTTGGGGTCGGCTCTTTGAATCTTTCTGTTTTTTTTTCATATCTACTCAATTCAATTAAGCAATTAAGCAAAGTACAACATTGGGTAAATTTTTTAATACTTTTTGTAGAAAAGTTTTGGAAAAGAAAAAGTTTTCTTTTTAACTCATTTGCTATATTTGTAAATAAACAAAACAAGACATGCAACAAAAACTAAGCCTTAAACTAGTTAGAGCTGCAGTATGAATTTTTTGTTTCCATTCATATCTAAATCCTCACTATATCCAAATATGGTATATCTTTTCATGTGGTTCTAGGTCTACCTCTTTTTTCACTATCGAAGTATCCATTTACAGACCGAGTCTACATGACCTTACCATCTTAGATATCCTTTTCTCATTTTGTCTCTAACTTCTGCTACTTGCAGCTTCTGTCTTAAGGAGGGACAGTCCAAAAAAAAAAAAAAAAAAATCCACACATTTGTATTGTAATTTAGGGTTTTTTTGGAGAGAGAGAGAGGGGAGGAGGGAGGCTCCCCCTCTAAGTGTAAATTGAATAACAAAGCATTTCAAGCATGAATTTCATAAAATCAAAATAGGCCTAGCCTATGGTAACAAAGCATTTCAAGCATGAATTTCATAAAATCAAAATAGGCCTAGCCTATGGTAACAAAGCATTTCAAGCATGAATTTCATAAAATCAAAATAGGCCTAGCCTATGGTAACAAAGCATTTCAAGCATGAATTTCATAAAATCAAAATAGGCCTAGCCTATGGTAACAAAGCATTTCAAGCATGAATTTCATAAAATCAAAATAGGCCTAGCCTATGGTAACATAAAATCAAAATAGGCCTAGCCTATGGTAAAAAAGAAAAATCACTAAACCTTCAAGATGTTCAACTCCCAAATTCATCTTAATCCTCTTAAATATTTGAATTCCCAAAGAAACTTAAAAGAATTGTTTGCTAAACATAAAGATTCAGATGAGAAATAAAGACTCCTAATTTACTAATATAAACGTGAAAAGTAATTGATAGTTTTGTTGTTTGTGTCCCCCTCCCCTAATTGCAAGAAATTTATGGCTTGGATGCCCTTACAAAGTGGCTGAGAGTGCTTTCCTTTGCAGTCAGTCTCTGCATTAGGCTGTTTGCTTATCCTCTTTGGGGTACTTGAAAAAAGAAAAGGTGTAATGTTTGCATATTTACAGGATTTAGTCAAAATGTTGTTAAGACACTACTAAATGATTTGTTCTTGGTCTTGGATTAGGTACACTGCACTTTAAATATTAATTAATCTTTTTTGTTTCATTTGGTTTTAATCTTTCATTAAGCTTGGTTTTGCAGTCCAGAGCATCCTTCTTTGCGAGCACGTGGACGCTCCATGTTAAGTGGTGATAGGCATTTAATCAGAGGTTATGGTGATGATGAAGTTGCATCAAGGTTGTTTCCTATTTGATCTTATTACTGAAATATATGTAAGCAACATTAGCCTATTTCTAGATATGTAAATGTGCAGGACAATTATTTTCAACCTCTCATTATATTTGGTTTGTCTGTGCAAATGTTTTTTCTTGGTAACGTGGAGCTAATTAAGTTAATGCTGAGATATGCAACAAACATTTTTGAACTGTGCTTTTTATGTTAAAAAGTCCTTCCACGGTTGTATTATTATGTGTCTTTTCTCTTTTCCAAGTGAATAACATCTTGAACAGTATGATGTGTTATTTTTGAAGTTGCAACACACCTGTATATCTTATATCATTCGTAATTGAGGAGAGAAAATAATAGAGTATGGGAAAATTGGATGATTGAAAGTGACTGGTGGTTGTGTTGTCTGCCCTCTTGTATACTCTCAATATACACTAGTGACCCATATGCTAGTGTTTTGTTTTTCCAATAGCATAAAATTATTGATAAGTTGTCTTTTACCCATGCAAATTTTTTCTTCTTCTTTCACTTAAAGAACTGCTGAATTTTTGTAGCTACAAGTCAGAAGGTGCATCAACATCAGAACTTCGTAGAATAAGAAGAAGAAGCATTAGCATGACCCCAGAGATTGGTGATGATATCGTAAGGTTGATGCTTGTTCCATAATGAATGGTGCAGACCTTGCATTTTGTATTCCCTATTTGAAACTAAAGTATTATTGTTTCATATTGTCCTTGTTCTTCCAATGTCGTTTATTTTGTGCAACTGGGGAATGATGCCTCTTTGTTGTATAAGTTGGTTCACATCTCATTACGGATTGGCTTAGGAAATTTGTGGACATCTATTTTTCGTCATACATTTTTTACTTGTCAAACAATTTGCGATTTGCACTAAATTCATATAATCTTAATGAATTTGACATTTCAAGCCTGCAATAGACCAAGTTTTCATTTTACCTCTAATTAGTTTAAACATTAACTATTAGGGGAAGGATCACGACTTTTTTTTTTTTTTTATCTTATTCTTTTTATGAAAGGATTAGTGTGGATTTAGTTATGGATAGAGCAGAATAGAGACAAAAGATTTCTATAGCCTACCCCAACTCATTTGGGATTAAGGCTTAATTCTTGTTGTTTTTTATGAAAGGGAAGTATGTTGGGGGAGAACTTGCATTTAGTTGTGGGAAGCTGTGGTTAGTGAAGATATGGTAATACTCATAAGTAGTACAAAATCATAAACTAGGGAAAAATCTTCATAAATTAGTAATTTGGAGCCATTATACTCCCATCTTAGTTTGGACTTCAGGTGTGACTGAATTGGGTTGTTTGAATGTTCGTCATTTCTAATATACTCTTCAATGGTAATGTGATCTTGCTGCTGTATTTTTTTCCATCATTTTCCAATAGAATTGTGAAGTATGCATTAATTTGATTAATTCACCCCCCCCCCCCCTGACTTGAAATTGGTGTTTGGGAATTGTTCGCACTTTCCTAATATTCTCTTCTATGGTAATAGTGTTGATCCTTGTCCGTGGTGATAGCTTTTTGTTTCATCATTTGTTCCAATAGAATTTGATGAAGTATCGTCAGTAATTTGAAGTTAACTGTCACACCCCCGCCCCCGCCCCCGAGTGGGTCACAAAGAAAAGAAAGGAAAGGAAAGAAAAGAGGATGTGGGAAAAAAGACAAAAAAAAACAAAGGAAGTTGAAATAAGGAAAAAAGGATTATTGTGCTTTATGAGTGTTGATAGTTATAAAGAGCTTCTTCAGAGGTCAACTTGAAGGCTAGATCATTGGGGCGCTGGTGTAAAGACGTGGCAGATGAATGGAATCTTTAGGAAGTCAAGAGATCGCGCTTGTGAGGGAGGCAAGGGTTAGTGGGATAGGCTCCGGTTAATTTGCAAAGCTGCTCCATAGATGGCAGGGGTTGGACAGGTGAGTTTTGTCAGGATCGCGGGTGTCAGGGAATAATGGTAATGCGCGGTTGTTTGCCTGGGCTGAGCGCATAGTGCAGACAGATGAACTCTGTTTATTTGGAAGGTGTTGTGCATTGGCACGTAGAACTTCTCATATGCTATGGTGAATTCAGTGTTGTGATGTGTGTTTTATAAAAAAAAAAAAAAAAAAAAAAGGAGTGAAAAAGAAAAAGGAATTTGTTATTATATATAAAGATTCTTCAAGATCACTTGAACTATTTCAGGGCTGTACGTGCAATGAATGAATCTTTGAAGCAAAATCGGCTTGTGAGGGAGCAAGGTGATAGGTCGTTTGCAAACTCTCTAGATGACAAGGACAGTGGTTCAGATCTTCAGAAAAATGTATGCTTGTCTGACCTATGCAGACAGAGAACTCTGTTATTGATGTTTTCATTGCATAAACTTCTTCTATGCTATGTGATTCATTTGGATGTTTTATAAATATCAACATTAATGCAGCAAGCTTTGTAATTCTTTAGTAAGGTTTGAATCTGTCAGGTTGCTTAGACCGCACTTTTGTCCTTGCATGGACCAAGTGTACTGACAAATTTGGTTGTTGATCATTTATATTTTGTAAGACCATGTTCACTATCATTTGCATTGTGCTTGATTATAAGCAAATAAGTGCTGAAATGAGGGAGGATAAGCACATGGCCGTCTTTGTTTTCTTGTAGCACACTTAATATATTTGTTATGCCTTTGCCTGTTTGCTAACTTGCAGTTCCTGTTTTTCTAGTTTTGAGGCTCATGGGCATCTTTTTGTTGCATTGTTAGATGAATTATTTTGAACTTTCTTTTTGGATGGATGGTTTCCCATCATTATTACTGCCATTTTCTTGATTCATTTCGAGAGCTTTGGGGCGAAGAAAGGAAGTATTTTTATAGATTTGCACTTTTTTGCTTAGGGTATTCTGTTGAGTTGAAATGCTAGAATTCTCAAGAACCATATTTGGTATGTTTGGTTGGACTAAAATATAAGAGGTTTTAAGGACCATTGTTTACTGTTCCAGTTACTCTAGGATGATATAGTGTTTGTACTGTCTTTGAGGTGTACTGCATTTCCTATCTTTTTCTTTTACCATGATTTCTTTTTCTCTTAGAAAAGATAACGAGAAGAGTTTTAGTGTGAGATGTTCTATGAAATTGGGAATCCTTTTGTTCTAATAAAGACTTTTCTTTCTTTCGTTTTTCATAATTTTTACAAGGATCTTATCCTTGAACTCTAAATTTTAAAGTGAAAAACTGGTCTACTGTGATAGTAAAGGAGTTCCGGTCTCATGTAAAGGAAAAGAATCTTCTTTTCTTATGTAATTAGGAAAGTTTATTGAAGCACTGGCTAAGCGACAAGAGTGAGTGGGTTATCGTTTTCTATGCTTGTGCTCTGAAATTCAGTTAAATAGGTTTGAAAGAAATTGCTTGATTTTCATTTGCTATTTTTCTTTTTGGTATTTTTAGGCTATGTAGCAGGGAAACAGAAATGAAATGATACAATAAGAAATGGACACGGGGAAGTGGAATATTTCAAGATGTAGGAAATGGAAACGTGGGGAAACATGTAAACATAAAAAATATTAGGACATTTTCGTAAACATTAATTTTTCAAAAAAATATTAATGGTGATGATAGAGTAGAAAGGAAAATTAAAGAAAGGGTTATTATGTTTGCTTTTGATTTGAGTGAGAGTGAGCTAAGTAGAATTAACTTGCATGAAATGAAACCCCTTTAAGACTTATTCCTGTGTTGAACGGTAGCCGGTTAGTGCTACAGCAGTTAGGATCTTAATAGACTATCTAAAAACCGAATCCACTCCGGCCGCCCCTTATTTATACAATTCCTTCTAATTGAATGCTTACTAAACGAGAGCTTGTGCACACATTTTCTTTTATATATTTTTATTTATTTATTTATTATGGGGGACGGGGATTGGGTGTAGGTTTTTAAGCGGAAGAAACAACACTTTTTTAGGGATTCTTTTTTTGTTTAAGAAATAAAAAAGACGTTTTTGCATAAGAAATATGTTTTATTTTTTCTTTTTTAAATTATGGAAATGGCCCAAAATGTGTCGCCACCCTTTTCCTAGAGTTACCTGTTGCGAAAACATATCCAAAATGTAGAAATACCTAATTTAGAGTTTCCACACATCATAGGTTCTAGGTGGTTAATATTGGTTATAGCAAATCAGATAAATTTGCATATTAGGTCTTTGCAAGACATGATTATGTGGTCATTATCCTAGCAGTCTCGGTTTTAGTTAATTGCTTTGTTTACTGTTTCAGGCATCAAATTTTGAGCTTGATGGCCATCATGAAATATCTGGTGGAAGATCTGCCTTATATACTCTGCAAAGAGACCATGTAAATTCCCAAAAGGCTATATCATTACCATCATCACCGCATCAATACAGGAGTCAGACTTCAGAGAGAAGGGGACCTTCTGGTTATATGGTAAATGATGAATTGGTTTCTACATGGAACAAAGTTCTCGAATCTCCCATGTTCCATAATAAGCCTCTATTACCTTTCCAAGAATGGAACATTGATTTCTCAGAATTGACTGTTGGAACCCGTGTTGGCATTGGTAGGCATTTTTCTTTGAAAATCTCAGCTATATATTGAGTTTGAAAATGCCTTTTTTGTAATGCTAGTTGCATTTTCGGCCTAGCTACTATAGGTTGCATAGCTCCAAAATTTGTGTTATAAATTTTTTTTTTTTTTTTTTTTTTTTTTTTTTTTTTTTAACATTCCTTTGGTAATACAGCTGGCTTTACATTGTGGAAATGGGAACTTAGAAGACCAGCATATATTTATCAGAAAGAATAAGACTTCTTTTTTTTTTTTTTTTTTTTTTTTTTTTTTAACATTCCTTTGAGTATACAGCTGCTTTACATTGTAGAAATGGAACTTAGAAGACCAGCATATATTTATCAGAAAGAATAGACTTCCTTGTGTGACTGGATAAGGCTTATATTTCAGTCGTTTGTGACTGGATATGGCTTACAGTTCATTCAGTTGTTACAAACCTTATAGACTGGCGGACACACACATTAACCAACTGAAATGGTTTTTAACCATGTATATAATTCAAGAAGAATATTTAAGCATTGAATTTGTTCTCTTGGAGTATACACATTTGATCTCTAAAAAAAATGTTGTATTGAGTTAGTCTTCTTGAAATTTTTTGTTGTACCTAGGGTTTTTTGGGGAAGTTTTCCGCGGTGTCTGGAATGGAACAGATGTTGCAATCAAGGTTTTTCTAGAGCAAGATCTAACTGCTGAAAACATGGAGGACTTCTGCAACGAGATATCTATTCTTAGGTCCCTTCTTGTCAAATTTGTTGATCATTTTAGTTTTATCATATAATACTTTCTCACTTTTCTCCTGTGTGGTCGTTGCATGTGTTGTCTTCCAGCCGACTTCGACATCCTAATGGTATTCCCCTTGACCTGCTATTGTTAGAGTTCCTTTTTATATCTAGTTGTCTGAGATTTTTGCTTATGACAGTCAACATGGCATGGCTTATAAATGTGATACATGATCTGACCTATCAAAATAAAAGGTCATGTGTTATCAAAATAAATAATCTAAATTATTTAGTTTTAGATTACGAGTCTCCTTGGAGATTTTTCTTTTTGTTTTTTTTGGCTTATGGAAGCTCCTTTTACGCGATACTGGTAGTATCATTGCTGCTGTTGCTGTTGTCATTATTATTATCTCTTGCTTTTTCTGCTGCTGGCTGTTGCTGAACTGAGAGATTGCTGGCTCTTGCAGTAATCTTATTTTTGGGTGCCTGCATGAAGCCTCCTCACTTGTCAATGGTTACTGAATATATGGAGATGGGGTCCTTGTATTATTTGATCCATTTGAGTGGTCAGAAGAAGAGGCTTAGTTGGAGAAGGAAGCTAAAAATGTTGCGAGATATATGCAGGTGTGTTTAACCTTTCCTAGCTTGTAAAATTATTTGAACGTTAAGCAGCTCTCTGAACTGCTTTGTGATGTTCATAATATTTACATCCAAAATTTCTGGCTGATCTAAGCTAAAAAGTTTTGCTGTGGATAAGCATCTTTTAAAGTTGCTTCAGAAAGAAATATAATTTGTGCACCTAACATCTGTTAGTGATCACATTTGCGAGGGATTAAATTTGGTTGTTAGATAACATCTTGGTTCCTTCAGGTTTTAGGTTCTTTATCATTGTTTAAATTAGTTTAACAATTGCTCTCCAGTGTCCTGTTCGCCATTCTGAAGCTTGATGAGTACAAATTTTTATAGAATTCAAAGAGAATGGATAGGTTTGTGAGTGAAGAAGAGGAAAACTTTTAGATAGCTGTGTGTGTATCATTGAATCTATTTAATCCGTGAGAAATTACTTATTCAAGACCATGAGTATTTGTGGTCAGTATGATGCATCACGAAGAATTCTTGTCAATTCAAGGAGTATTGATGAGGCAGTTTAATAATATGCAGTTTGATTAAATTGTAATGAATACTGTGAGCTGCTGCTTCTTTCTGATACATAAGCAAAGCTTTGTTTATAAGTAAGCATCATGCTGTTTACTGACTTGAACTTTCTGCTGATAACTAGGGGGTTGATGTGCATTCATCGGATGAAGATAGTTCACCGCGACCTCAAAAGTGCAAACTGCCTTGTGAACAAGCACTGGACTGTGAAGATCTGTGATTTTGGACTCTCCAGAATAATGACAGAGACGCCGATGAGAGACTCCTCTTCTGCAGGAACTCCTGAATGGATGGCTCCTGAACTTATTCGTAATGAACCCTTCACTGAGAAATGTGATATTTTCAGCCTTGGAGTGATAATGTGGGAGCTCTGCACACTAAATAGACCATGGGAAGGAGTGCCGCCGGAAAGGGTAAATACTTGCTTCCATTCATTTTTTCAGTTGTATGTTCATGAGAGATCTTGGGAAATATAACCGCTTCAAAGGTTCTTTCATTCTCTACTTTTCAGGTAGTTTATGCCGTTGCTAATGAGGGATCACGATTGGAGATTCCTGAAGGTCCACTGGGCAGGTTAATTTCAGGTATCTATCGCAACCAATGCCCCTTCAATTATATTGCATCGGATCATTTTTAATTTTTTCTAGAAAATTAAAAATTCTTCGTATTTTATTATATGCTTTGTTCTCTGTTTTTGGCATTATTAATCCACTAATTCTTGCTTTACTCAATCATCAAATTATTTAAGCGGTTTTACATGTATGATATTAGATCTAACCTAACTAACGACTTTGTTTCACGATGGAGATTGTTGGGCAGAACCCCATGAACGACCAAGCTGCGAAGAGATACTCTCCCGGTTGCTGGATTGCGAGTACACGCTCTGCTGAGTCTTTTTTTTCCCACCTTATTTTTCATGTATAGAAAACATGGTAGAGGGGTTACAATGTGTTTCGGCTAAATTGTACACTGTCTTCGATTTTCCTTATTATTGTAAGAAACATCAAATGCTTCAATTTTCATTTTTCAATGGAACCATTGTCTGTGATTCAGTGCAATGGAAAAAATTTAAAGAAATCTAGATATGGAAATTTTTAACTGTTGGAAATTTGCACACGCCATACAGTTCCTTTCTGCATGAATGAAATTCTAAAAAACAGCGTAAGCGACCAAGCACAAATCACGTCTTTCCCCAGTTTCAGTACAAACACATGTAAACAACTGCCAAAACTTCCAATGTAATATGCTTTTGGTTATCCAAAATTGTCGGAAATTTGCATATTTCAGTCAAGAATATGTCGCCTATTCAAGGCATCTTCAAACCGGCAGCAAGAATCTGCTCTCATTTCTGTACTCATGTCGTTTTCTGGTGCTGGATAGTAGTCTTCCCTAAGTTGTACATCCCTCAGGTTTGGAATTCTGAGAAGGAACATCATGAAATGCTCATGGGCTGTACCATGTATAAAGAGCTTCCTCAGTGTAAGACATTCTGCCAGCAACCCAGCTCCTGGAAGCGACAGACTCCTTTGGTTAACATCTCTGTCTTGTGGTGGCCAGTAATCAAGCTCGTTGAGACTCAAATTACCAATGCCATTTAAGAAAAACCTCTCCCACAGGCTTAAATCCATTTGCCCAGATGGGGCAGTCAACGCGAAACCTATTGTGTCACTACAATCCAGCTGCATCTTTGACAACCGATGATATTGTGCAAGGCAGCTCAATCCAAATGCATGCTGTAATGGCTTATGCCTGCCTCTGCAATCCCCTTCAACCCGTATCCGTATCTCCTCCAAACTAGGACAATCTTCGAGACCAGCCATTGGCAATGGATTTAGAAGCTCACCAACACCAATCCAAAGAGAGAGATACCTGAGTTTATCCCAGGACTTGCACCAAAATCCATCTAAATCGCTTTCCACATAACGAGCGTCAGAAGAATACTTGAGTCTTTTATTCTTGCTGGAAGACTCATCAAAGAGATTATCATTGAGGTTAAAACTATGATTAGCAGCACAAGTGCTCTCTGGCAAACCATCCCATATGCAGTCAATATGGAGTCTCTCAATTCGACTACGAATAGGCTCTAAAGCTCTCAAAATTGCTGCAGTATCCAGATTCTTACAAGCAGAGATCTTGACCTCAATCAGAGTCTTGTGAAGCAAAGAAGCCATTGTCCTTATGCCCTTCATTGTAATCTTCTTGCATCCCTCAACTTCAAATTTTGCCAGTTTATGACATCCTCTTGCAATCTCTATCAAACCCATGTCTGTCAAATCTGCTGCCTTCTTTATAGACAACGACTCCAGCCCTGAACACAATGCAATTCCGTCAAGCTGGGACTCCACAGCCATGCAAATACCATGGAATTGCTCTAGATTGAGAACTTTCAACTTGGGACACCGGGAATTAAGTGCTTCGAAAGCCACAGCACTATCTCTAACATTCTTGCAAACGCAAAGAACCAACTCTTCAAGCAATGGAAGTCCAGAGAAAAAATCAACCAACCCTACAACACTGATCCGAGCATCCTCCCCTGTATACCCTTCGTCCTCGGGATCATGCCTTGTGTTCCCCAAGGATGACGTATCGACAAGATGAAGAACCGATAATTTGGGACAATTAGCAGCAATAGCAAGCAGCGTCTCGTCTCCAATGAATCCAAGGTAACTTGGATCGAACATACAAACTACAAGGAATTTTGTGAGATTTGTACAAGCAGCAGTGATTACTCGAATTTCATGTGCCTTAAACCCGTCAGTTAATGAAACTGTAAGCAGATCTAAGCAAGTCAAGGACTTGGAAACATCGGGGTACGCCTGGAGGACAGGCGGCAGATCCTCCGTCCAGTAATAGAAATTCGACAGATCGAGACATGTAAGCATTTGACATTGCTTGAATAAAGGTACAAAGTCGGCTCCAAGATGAGACGATGACGGCCGCTGATGCCACCGTATGATCTTCACGCTGCACAATCCCGGCCACTGAAGGAGGATCTGCAAAGTTGAAGGAGATCGAGCGTACACGGTAAGGGATGTAACAAGTGGAAACGCAACGCTGAGGCGGTGAGCCAGGAGGATAGGATCCGACGGCACAGGAGAGGCTAGCAAAGAGTGACCCCACGGCGAGAGGAGAGAAAGGTCAAGGTGAGTCACGGATCTGAAACAGTTCGGAATCATGTAAAGGTCCCGAACGTTTCCCCGGAGCGTGAGGGAGGTGCGCGTGGCTCTGTCCAATGACAAGAATTTCCTGTTCACCAAAGAAAGCGAATTCCGTGTTCTGGTATCGGAGATGGAGGCGAAAATGTTTGATAAAATCACATCAGGGAGATCGTTGATGGTGGTGGCTGTGGCCATTTGACGCGCCGGCTACACCTACGATGAACTGAAGGTAAGTTCTTTCTCTATGCTGGTAATAAGTAATTTATCAGGTTAGATTTGTTTGTTAGAAGGACTTCAGAAGGATACGGAGGGCTTTCGAGAAGAAGGTATCATGCGCAGCAGTACAGGCTGGGCAGGGGGGTAGAAGGGACAAGGGGTGCTTTTAAACCGGGCCGACATCGAACCAATTGATTACCGAATCGAATCACGGTTTGATCAGTTGATACTAAAGAAAATTGACAGGAATAACAGTACAAATATGATCACATATTTAGAATTAGTATTTAAATCATCCATGCAAACTAAATTGCACGAAAATATAATCCACAATTTCTGTTATTGGGACGTTCAGGAAAATAAGTCAAATGGAAAATATTTTACTAATTAATAAAAAATTAAGTCATTTTTAAAAAGTCATTTTTGAAGAAAATAATTTCTATTTTCAGAAGAGAATATTTTTCGGACAGTACAAACTTATTATAATCTTATAAATCTATATCTTTTAATTTATTAATCATCGGTAATCACTATTTCTAGTCACCGTTCAGTATCGGACAAACCACCCGTTTATTTGCAACCATTGGCCATCACCGCCAATCATCAATAACTTTCATAATTTACCTTTTTTTTTTTTGCATTCTCATATTTAACAGTATAATTTTTAAAATACGAAATTTATATTATTATTAATATTTTATGGTCTTGGACAAACCACCCGTTTATTTGCAACCCATTGGCCATCACCGCCAATCATCAATAACTCATAATTTACCTTTTTTTTTTTTGCATTCTCATATTTAACAGTATAATTTTTAAAATACGAAATTTATATTATTATTAATATTTTATGGTCTTATGAGTTAAAAATTTTAATATTTTTAACTAATTTTTAATATTGTAACCAAACAATGAAAAATAAGTTATTTATTTTTAAAGGTAAATTATTTTTTAAAAATAAATAGGGTCTACATACATCAGTTTTTTAATAATTTAACTCTGAGTTTTTACCCTTTCAGATTACTTTTACCAAATCAAATTAATTGATTTTGGTCCGACCAATCAGATCGGTTTAAAAAACACACGAGAAAGGGAGTGGTTGAGGAATGGGGACACGGGACAGGAGGGTTTGTCGTGATCAAGATAAGGGTTTTGTTTGTAATGTATCCGCGGACCGATGTGGCGATGTAGAGAGGAGTAGAGTGTGTACGTACGTGTCGAGTGGAGGCTGTAGAATTGAGGTTGGCTCTGCATGATTGAGTAGAGAAACTGACTGCTTTCGCCTAACTTGGTTGACTGTTTTCCATTAAGATAGTCTTTTTTTTTTTTTTTTTTTGATTTTTTTTTTTTTTTTTTTTTTTTGGTCTTTTTAAGCAAAGGCAGCGTCAAGCATCATGATATGAATCTTTTTCTAAAGGTAAATTCTACAATGAGCGTAGGTTTTCAGGATAGATAAAGAAAAGAAATTTTTGTGGTAACCGTTAACCCCTTAGGCCACAAAAATGGTATTGTTTGAAATGATATGGGTAATAACTCCCGCCAATAATAGAATAGCAATTTTTTTGCATAATTTATTTTATGAATTAATAAGTGCAATTGAAAAAATTTCGCTTTTGAATACATAATATTTGCTAAAATTGAAAATTAATGCATCATTGTAGGTAATTCATTATAATTGATTTATATAATTTAGGGTTATTTGTAAATTTAGTGTCCTATTTTCAAAATTTTCTATTTCAATTTTTGAACGAAAAATTTTTATGATCACGTGCTAATTGTTCATGAAATGTGGATAGATGAGAATGGCCCATTATTCGTGGGAAAACAAATTTAGTTAGTTGGACAGAAATCTCATAAACTGACGAGTGAGTTCTTAATGAAAGGACTTAGATATCCTAATTTGAGAGAATATTAGAAAGCTTTAGATTAGAGTATGCAATTTTATTGATACAAAACTCACCATTAGAGCATAGGGTTTTTTCTAGGACAATTCTGATTCAAAAATGAATTTTTAATCTGATGAGATCTAGAAAAGAAAGTAGAAAACTGTTAAAGTATTAAGAATTTACTTTAGATTACATTTATGTTTTTAGTAGTTTCAAAAGCAAATGAAATAGTTTCAAAAACAAATGAAGAGTTGCGTGCACGGTCTGGGGCGTGCTAGTTGGCATGGGCGTGCTTCAAATCAAGTGTTGTTCTCGCGAGAGTCAGAAGCTTGCACGGTCTGGGGCGAGCTAGTTGGTACGGCGTGCTTCAAATCAAGTGTTGTCTCTCGAGAGGTAGAAGCTTGCACGGTCTGGGGCGTGCCACCTTGCACGGGCGTGCTAACCAAGCATGGTTTAGGCATGTCATATGTTGGAAATTCAGGTTCCAACCCAACGTGCTCCATGACCTTGCTTTCAACAAGTGCTATGAAGAACTTGAAGGAACACCTAAGTTTCTCACATTAATGGAAGCACATGTGGAGATGGAATCTGAAATTCCAGCCATAGCACGCCCTAGACTGTGCTAGGATAGCACGCCCATGCAAGGTGGCACGCCCCAGGCCATGCAAGCCTCTGCCTCTCGCAGGGAAACATTTGATTTGAAGCACGCCCGTGCCAACTAGCATGCCCCAGACCGTGTAAGCCTCTGCCTCTCGCGAGGAAAGCCTTACATTGAAGCACGCTGAAGCACGCCCATGCCAACTAGCACGCCCCAGACCGTGCACTCTTCTGCCTCTCGCGAAGGAAGCTTTACATTGAAGCACGGCCGTGCGCCTTGGCACTCCCCAGACCATGCCCGCCTCTGCCTCTTGAAATTTTAGTTAGTTTGTTTTGAGTTTTTGCAATGTTAATGGGTTGGGCCTCCTATAATTCGACCACCCTTGATTATTTAGCCTTATTTTGTTTAGATTTAGTCAACCTTTAGTTGATTTGGATTAGATATCTAAATCCTTAAGTTGTTAAGATTTTTAGTTAGTTTAGAATTGCTAATCCTTATCCTTAGCTGATTTAGACTAACTAATCTAAATCAATCTAAATCCTTTAAGGATCTGGACCTCTTAGAATTAGCTTATAATAGCTCATATTGTAATTATTGAATTATTCACATTCAATCAATTAATCAAAGAGAGATCTTCTTCTTCATGCTTAAGCGTGTTGTCTTGCTTTAAGAGAGTGTAGAGGATTTGCATTCTTTCTAATTGCATCAAGAATTCAAGGTTAAACTTATCAATTTCTTTGTGGCGTTTATTCTTATTCTTTTACTCTATTATTGGTGTTCTTGCTTCTTTAAGCTTTGGGTGCAATATAGAGGGGGGGGTTTAGTTGATCTTGGAATCTCTCCAAAAACTTGTTGATAAGAGTTCATGGAATTTATATTCCATTGGGTTCCGCGTCGTTCCGCGTCAGTTTGGTATCAGAGCCAAAGATTAAGGTAAATTCTTATTTATCTTAGTTCTAGGGTTTGTGTTTATTTGTTTTTCTTGTTTCTTTTGTTTCGTGTCTTTTCTTCTTGTTTTTGTGTTTCTTTATCTTCTTGTTTGTTTGATTTAAATTCATTCTTGATTCAATTGTGTTGATCAATTTCGTTCTTGTTTGTTTTAATTCTGGAAGTTTTGATATTAGATCTTGTTGATTAAAAAAAAAAAAGAGAGAGTGTAAAAAATTTTTCGTCCACCATTAAAGATTGTTTGTTGTGTGGATTTTGTTCCTAATTCTTAGGGATTTGACCATATTTTGTGGGATTTGTTCCTAATTCTTAGGGATTTGACATTATTTTGTGGGATTCATATTTTCGTGGATAGTTTCCTAATTCTTAGGATTGACCTTAATTTTAGGGGATTGAGTTTATCTACTTTTATAATCTTGTGATCAAAATCCAATCTAACTACTTTGTAAACAAGAATTAGTTGTCCATATCTTTTAAGATTAAGCAAATCTACTACCCAATCCTGTCAAATCTAAAGAATTCCTAACCTAAATTGGGTTACATTGAAAAAGGATTAATTCAGCACGCCCGTGCTTCACCTCAAGCCACACCCGGCTAGGGTCCTAACTCACTTGTTGGGACTAAGCATTACACGGCACGCCCGTGGCTTCTTTCTAGCGCACGCCCGTGCTCGGTTCTGACCATATAAAAAAAATTTGTTTTCTTTTGGATTTTCTTTGATTGCTTGCTTTGTTTTGGGTAGAATTGATTAGGTCTATATTTGGCTTGCTTTGTAGTAAGCTAAATTCATACATTTTATCCAGAAATTGTCTTTTAAATTCTAGTTTCCTTATTTTTGTTTGAGCTTTCTATTGCTTCTATTACATTCTTAGGGTGTGTTTGCTTGTTTACTACACTCTAATTGATAATTAAAGTAGTGCATTGTTTATATTCTTGTGCTGCTGTCCATCTTGTTTTGAGTCTTCTTTTTAGAACTTGTGCTTGCTTTCAATTGTTAGGGTTTATTCCTTGCTTCTAAACGTGCTTTTGAGTTGGTTGGTTGACCTAAGATTCTGAAGTGCAATTGGAGGAATTGCAAGGAGTGATCAAAGAGTGCAAACACGTGAGGGAGTGATTTACCATTAACTCAAATCTTTTGTGTTTTCTCTTTGGATACTAACCATGAGTTCAGGCAAATCTAGAGATGGTGATGGGGATGGAATTCCAATTAAAGACCCTCAATTGAAACTTTTCATGGAAGTAATTCAAGAACAGTTTAGAACCTTCAACAATCTTTTCCAAGACATGAGGTGACACGGAACCCTATGGAAATTTATTTCAAGAACTCTATGACAAGATTTGGAAGAGATCCAAGATCAAACTATAACTCCCCTCTATGGCACCCAAAGCTTAAAGAAGCAAGAACACCAATAATAGAGTAAAAGACTAAGATAAATGCCACAAGTGAATTGATAAGTTTACCTTGATTCTTGATTGGATTACCTCAATAGGTATTCATTCACAATGGATGGGTGGATGACTGGTCCAAATTCATCTTTCTCAAAAGAAGCATGTGAAGATCAATGTGAAAAGCAAAAGATGAGTTTTGAAACTGTCCATAAAGAAAAGGAGTGTGAAAACATGCTGAGTAAAAATAAAAAGAAAGAGGGAGAAGGGAAGGAAAAACAAATTCAACCTATATTTGTACCTTTGTGCAAAGAATTTTGTTTGACCATCAATGATCCTAATCCATCTTTGCCAAATATGTTTGTTGATCCTTTACAAGAATTTGAAGATGTATTTCCAGAAGAGGATTGCCAATCTTCAATTGAGGATAAAAAGATGGTTCTTGATCCATTATCACCTCAAGAAGTATGTGAAGATCAAAGGAAGGTAGTTGAGAGAGAAAAAGAGGTTTCGGCCTTGAGGAAAAATGAGAATGAGAGCTCAAAAGAACCAGAGTGTGAAAAGAGTGAAGAAAAAGAGGAGAAAGAGGCCACAGAACAAACAAAACAAAATAATGGCCCATTAGAGAGTGAAACTTCAAACTCTCAAGATTAGATGAGAACAAAAAGAGCTGAAAAAAAAAGAGGAAAAAAGAAACAAACTCTTTGTTTGAGAGGAAAGAAAGAAACGAAACAAGTGTTGGAAGGGTAGCCAGTTCTTGATGATTCGGTTAAAAAGAATTTTGCGTAATTCCGACTAACATTGACACTTCTTCTTTCTTCTCTACCTTCTAGTTCTGTTTCTTTGTTGCAGGGGTTACCTAATGGTAAGAAGAAGCCTACATTGGTGAAGGAGATGCACGCCAAGGCTAGGGTTCATATGAACATGAAGAACAAAGGTTATGCCAACCATGCCAACAAGGGAAGAAGGCATGTTGTGTTTAAACCAGGTGATTGGGTTTGGGTACATTTTCGCAAGGAAAAGTTTCCCAACCAAAGAAAAATTAAGCTTGATGAACGTGGAGGTGAACCATTCCAAGTTGTGGAGCACATTGATGACAACACCTACAAGTTAGACTTACCAGGTGAGTATGGTGTTTCCATTACTTTCAATGTTAGTGATTGGTCTCCTTTTGACATGGATGCAGATTTGAGGACAAATCTTTTCGAGGAAAGGGGGGAATGATATGAATCCGCCATCACTCATCCATGGAACTCAAGGGAGCAAGGAGAACACAACATGAAAAATCCATTAGTGCTACCTAGTGGAATCCAATTACAGAGACATGCAAAGAAATATGAGAGCACCAATGGAACTTAACGAGAGCATGGATACCTCAACTTCTAATTAGATTTCGAGGACGGAATCTTTTTCGACGAAAGGGGAATGATAACAGCGCTACCACTCAACCATAGAGCTCAAGGAAGCATGGAGAACACCTAAGTTTCTCACATTAATGGAAGCACATGTTGAGTTGGAACTTGAATTTCCAACATATAACATGCCTAAAACGTGCTTGGTTAGCACGGCCGTGCAAGGTGGCATGCCCCAGACCGTGCAAGCTTCTGCCTCTCGCAGGAAAACACTTGGTTCGATGCACGCCCGTGCCAACTAGCACGCCCCAAACCTTGCACTCTTCTGCCCCCCAGACCGTGCAAGCCTCTGCCTCTCGTAAAGGAAGCTTTACACTGAAGCACGCCCCAGACCGTGCACTCTTCTGCCTCTCGCGAAGGAAGCTTTACATTGAAGCACGACCGTGCGCCTTGGCATGCCCCAGACCGTGCCCGCCTCTGTCTCTTGAAATTTTAGTTAGTTCATTTTGAGTTTTTGCAATGTTAATGGGTTGGGCCTCCCATATTTCGGCCACCCTTGATTATTTAGCCTTATTTTGTTTAGATTTGGTCAATCTTTAGTTGATTTGGATTAGATATCCAAATCCTTAAGTTGTTAGTCAACTCCTTAGTTGGTTAGATTTGGCTAATCCTTATCCTTAGCTGATTTGGACTAAACTATCTAAATCCTTAAGGATCGGACCTCTTTAGAAATTAGTATAAATAGCTTGCTATATTGTTAATTATTGAATTAATTCAACATTCAATCAATTAATCAAAGGAGATCTTCTTCTTCCATTGCTTTAGGCGTGTTCTTGCTTTAGAGAGTGTGAGATTGCATTCTTCTAATTGCTCCAAGAATCAAGGTAAAACTTTATTCAATTCTTTGTGGGTGTTTATCTTATTCTTTTACTCTATTATTGGTGTCTTGCTTTCTTTAAGGCTTGTGGTGCCAATAGAGGGAGGGGCTTTAGTTTATCTAAGCTTTGGGTGCCATAGAGGGGGGGTTTAGTTTGATCTTGGATCTCTTCCAAAACTTGTGATAGAGTTCATGGAATTTATTTCCATTGGGTTCCGCGTCAAGTTTAACTATAAGTGCTAGTTTACCTATAAATAGCATACTCTACGATAGTTGTAATCAAGCAACAAAGAGTTCTAATAAAGAAGTTATATTCTAAACTTCTTCTCTTTGTCTTCTACTCTTGGATTTTCTATCAATTCTAAGTTTCTTTCCTAGTTTTCTATTAAGTGGTAGGAGAGTTTCAAAAGCTAATAAGTGGTATTAGAGCCAACTTATTCTTGAGGGTCCTGTGAAAGTAAGAAATTCATTTTTAGCGTGAGGATAAAAAAAACACTAAAAGATGTCATCCAGTCGCAATTTCTTAGGAATTGGTCCTTCAATGTTTAATGGAGAAAACTACCATATATGGATAATTAAAATGAAAGCTTGTTTGAAAGCTTTGAATTTGTGGGAAGTTATAGAAGGTGGAGCAGATCCAACACCTCTTGGTCCTGATCCAACATTGGCTCAAATGAAGAATTTTGAAGAACAAAAGACTAAGAAGCCAAGGGCCTTGACATGTTTCATTCAGGTCTATCAGAAACTATATTCACAAGAATCATGGCTTGTGAAACTCCAAAAGAGGCTTGGGAAAAGCTTAAGGAGGAGTTTGAAGGTAGTGTTAGAGTGAAAATAGTTATGTATTTGTCACGTGAGACTTTGATGGATAGCTTATTCGAAGCCTAGAGAGCATAATTATTACTATTTTATGTGTTAGTTATATATATGCCCTATAGTCAATTGTTTGGTTATATATTGGACATTATACTTCATATAATAAATATTTAATTATTAATAAAAAAAGTTTTTATTTATCTTTTATATTCTATTAAAAAAATTTTGGTAAAAAATAAAGGCCATGAGACAATATTATTTAGTAAAGTAAATTATAATGTGATTATAATTATGAGTTTTATTTTGCACTAAAGCAATGTCTCTGAATATTCTTGGTCAATGTTCTCTTCATTATTGGACAATGATTAGAATAATTGAGAATAGAACATCTTATGTTCTTTCATTTGTGAAGGGAAGCAGTTGTACTTATAAGTTGAGATATACCGCTGAATTGACCTATATGAGAATTCTATATGGAGAGTTACCTATGTTTATGGAATACTCAAGTGATGGTTGTATAAATGATCCTTTGACTGAAATTACTAAGCTATCTTATATGAGGATAATTATGTTTTGAATCTTCATTCACATTATTCATTTATGTGTAACACCCAAAATCCAATTTCGTAAAACAGGACCTTAAGAGCCATATTAGGTTTAACACCGAAGTAATTAGGTTTAACACCGAAGTATTAAATCGATTTAAAAACGTTCTCTTTTAGTTTTATAAAAAATAATTTAGAAAAATTTTCGGAGAATTCCTATAGAAAAACTGCAAGAGTCTCTCCTATATATTTAGTATCACAAAAATACAGAAAAACCTTTAAAACACTTCTATAATCCGTCCACACCATAACTATATTTTTCAAATTTATTTTTCCAAAACAAACTCCACATTCTCAACTCATCATCCAACACATCTGATAAAAACTAAACATAGAAAATAAGTCAGTTCTTTTTAATTTAAAGCATTTAAAATTTTTATTATATACCATAAAATATTCTGATATTAATATAAAACTATTTTTTAAAATATTTAGTTCATAACATTTTGACTTAAATATTTAGTTCATAACATTTTGACTTAATAAAAATATTATAGTGCCTTAATTAGTTTTACATGCTGCTAGATTTTTCTAAAAACTTAAATAAAAGAGACACTATTGAAAACTGACTGTAGTTGAATAAGAGACCTCTGAATAGTCTGGTGTTCGTTGTGGACCATCTATCCCGAATTAGCAACCTATGGGAGATAAGTCAATGTGCTAAGCATAAAGTTTAGTGGTGCTTAATTTTCATTTATAGCATGGAAATACACATACGTAGTCATAATATCTCATATTATCATACACAACATTTATTCATAAACAGAAAGTATAATCATAGTATAACATATTTCAAACGCATAATATAAATATTCACAGTCAGTATGCTTAATTAAATTCAATAATTATGCATCACTAAATTAGAAATACTTAATCACAATATCACATGAGTCTGCATATGTTCATGAAAGCAACGTAATTATTTATTTAATTAATTTATAAAAACTATATTTTTAATTAGGCCTTTAGCATACTTAGAAGAATCAAATAGCAGATAGAGAATTTCATAATAAACATTTAGCCCGAAAGCCCATATAACATCATACGACCTGTTGGTCGGAATCAAATAGCCAAATCTAGAAAATGGGGTTCGTTAGCCCCTATAAGACACTGTGTCTCATATATAGACAATACAGTATTTCTATGGCATTACATACGTTTATAAAACTACTGACTCAATTAAGTAGACCAAGGCTAATGAGACCCTAGCCAATTAAACAAGTGTTCTTTCAATCAACAAGGAGAATCTAGCAAAGAACATGCAATAACAGAAGTACCCGTCAATCCCTAAACCCCCAAGTACTCTTGAAAAGAGAAAGAAAGGAATTTAGAACAAGAAAACAGAAACTTACCTTCAAGTACTCTTGAAAACAAATCTAGAATTCTTGATGCAATCAATCTTGTAGAACTCACAAGCTCAATTACTAATGAATGGAAAATGGTTGCTTTCAATCAAAGAAGAGAACTCATATCTCTTGTTGTTGTTGTGTGTCTTGTGTTTACAATGGAAGCACTTATTTATACTAGAAAATGGAAGACTAGGAACTAGAGTCAAGCCTAAAATCAAGCCTACAATCAAGGTTAAAATCAAGGCTAGAATCAAGCCTAGAATCATGCCTTAAATCAAGGCTAAGAATCAAGCTTAGAATAATGACTTAAGTCAAGGCTAAGATTATGCTAACCAATATGGCCCTCAATGGCTAAGTTATGCTACAATATGGCCCATAATGAAGCTTAAATTAAATACAAAAGCCAAAGCTAATCTAATTAAATCAAAGTCCAACCTTATATAAATAGCTAATCTAGGCTGGGCCCAACTTTGGAATATACAAAGTCCAGACTGGACTTATTAAAGTCCAACTCTAAATAACTTAAACAAAATAGGATAATGGGCCACAGGCCCTACATGCCCATCTTAAGCTTACAATGAATAGAGCATCCATTCTAAATTTACTTAAGTAAATAAATTTACTTAAGTATAAAACATGTATAATGCTACCAAAAGGTACAAGGCTTATGGGTGATGTATATTAGTGGCGGATCCCAACAGTCGAGTAGAGTGGACCACATCCCCTAATATCACCTTTTGGATTTTGGATAGAAAAGAGATTAAGAAGAGAATTATGCATGTATGCCATTTATATATAAATATGTAAAACTTAATTTAAGAATATTATCAACAAGTGTGAATAATAGGATAGCTATTGGAGTCAACTCCTTACCCGAACCCAAAAATTAGAAAATTAGAGATTTTGGGTTCAATCCCCAGTGGTGTGAATACTCAAATTTTGCGGCTCAAAAAGCTTGTTTTCCCAGACTGCAAACAGTCCGGTCGAGCCGGAGGCCATTCGAAAAGTTCACCAAAAGTATGCCAATATGGTACTTGAAACGTCCGGAAAATTATGAGAAATTATGAGGATCGCAGAACTGGTCCCGGAATATTTTTTGGAGGTACGGAACTCCCGAAAAAGCCTCTGGAATGGAAAACTAGCAAATAGGGCGCCGACGACCGCCGTCCACGGCGGCGGTGCCTGCCCTCCAGACTGGTTTTTCCTATAAATATAGCTCTGAATCGTCAGTTTTACTGACTCAGTCTGTGTTGACGGACGCTATCTTCTTTCCTATGCTCCTTGCGGTTCTTTTACTGCTTTTCTGCATTTAGTGTAGGCTTTATTCCTCTGCTGTTGTGATATTTGGTCACTTAATTGAATTAATTTCTAATTGCAATTCAATTTTTAATCTAATATCATTCCCAAACGCAGGAGCTTACATCTGGACATTTTCAAGTTGACAGCTAAAAAAGCGGGCGCCGTTTGACTCAGCCGTATCCAACCAAAACCCTGTCTATTTATTCATCGATCTTTCTTCGCGTGCATTTCTCATTCTACCCCTAAAACTCTGAAAATGCACTTCACACCATAATCATTTTGGCAGTAACTGCTTTGACCAGTAAATACAATTTTAGGCTAATACCCGGTTAATTCAATAATCATGGGTAATTAAATGCTAAAACTCCGAACATATTGGCTAAAGTGCCTAGTTAATTACCATAAACTAAGGTGTATTCTTGCCTTTATTTTCGAACAGTTCGGGCTAAAGTCCATTAAATCAATAATTGTGGCTAAAAACCTTAAACAAATCAAGTTTTTGGCACACAATTCTGCCTACAGTTTTAATAATCACCTTTTTGGCAACAAATTGCCTATGGTTTAATCAATCGGCTTTTGGCAACAAATCTGCTATAACTTCAAAAAACCACGTTTTCAGGCGACAACATCGCCCAAATATCAGCCTTTTTTTTGGCAATAACTTGCCTTAAATTACATATCATCTTTTGGCAAATGAATGCCTTAATCATTTTGGCGACAAATCGCCAATCAAAACCTCTTTTTTTGGCGACAAATCCGCAACCAATTTTTCTGGCAACAAATTGCCTAATCAAAATATCAACTTTTTGGCACAAATGCCTTATCAAACCATTTTTGGCATAAATAGCCAAGATCTTTTTGGCAAATAAATCTGCCCCAATAAGCACCTTTTTGGCAGCAAATGCCTACAAACAGAAAATCATTCAATATTTGGCAAAATCTTTGGCAAAATGCCTAAAAAATGCACGAAGCATACACACACTCATGCATGAAGCATACCCCTTCAAAATGCCTTTGAATAGGCTTTATCAAACTATGTCGGCTTTGATCTCTCATTCAAACGGGAGTACGCAGGCACATTCGGGATTTAACCCCGAGCGGCAAGTCGAAATCATCAAAACACTTTGTTGGCCCAATTGCATCAAATTATCTTGCAAAGCATTTATACTTAGGTTAGTTAATCAGCATGACATAGTCTCGGGATCCACCTCGGGTTCGTAGATTGTGCCTTAAGCTTTGGGATAATTAATCTAGACTTAGGTTAATTACAATTGGAGTCATTTAGGGTTCTTTCTTAGTTTTCCCTTATAAAAATAAACTAGGTGACGACTTCACGACTTCATAAAACACACATGTGAGGCATACCTCGCTTTCGAAGCACAATTTTGGCCTTCGGGGAGGAGTTCACAGTTTGGCGACTTGCACTGGGAAATTTGTACAATCCATTTTGCATAAAGTGGACTACAATTGCTGCAATCAACTAACCTGCCTTCATTTAGGAGTAATTATTTTTGGTTGTGCTTTGTTTTGGCAGGGTACCCTCCATAGACGAATCAAGTGTTTCTTCTTTAGAATACTTGATAAGGAAAAATTTGGACTTAATTGTACAATTTAATGAAAACATTTAAAATTCTGTTCGCATTCTATTCTGCACGATGAGATCTTCTCCAATTGCATAAAAAACGAATTTCAAATGAATTTTTCTCTCTGTTCAAATTCTGCAGTCTCGGCATACGCCAAGTAGCGCTGATCAGCAGGTTTCCTTGACTATGTCGACGGACCCCAAAAAAGCCCCCAAAAAAGGGCCGGTTCCTCCCTGTTACCGGCAAACCATCCCCTAATCCTTTTGGGGGTGGCCCCATGAGTATGCGTATGTTGGAATCCCACGCGATAACTCTTTGATCACACTGTGGTTTTAGGTATAGTACCTTACTCAAGGTTCAAGGGTCCCTTAATAAGCCATATTTAATAAGGTTCAAGGGTCCCTTAATAAGCCAATTTTCTATTTGTGTCATAGCCTATAAAACCTATCCTTTAGGGTTGTATGCACCCAATGATGTGAATCATATCATTAAAACAGATTATGATGTGATATTGTGCGCATTCATATCATCTCATAAACATTAAAAGCATTAAAAAGAACACAAAGTATTCTTTTTTTTGTCATGCACAATTGGGCAAGGGAGTCGATCTACCTCACATTCAGCTACCCTGATACACAATACTATCCACTGTACCTTAATTTAGTTACCCTTATCCTTATAGGTACCCACTGTTCGAGTGCCTATCCAAGTTCCAGTCACACCTACAGTGCTATCACCAACCTCACCAGTCACCACCTCCACCAGCTTTCCACCAACTTCACCAACTTCAACCTGCAATCCAAATGGCATCACTTGGCTGACATCCAAATCTCATGGAAAACTTGGAAGCCAGAATGGAGGCTAGAATGAAATGAGGCATTAACTGCCCAGAGACTGCTTATAGCTGACTAGGAGCTGGTAATGGAAATGGGGCTTCCGCTGGGGGAAATGAATCCTGCTGCCTCCAATCTGGGACCTGCTGCTGGACCGACGTCCTCAAACCCTGCCGCTTAAACCTGGAATGACATGACCCTCGAAACTGCTCCGCTGAGCTGGGAAGCTCAGAAAATGAAAGAAAATTGGAATCTTGGAAAGGTCAATCAGCTGCCTTAAAACCATAAGGAAGTTGGGTGGACATGGACTCCTTGCCTTGTTCCCTGAAGCAAGATTGCCGACAAAGTTCAAGATGCTTAACATGGACCAAGTTATTGATGCGAACCCTGCTTTTTGTCCAAAACGCACCTGAAAATGTATGTGGTGCCCTTAACGCCGTTTGGCTTGAACAACGAGCTCTTGGCTCAGTTTTGTTTGCAACAATGCTTCTGACTGGTGCTTGCTTTGAGATGGTTTTGTCAGCCTGGATCGGACTAAAATGAAGCACCTGGGAAGACATGTGCAATGGCGTTAAAACACGCCAGTACCATTATAATATAGAAGTGGATGTTATCGGAGAGAACTGGAAACCACCAAAACAAAAGAGCAACGAACGCCTTTTCCTTTCCTTACGAGGTGGAGGGCCAAGGCCGCCCAAATGATCAATCGGCCTTTAGAACAAGAACAGGTAGACATAATCATCAAAAATCTGTTGCCTGTCAACCAACAACAACTGCAAACTCAGTACCTACCAACGTTTCAGTCGCTCATTGCTACTGCGACCAAGGTAGAGGATTTAATCCAAATGGGTTAACTGAAAGAAGACTCGGGTACCTCAAAGTATAAGAAGCCTAGCCAAGCTAGCAAAATTCACGAAGTGGCGAGTATCACCCCCACGAATCCTTTACGTGTGGGGAATATGAGAAATGGCAGCCAGTCGTCGAGTGAGGACTTACACTGATCTCGGATGCAATCCTTTTTTGGCATTCCGAGAGCTGTCAAGGCAAATTACATTAAAGCTTTGGAAGAAGGCCACCACCCAACCCATTGCGAGGAACTATAGGGCTGATGAATATTGTGAGTACCATTCAAGGGTAACGGGCACAAGACTGAAGCATGCTGGACGCTTAAGAACCGCATCCAAGACCTGGAGGATAACGGTTTCAATCATTCAAAAGTAAGCAAATATTGCACTAATCCTTTACCAAATCCAAGGGATAAAAATGCTATTGTTCTGACCAGGAAAATCTGATCGTATCCTTTGCGAACTATTTCCTCGAAGATGAATGGACATTCTATGGTTTGGTTGTGGTCCTGGAACTGATGACTTTATCTGAAGAGGTCGATGCCAATAACCAGGAGTGGGAGACCAGTTATGAACCAATAGTTCTAGGACAAAGTCAATAATAACCTACAAAAAGGGCAAGCTGAGCCAAAGGAAGACCCGGTACTCTCGCAGTTAAAAAAGACCCAGGCTAGGGGTATCAAATTTGGGAACTTTTGGCATACATTTTCCCTCATCGCCATAGCTCGTTCCAAGGCTTGAGTCAACTACAACATCGGTGGAGGGTTAGCCCTGAAGTGCTGGTATCACCTTACACAAGCATCCAAGATGCAAAGCATCGGGTTTTCCGACGAATGGACTTTGCCCAAGGAAAGGAAGCAGTCCAATGCGCACTCTTACGGTTACTGTTCAGAATAGAGAAAAGACTTGCTGCCCATAGTTCTCATTGACAATGGGTCAGCGTTGATGTCTGTCCACTAAGGGTAGCTAGCTATCTGGGGTTGGAGGAAGAGATTTCAGTCCATCGGACCAGATAAGTAAAGCCTATGACAGCACTCCGGAGGTGAAGTATTGGGCGGTTTGCTACATTGTTTAAATTAGCAGTTGGGCCAGCGCTTACTGATGGAGGTCCCGTTCCAACGTAATTGATGTGCCTACCAGTTTCTCAACCTACTCCTGGGACGACCATGGATAATCATACTAAGGCAGTGCCTTCTACTTTGCATTCAAAAGGTCAACGTTCCTTAGCAAGGACAAAGTTATCACTAATTCAAGGGGATGGACTATAGCCAAGCTGAGAAGACAAAGGGCCAGCCTCTCTTTGCGGTCGGCCCTTGAGAAATGCTGACTGCCTCTCTCGGGATTTCATATGAACACCAGTACAATGCTAATAGAGGGAAAAAACTGGCAAACTCTCTAAATTCTTCTTTTGATTTTCGGGACGGTGTTAAATAAACCTGCATGGTTCCTTTAATGCTGAAGAATGTCCTACCTGCCGGGAATGGTTATCGGCCAGGTCTGGAAAGACATACGCCACTGGCAACCTTGGGAAGTGTCTGGTGAACAAGGGAACTTTGGGCTAGGTTTATGAGCCCACGTGATGAAGAACCTTGCTGAAAGGACCTAAGAGAAGAAAGAAAGCAAAGTATACAGATGCGGCCTTACCTTTTGACTTTGGAATGGTCATTTCTGGCAAACCGGGAGAAATAAATTCCTTATTGTGGCTCCACATTCTACTTCCCGACAGCTAAGAAAATGCTGCCCGGGCTAGAAATTTGCTGATGCCCAGGACAACAAGCCAGAGGCAATAACCGAGCTGGAGATAGAAGATCACATGCAGCCTAGTCTCTTTGACGAGGTTGCAATTATTACTAGTAATGATGGGAACAAAGACTTGCTGAGCCTGATCAAGCCGAGTAAAGGGCTTCTCACCAACTGGTATACCGAGGAGGAGCGCGCTGCTGACGAAACCCTTCCCGAGCCAAACATAGAGTCTAGACCTGATGCCAAGTCTTGTACTGAGTCTGAGTCTAACCCTGAGTCTGAAATTGAGTCAGAGTCCAGTTCCGAGTCTTCTGTATCGTATCGGATTTAGAAATCCGGATTTTAAATTTGATGTATTTTGAGGCGATCCCTATCAATAAAGGTTACAGGATAAGAGCTTGCAAATTATTGGCTACCCCGTGTGTCTATCTTTCCAAGCATTTCCAAGAAAAAATATTGAAAATCAAATAAATAAAAATAATGAAAAAGAAATAAATGAAATAAAAATGAAAAAGAGAAAATAATCATTGGCAAAGAAGAAAATGAACATGCATACATTGCATCTGATTGTGTGAACAGGGAATAGATCATGGAATGCTTGAAGAGGTTTGCCGATTGCTTCATGTGGAAGGCTAGTGACATCACGGGTAGTGGCCGAGCAATAGCAGCACACAAGATTCCAGTGTACCCCGAGGTGTACCCCGAGGCTAAGTCGGTAAAACAGAAGCTAAGGAGGCTGAAAACAGAATGGTCCTTGAAAATCAAGGAGGAAGTAGCTAAGCAATTGGAAACAAGTTCATAGAGTCCATTGCTTACCCAACGTGGTTAGCAAACATAGTGCCGTTTCCTAAGAAGGATGGAAAGGTGCAATGTGTGTCGACTACCGGGGTCTGAATAAAGCATGTCTGAAGGACGATTTTCCTTTGCCCCATATTGACTTGTTGGTTGACCGAATGGCTGGACACGAGATGGTCTCTTTGACTGATCTCGCTGTCGGGTACAATCAGAAAATGATGCATTTGCCAGACAAAGAGAAGACGACATTCATCACGGAGTGGGGAACCTACTGTTATAGGGTC
>NW_023590789.1:7403466-7434319 GCF_014843425.1 Jatropha curcas | reverse complement strand
AGAGAGAAGATCAGGTAATTGAAACCAGCAATAAGCAGTACAAAAGATTCAAGTAGTAACCCACCGAGGCATAAGACAGTAACAGAGCTAAGGAGACTGAAAACAGAATGATCCTTGGATCAAGGAGTATACTAAGCAATTGGGAAAACAAGTTCATAAAGCCCCTTGCTACCCAACATGGTTAGCAAACAATAGTGGGTTCCTAAGAAGGATGGAAAAGGTGCGAAATTGTGTTGACTACCAGGATTTGAATAAAGCATCGTCCGAAGGAATGATTTTCCTTTACCTCATATTGACTTGTTGGTTGCCCGAATGGGCGGACACCGAGATGGTCTCCTTTGACTGATCTCGCTGTCGGTACAGGAATCAGATAATGATGCATTTGCCAGACAAAGAGAAGACGGCATCATCACGGAGTGGGGAACCTACTGCTATAGTGCCTTTTGGGGACTCAAAAATGCCGGGGCAACTTATCAAAGAATAGCAACAACTATCTTCCACGACATGATTGCATAAAGAAGTTGGGTGTTATGTGGACGACATGGTTTGTTAAATCGAAAACAGCTGAAGAAAACCACAAGCACTTGAGAAGTTCTTCTATAGGCTTTGAAAGTACAATTAAAGCTCAACACCGGCAAAATGTCTATTTGGAGCTACAACTCCGGAGTATTTCTGGGGCATATGGTCAACCGGAAAGGCCATAGAGAATTGACCTTCAAAAGCCAAAGCCATTTTGGAAATGCCAACACCGAAGACGGAAAAAGGAAGTTCGGGGTTTCCTGGAAGGCTACAGTACATCAGCCGGTTCATTAATTCAATTGGCGATACCTGTGGATCCGATCTTTCAAATTACTTCAGGAAAGGGGTAATCCTTCAATGGAACGAAGAACTTGTCAGAAAATGCCATTGATCAAGTCAAACAGTATCTATTATCTCCGCCAGTCTTACAACCACCAAAGGCCAGGAAAAACCTTTACTATTGTACCTATCAGTCGACAGAAGAAGCGATGGGTGCAATGCTAGCCTCAACAAGCGGAAGACACCAGGGTAGAGAATGCCATGTACTATCTTAGCAAAAGGATGCCAGAATCTATGAGTTGAACGTATAATATAGATAGAAGAAGTTATGTCCTGCTCTAGTTGGGCTTGTACAAAGCTGCAGCACTACCTCTTCAAATCCTATACCACATATTTATCGCTTCTGAATCGAACCCCTTGAAAATTCCTTATGGAGAGGCGGTTCTTGACAGTAAGATGCTAAGTGGGTATCAGTGCTGCGTAGCCTATGAATTGAAATTTATTCATACGGAAGGCAGTAAAAGGAGGACCTTGGCTGAATGGCGAAACTAAACTCGTGGAAGACGAAATGAAAGAAGTGGGAAGTTTCCTTGACGGAAGATCTCTTGAACGTGGAAATGACGTTGGGGAGATGTAATTTTGATGGAGCTTCGAATTATCACGGAATGGTAATGGAGTTGTGTTTCAAAACCCTTGTGAGATACGTCCCAATCGCAGTTAAGTTAGATTTCGACTGCAACCACAACAGATGAAGCCGAGTCATGAAGCTTGCATTAAGGCGGTTAGACAGCGGCCTGGAAAAAAGAGATAAAGTCCTTAGGTTTCGCGGATTCCAATTTAATAGTCCTCTCAAGCTCTAAGGAAGTGGAAAATTAAGGAAGAGCGTTTTTGTTCTTACTACAAACTCTTGATGAATTGGCTCAACAATTCGAGGATCTGTCTTCATTACTTGCCCGAGCCAAGAACCAGTTGCATGATGCCTTGCACTTTAAGCTTGCCATGGTCAATGTCAGACGGGGAACCAATCATTCGACATTGACAGTTCGGCTACAGAAACAGCGGCCCACATCAATGATTTGGCGATGAAAGCCTTGTTTTGGGACGTACAAGAATTATCTCGGACGAGGCTTACCCGGATGGATCCTCGAAGACTGATCAATGGACATTGAGAACGGTTAGCAATCCGATTTTCTTACCTGGGTTGAGTTCCAATATAAAAGAAGTTGGAACGGTTTGCACCTAAGATGCGTAGAATGAAGGGGAAGCTCAAACCATTATGGATTCCTTACACACGGGGAGTCCAGCCACACATGCAGCGGAATAGCTCTAGCTCGAAAAATTATGAACCTGGGTTATTACTGGTCCAAGCTATGAATGACAAGATTGCGTGCAGGCACGCGTAGCAAAGTGCCTGAGTGTCAAATTTTTTGCTAAGCTGCAAAAACGCCTCCAGTAATTTGAATTCCCATTGCTTCACCTTGGCCCTGCGCACTTGGCATACGATGTGATGCAGAAGATCCACCCAACAAAGGCTTTCCAATGGTCATCAATGTCAATGCCTGGTGCTGTGGATTATTTACCTAAGTGGATCGATGGCAGCCCTCTTATTCAGTTTTTGAATGCCAAGAAAGGCGGCACAGTTCGTTCATAACTAACATCCTTTGTCGGTTAACGGAACGACCATTCGAGATCAATCACTGATAATGGGGTCCCACTTTTAGAGTGAATTTTCAGATTTGTTTAAAAGAAAAGAGAAATCCTAACATCAGAACCCTCACCCTATCGTCCACAAACAAATGGGCTGTACGAGGCTGCAAATAAGGCTATAAAGTCAATTTTGTAGAAGACAGTTAAAAAGACAAAGCTTGGCACTAACAGTTACCAAAAGCCTTGGGGATATAGGAACTTAATCAAAATGCCCACCGGAGCACTCCGTATTCCTTGGTATATTGGTATGGACGGCAGTGCCTTGCCTGTTGAAACTGAAGTTCAGTCGGCAAGAATCCATCTGGGAAAGCCAAATCAGGCGAAGCAGAATTGGGTTCCAGAATTACCACCTCCAACTCCTGGGTATTCATGAGAAAAGATCAAGCGATCCAACCGAACGCATGTTTAGCTAGAGGAAATGGCTCGGCATTGTTAATAGAAGGTCAAAGATCGAAAATTGGAAAAGAAAGGTTGTTTTGGTCTTGACAGGACATTAGACAAACCAGTCATAGACCCACGTGGGAAGTTTCCACCCTTCATCTGGGCTGGGCCCTACATTCTAAAGAGAATACTGCCGGTGGAGCGTCATTTGACTGATTTAGATGGTTCAGAGTTCAGAATCCATGTAATTTAGATCAGTTTAAAAAGATATTAATGTGTTAGATTATGAATCATGTGCATGATTAAAAGAAGAGCTACATTAGACCTGATTCTCCTCGGAAAAAAAAGAATTAATGTATCGGAGATATGTAGGCAACCCTCTTTTTGGGCGCGGTCTAAACATTAATGAAAAACATTTCATAATTCAATTCTTCTTCTGCAAAAAAAAGATGGAAAGAAAAGAGAAAAAGTGCAAAAAAAAAAAAAAAAAAAAAAAAAAAAGAAGAACCGCTAGTTTTGAAACCCGAAAAGGGCCGCTTAGGGCAAAAGTCAGCGGCCCGCTAAAGCTGAAAAACGCCGAAAGACGGCTTAGGCAGAAATGGGTAGCGCGCTGAAAGCTGAAAAACCCGAAGAGGGCGACTTAAGGCAAAAAGTTCAGAGCTTGAATAAATAAATTTGGAAAATGCTTGGAAAGCCCAAAAGTCAAACTATAATGTCATTCCGTTTCCAAAGTAAATACATGTCAAGCAAAAAGAGTCCATAAAGTTCAAAAAACAAAAAAAAAAAAAGACAAAAAAACAGTCTAAGTCAAAAAAAAAAACATACATCCAAAGAAAAAATCCAAAGTCAAAAATTCCAAACTAAAAGTCCTAGAGTCCAAAAAAAAATCTAAGCGTCCCATCACCTACGTGGGGCAAAATCCTTCAATGTCGTCTTTAGCGTGCAACCCTCTCCCAACTTCGCCTGTCCGCGGAGCCATCAACAATCTCCTCATCAATCCCCGTCCGCATCATCGGTGCCAAACCTGAGCCCGAACCCTCAAGTGCACTCAGCAGTGCGTTCCTCCCTTGGCCTCTCAATGCCAACAGCAGCAATGAACCAGGTTTCGGTACTCTGGAGAAGTATGAACACGGTAGGATTAGCGTAGGGGCCTAAACATGTGATGATCTTCTACCCAGGCCTTAAAGATGCTCGGTGTAACACCCGGAGTAATAACTGAATCAAACAGAAGTGCCAATCCACAATCGGAAACGTCTGGTCTATCCCCATGCTGCCTTAAAACGCGCGAAGCGCCAGTACCACATTGCAATTGTGGTAAGGCCTCAGCAAGGTAAACTCGGGTATGGCGGAAGCTAACCTGGATAAAGCGGGTGATCGTCATACCAAGGCAAATGTACAAATACCCTCCATTTGGACCCAAACTCCAATCAGCCATGAGGTCCATGCAGTCAGTAGACGGATGAGTGATCAAGGATCCTCCGCATGCGATACTGGAGGAGGTTATACAGGCAAGAAAGTAGGAGCAAGCAACGCATTGGAGGTGGTCCTTTTAAACCAAAAACCTGAGTAATAGATCCTTTTCTATTACGAAGGAATGAACAAAGAAAAGAACGAGACAATAAGGAAAAAGGAGAAAGGAAAATACCTGGAGAACTGTCAAGAGAGGACACATTCTCCATCATGGCACCGAATCGAAAAACGTGGAGCCTCCGGGTCCCAAAAATCTGATGCAGGCCTGTAAAAAATCCAGTCTATAACCACTGTCCTAAGGGTAGCAATAGGAGATAGAACCGTACCTCCCAAACTGATTTTTTGTACCTGGAGAGACTCTTTAGTCCAATTGTGCATGCGTGGTGTTAAAAGGGATTCATTTTTTTTGAAAAAAAAAAGAATCAGAAATTGAAAACAAATTGCAAAAAACAGAAACCCTTGTTTTTTTACCAAAATCAAAAGTCGGGATAATCATGCGATACGTATAAAATTTTCAGTACTAACCAAGTGCAGGTACAATCAAAGTACAGTACAGGAAGTAGCAGGCCAAGGAAAATAGCCAAAAAGGCGGGTCTGTACTGGACCGTCCGATTTTCCGCATCAAAATTTGTTTTTCAGACAACAGCGACTCCCCATAAATCATTTTTATGTGCCGGTGGGGACACTGTGAATACTCAAATTTTGAGGCTCAAAGAACCTGTTTTTCCCGGACTGCAAACAGTCCGGCCGAACGGAGGCCATTTCGGAAAGTTTCACCGAAAGTATGCCAATATGAGACTTGAAACGTCGAAAATTACTGAGGATCGCGGAACTGGTCCGGATATATTTTTTAGAGGTACGGAACTCCCGAAAAGCCATTTGAACGAAAAACTAGCGAGTGACAAGATAGGCGTGGCAGCGCCCGCCGTCAGCCTGGTTTCCCTATAAAAACAGCCCCGATCAACAGTTTTTAGACACTCGGTCTATGTTGACAGAACGCTCTCTCTCTCCTACGCTCCTTTGCGGTTCTTTCTACTGCTTTTCCTGCATTTAGTGTAGCTTTATTACTGCTGCTGTTTGTTGATATTGTCACTTAATTGATTAATATTTAATTACGTATCCCCAAACGAGGAACTTAATCTGGAATTTTCAAACTGAAAGCTAAGAAGCGGCCTGCCGATTACACTCAAGTAATAAACGAAACTCTGTCCCATTTAAATTTCAGCATGTTTGTGCATATTCTCTTCTACTCTAAACTGGCCTAATTAAAATATACTGCATTCACACCATCGTCATCTTGGCTAGTGAAAAATTGCCTAAGTAAATAAGTTTTTAGGCTAAAATGCCCCGGTTAATCAATAATCGTGGTATTAATGCCTAAACTTCGAACATATTGGCTAAAGTGCCTAGTTTAATTAATAACTATCAGTGTAATTCGGCCGTTATTTCGAACAGTTCGCTAAAAGTCCAAATTAATCAATAATTGTGCGCTAAAACGCCTTAATCTAATTGTAGATAAAAAGGCCCTTAATCATCACGTTTTTGGCAACAAATTGCCTCAATTTAAGTCAATCAACGTTTTGGCACAAATTGCCTACGGTTTAATCAATCGCTTTTTTGGCAACAAACTTGCCTATAATTCAAATAACGCACTTTTTGGCGAACAATCGCCAAAATATGCACCTTTTCTTTGGCATAATTGCTAACATTACATATCATCTTTTTGGCATGAATGCCTTAATCATTTTGGCGACATAATCGCCCAACGAACCCTCCTTTGGCACAACATTCCCTTAATCATTTTGGCGACAATCGCCATAACCAATCTTTGGCAATTAAAATTTGTCTAATCAAATAGTCAACTTTTGTGGCACAATAATGCCTTAATCAACCATTTTTGCGATAAATAGCCCCAAACATCATTTTTGCGCAATAAAAATTGCGCCAATCAAGCACCTTTTGGCAACAAATGCTCTAAAAACAGAAATGCAATCAATCTTTGGCAAATAGATGCCTAAAAATGCACGAAGCATGCCCACAACACTCATGCCATGAAAGCATACCCTTACAAGATGCCTTTGAATAGGCTTGTATCGAACAACGATCGGCTTTGATCTCTCATTCAAACGAGAGTAACGTAGGCACGTTCGGGGATTCAACCCAGATGCGGCAGTCGAAAGATCACCAAAACACTTTAATTGGTCCAAGATTGCATCAACTTTTACCTACAAAGCATTTACACTTAGGATTAGTAATCAACATAACATATGTCTTGGGATCACCTCGGGTTCCGTTAGATTTGTGCCTTACAACCTTTGGGATACATTAATCTAGACTTAAGGTTAATTAAAATTGGAGTCATTTTAAGGGTTCTTTCTTAGCTTTTCCCTTATAAAAAATAAACTAGGTGGCGAACTTCATAAAACCACCAATGTGAGCATACCGTCGTTCAAGCACAAAATTGCCTTGGGGAAGGGTTTCTAATGACCTCGAAATCTTATGTGTGATAAGACATTGTTTTTTGTTGACCCACATCTCATATGGAAGTTTGTATTAACAATTTGAAGGAAACTTGTTTAGAAGGTAAAAAATCGCACGTGTTTAAGACATAACCCTAAAAAAGGGAGGTAATGTTTATAAAACTTCACATAGATCTTACGATATCTAATAAGGTATTGGTTCCTCCTTTTTTGAACACTCATTATATGGGGTGTTTTCCAAAGTGTATCCATTGCGAAAAGAAGCCCATTTTCTAATAGATAATCTCAAAACTCCACTGGCTAAGTATTTCTCCACCTCAATCGGATCAAGTTTTTTCAAATACTTTTCTCCGTTTGTTGTCTCAACCTTTATTTCTGGATTCCTTGAACTTTTCCAAAAATTCGATATTTATGTTTCATTAAAAATATATATAGCCATATCTAATATAAAAAATATTAATAAATTGTAATGAAATATGAATATCCACGCTTTGATTTTGGGTAGTCTTCAGTCCACTATAAATTTGTATATATTAATCTAATAATTCTTTTGACCTTTCCGACATTTTCCTTGTAATGGTGCTTTAATGTATTTTAGTCCTTAAGACATGATTTACAAGTTTCATATTATTCATAATCAAGAAGGGTCAAAATAACATTATTTATCGTAACTTAGTGATTCTTGTTTCATCATTTGTGACAAAGTCTTATACGGCAAAGATCATGGTAAAGCTTCTTAATTATCCCATTTTAAGGTTTTTTTTTGTTGTTTATATTGAGAATGGGTATATCAATAGAAATATTATAATGACTGTCTATATTAAGTTCCAAGTTCTATAATAAACGTATTAATTACATACGGAACAAGTATTATTTCAAATAACAAATGTTAATCCATTCATTCAAAGCTATAATGACTAAAATAATGTTTCCACAAAGTACTGAGATAAAATAACAATTATTTAAGTTTAAATACTAAACTCGAAAGATGAAGAAAAGATGATATAGCTAATGCAACAACCTTTAAAATCATTGGTCACATAGGTCCAATCTCTCCGTTTTCTTTAATTTTCTACTTTTCTTTATAAATGCATGTTATTACAAATTGTGACCACCACGATCTAATATCTAATAATACCCAAGACTACAGAAATTAAAAAGTAGAATACGATGAATTTCAATCATAAACAATACCTAAAGTTGAACATTAAGCAGCTTATTTGCCTTCACACGTCACGGAAGATATTCCCTACAAGTTCTCCTCCAGTGCCTTCCTTTTGCCACCGTGTGGCAAGTACCCTTTTATTTTGCTTTCAACACCTCCATTGGCTTTTGAAGGATACGAAAGGGTTTTTTAGCATAGGAGTAAAAATGGGTTTGGTTTATTTTTAATTTATTAAATTGGTTTTTTTCTTTTCCATTATACCATTTATTAACCTCAAAAGGCGATCTTTTATAAAAGGGAATTAAAAAACGACTCTTACTTTGGTAAGAATTTTGATTTGGAGTCTCCACCTTCTTAAGAAAAAATAGCACGAATTAATCAATTTTTTAGAACAAAGAACACCTTCGTGGCTCGCTTTGATTCAGCACTTCTCTTAGTCCTCTCCTCTTTCACGTTTCGAAACGACGAAGAACAAGACATGATAGAATACTCCTATTATAACTTCAAGAAAACATGTTATGTGATGCTATAAAGAAAACATAAGTCAACATAGATATATACCAAAAAAATAAAAAAAAAAAAAAAAAAGGGGAAAAAAAAAAACCCGGGAAAAAAAGGTTTTGGGGAAAAAAAAAAAAAAAGTGGGCAAATGATCCTCTAACCCTTATATCCTCAACACACGATTCATTGGTCGAAGAGTCTTTATCTAAAAAGCGCTAAAGGTCAAAAGTGGTTGGGCCAATATAACCCATCACTGAGGTTTTGCCGACATCTCTCCGTATTTATTGGATGAATGACATATCATTATTTAACTATGGTATCCCTATAGGAATGGAACTATGGTCATTTATCATGAGGCTTAGGTCGATGTTAAAATAGGTCTTGGATTCCATAAGCAAAAAATTGGTTTTGTTTTTCCCATTAGTCTTTTAGGTCTATAGCTATATGGTAATGAACGAATTGTGCAATTCCTTTTGATATCCAAAAGGTACTATGACTTAATGGGATGGTGTATATTAATCACCGCAGATTCCAACAATGCGAGTAAGAGGTGAAAGGATCACAATCCCCCAATATCACTTTAGGGTTTAATGGGTAGAATAGGAGATTAAGAAAGAAAATAATGCATGAAATGCCCATTTATATATACAAAAAGTAACGTTATTTTGAGTTATATAATTATTATCAACAAAATTGGTCCAATAAATGGACAACATCGGAGTCAACCTCCCTTATTCAACCCATAATTGAAAAAACCTAGAGATTCCAGATTCCGATCCCCAGCAGCAGTCGCCAGACTGGAGGATGCAGAAAGGTTTTTTTTTGCAAAAGAATAAAATGGGCTTGGTTTGTTTTAATTTTATTAGATAAAGATTTTCTCTGTTAAGAACCATTCATTAATCCTAATAAGGCACTCCGTTTTAAAATGATTAAAAAATGGCCTCTTACTTCTGGTAAGGTTTTGATTTGGACGTCACCACACCTTCTTTTATGGGAAATATCAAAAATTAATTGATTCTTTGGTATTCAACTAATCTGGTTTTAAATCAGAGACTGAGGTAAAGAGGGAGTTTTGGTAAATAATGGAAGGCAAATTAGGCACGCCGAAACCGCCCGGTTTAGTAAATTCGGCCTCCTTCGTTGTCCATTATTATTCACATACTTGATGGTAATAAATTAACTCTGATTGAGATGTAAAAATCTTTTATGGCAATTTTTAAAGAGCCCATGGCAAAACAAACATATTAACAACACATAAGAGCATAAAATAAATTCATTCTCAAAAGGGGGAAAGGAGAAGAATTACGACCAAAATATCCTATTAATACAATTTACCCTTTACCCATTAAAATTTTCCTAACCATTATTATAAATAAGCAATAATTAGAGACCCTATTAAGGTCTTTTACAGATAAGCTTAAATAATTACCAACAATAATCTAACCTTAACCAATACAGACGCAACCAGATCACCAGATATATATATCACCAACAAAATTAACATACACACTTCATTCATTATAATGAGCAAAGTAATGAATGTTATGTTGAAAAGTATATTTGTATAGGTTTGATAACAAAAACTAAAGAAGCAATAAAAGTAAAACGTGCATCAACAATCAAAGATCACTGGAGAATTTAAAATGTGTAGAAGCTAAAGGAACAGTAAACTAAAAAGCATAAATTTAACGGTTTAAAAAACAATATCTATAGATCAAAGTCTTGAAGTTCATCCATGGTTTATGTAAGCAAATTGAATTCATCACTACGGTTTCTTATTGATTTTTATGTTTATTTAGTCTATATATGATCCAGTTCGCCGATTTAGAGCAAGGATAGCCCTTGGCTTGACTCAATAGGAACTCTGAATCGAGGACCTAATTTTATTGATTTTTATGTTCTAGACCTTTGAAATGAAGGTTCCGTACGCCACTATAGAATTCTTCTAGTTGATCACTGATTTTCAGCTCCCAACTATTTAATTAAGAAGGTGTTTTTAAGACACCCAAATCAAGAAAAAGATGAAGAATGTTAAAAGGCTCTCAAGGGTTACCTTATCTTGAAGAAATCCAAGAGTTTGGGGGGGAAAAACGGAAATCAATAGACCCAAAACTTTCAACTTGAATCAATGAATCCGAGATTAAGTTTATTAATCTCAGTGTTTCTGGGTTTTTTTAGTCACTAAGATAAGGGATGAATTTTATAAATGTTTGTATAAACACCTTCAGAATCCAAGAGAAACACAGTTTTTCTTAGGTTAAGGGCGTTGAGTAATAAAGAATCCAAGAGAAAACACAAGTTTTCTTAGGTTAAAGGCGTTGAGTATAAAAAAAATAAGAGTTTCCCTTATCCACTTAAAAAAACCTCCTTTGCATAATTCCCAATGTCCTATTTATAAGCAAATGGTAAAAGTGTTGCCCTATTCTAGGGCTTAGGTGGCAAGTGCCACTGGTGGGCCCTAAAATCGATCCGAGCCGTTTTTACTAAATTAGACCGGGTGGCACGTAAAATGAGGTGGCATACCAAAAAGTGCGTCGAGCAGACCTAAAGCACTTCCTAGGCCCAGTTTTGCTGCGAAATCCCTAGAAATCCAAAAAAGTAAATACAATCAAACAACTCAATTATCTTAGCCGCGGACCATTGGTTCGGGAATTAGAGCAATCGGATGTCCCAATTCGGTTTTATGCAGAAAGGTTATCATCACTTAGAATTTTGGGACAAAAATTGAGCGTCTGCAGCTTCAAATGCCTTCTTCTTATTCTACTTCTTCTTGGGCTTCTTCTTAGCTTTAGAAGACTGAACTAGAAGTACATGAGCTTTATCCTTCTTAAAGGTTCCTCCAATAGTGGTAAGCACATCTAACAACTCAGGTATGAATGCATCCAACTTGTTCATATTAAAATTCAAAATAAATTGTGAATAGCTAGGTGGTAAGGAGTATAAGACTAAGTCAATAGTTAATTCATGGTCCATACAATGTCTAATTGGCCCAATTTCTCAAAATAACCAATCATTTTCAGAGCGTGAACACGGACTGAAGAGCTTTCTGCTATTTTACAGCGGAACAATTCTTTAGAGGCTCATACCTCTCAGCCCCACCTTGAGAATCAAATAGTTCCCTGAGATGTAAGATAATGGTGCAATCATCCATATTATCATGCTGCTTTTGAGGGTCAGGAATCATACTGGCTAACATTAGACATGTAGCTTGCTCGACATCATCAATATGATGAATATAGTTATCCTTTTCCTCATCAGCAACATCATTAGTGGGAATATCAGGTTTGTTTTTATTAAGGACATATAACCTCTTTTCTTGCTTGAGAACAATTCTCAAATTGCGATACTAGCCCAAACAGTTGACCTTGAGAATTTCAATAGCATATGGAAGAGTTCCATACAAATCAGGATTTTGTTTGATGTTCGCAATCTACTGAACGGTTGCCGAATTCTACTTTATTTGTGGCATAATCGGGCACTCAAAAAAGTTTTTCCATAACTTGGTGGAGGGATTGTTGCCGCCATAAGAAGTATGTATTCCTTTAAAATTAGGTCTGGTTCACAGGGGTTTGTCAGGCTGAGGGAGCGCAATGGTTGCAAGATGAAGTTCCGATGGAGTAGGCAGCTACTAAGGAAATAGTTGGAGTTGGAGGAAATAGTGGAAGTCAGTTTGATCCCATACACAAAGCTGATTGTGGCCTAGAAAGGGATCGTGGGAAGGTGGTTACAACTACCTCCATAATGTTGTGTTTAACAAAAGACAAGGAGCATGTTTTCAAAGGGCACTCAAACATAATTGGCCTGGGCCTTGATTTAGATAATTTGGCCATTAATGACGCTAAGAGAAGTCATTTTGATAGGGGGGGTCCTGGGAGTTAAAAGTCCAATGGTTGATGGCAAGTCCCTTGTGTTGGTGGCTTCAGCTAATTTTTGGGTAGGACCTGAGACTCAAGCCCACCGAGCCCAATGATTTGCCTTTCTAGGAAATATCTTAGTCAAGGCAACCCACGAATAGTTCGAGTCTTAAAAGACCTAACTTGTAACCATAAGCCCAGTTGTGTTTTTTAATTGAAACGAAGATCAATAGGGCTCGGGTTGAAGGTGTTAGGAGGGCTCTGGATTATACCAGTTGTTTTGCTGTAGACAGTGTCGAGCTAAGCAAGGACTTGGATCTTTTCTGGAAAAGTAAAGACTTGGCTCAGTTACTCAGCTTTTCACAATATCATATCAACATCATTGTTAAATCTCCTAATCAGGTGACTTGGCGACTAACCGGCTTTTATGGGAGACTGAAAGAGGACAACAGAGGGAATCTTAGAACCTTCTTCGGTCCCTACAAATTCTTCAGACCTTCCTTGGTGTGTAGCAGGCAATTTCAATGATGTCCTAAGCTCTAATGAGAAAAGGGGACGCCACATTCAGCTTTAATGGTTGATTGATGGTTTTCGAGCGGCAATGAATGATTGAAATTTTGTGGATATTGGAATGACAGGGAACCCGTTCACTCGGGAAAGATGGAGAGGTACAAAAAATTGGGTCGAAGAGAGGCTGGATAGGGTCCTTGTATCTCTTAAATGATTGGATCAGATTCGGGGACGGAGTGTGTGCAATGTAGTAGCCATAGCATCAAACCACTATCCGATTCTCCTGCACCATCCTGTAATTCGATCTTCTAGTCACAGTCGGTTCAAGTTTGAAAATATTTGGCTTAAGGAGGTTGAATGTCATCCAGTTGTGAAAAAATGTTGGAACTCGAATTGTTCAAATCCTTGTTGGAAAGGATTTCAGTTTGTGGGGCTGCTCTTGCCACCTGGGATGGAGGTTTTCTTAAGGAACGACGTATACAACTTGCACGTTTGAAGCAAAAAATTTCTGGGCTCTGCTCTAAGCTTGATGCTTTGTCTATTGCACAACTGAAAGAGACGAATAGGGATTTGATCATTGCTTGGAGGCTATGGAAGTTTACTGGAAACAATGGGCTCAACAACTATGGCTTAAAAATGGGAATGCGAATGCTAAACTTTTCCATTCCTAGGCATCGTCTAGAAAAGGAAAATTTTGCTTCTGCGATTTAAGTACGGAGGAGGTGCTTTCGGATTATTTTAACCATCTGTCCTAGTCTTCGGGTAGTAATGGAGGGCCGGTTTAGATTGTGTTGATGTTGTTGTATCCTCTGATCAAAACCAAGACACCTCTCACGTGATTATACTAGAGACAAGGTGGAGGCAATTTTTTCCATGCACTCTGACAAATACCTAGGGCCCACTGGAATGAATCCTACATTTTTCCAAAAGTTTTGGTCAATTATTGGGACTAATGTTACTACAGCTTGTTTGGGATTTTTGAATAGCGACTTTTTTCCTTCTGCTCTAAACCAGACATATATTGTTCTCGTTCCAGAAAAGAAAAATCTTACTTGTATAATGCGCTGTTCAAGATTATCTCCGAAGTAATGGCTAACAGGTTGAAAGGGGTGTTGTCGAGTCTTATCTCTTGTGCTCAGAGTGCCTTCTTTTCTAGGAAGATTAATCTCAGACAATATTCTAATTGCACACGAAGTGATTCACCATTTAAAAAAGAAAACACAAGGGTCTATAAGAATTGCAGCTATGAAAATTGATGAGTAAAGCCTATGACCATATCAAATGGTAATTTCTTAAAGGGATGTTGGAGCAAATGAGTTTTTGTTCTCAGTTGGTTGTATTGATTATAACATGTGTTTCATCTGTTTCATGTTCAGTTTTGCAGGATGGAGATAAACTGAGGCCTATTTCCCCAGCTAGAGGCTTGAGGCAAGGTTGCCCACTCTCCCCTTATCTGTTCATTCTTTGTGCAGAATATTTACCTAGGACTGCCATCTATGATTGGCCGAAACAAAAAAGAGGTGTTCTCTTTTGTGAAGGATAAAATATGGCGAAAAATCACAAGTTGGAAAAATTATTTTTATCCCATGCCGGAAAAGAAGTTCTTATCAAATTAGTCCTCCAAGCTAGACCCACTTATGTAATGGGAGTGTTTTATGTTGTCACCTACTGTTTGTACTGAAATTGAAAGAATGCTCAACAGATTTTTTTGGGGTAATGGTCAGGTCGAGAATCAAGGGATCATATGGAGGAGATGGGAGCTGTTGATTGTACAAAGCTTTAGGGGGGGACTTAATTTTTATTGTTTGCGTCAATTCAATATCGCTTTACTTGGAAAGCAAATTTGGAAGCTTTTAACATTTCCGGATTCACTGGTTTCCAGATTATTCAAAGCTCGATATTGCCCATTTTGCTCCCTATTCGAATCGAAGTTGGGTTCTAATTCAAGTAGTGTTGAAGTAGTATCCAGGCAGCTCTCTCTTTGATCAAATCGAGGGCGGTAAAGAAGATTGGCTGTGGAGATTCTGTTTCTATCTGGCATGATCTGTGGCTCTTAGATCCTCATAATCTGAAGGTTATCACTCAAATGCCTGCAGATTGTGATTATCTTATGTATTCTCAATTTTTGATTCTGAGAATAGTTGGAGGAGGGATGTGGTTAGTTCATTGTTTGAACAAAAGGATATGGATTGCATTTTGTCTATCCCTTTGAGTTCTGGAACAAGTGAGGATGATTGGATATGGTTAGAGTAGAATGGGATCTTCTTGATGTGAAGTGCTTATAAGGTTCTAACGGTTGGTGCTCTCACAGCCATCCCCGATGATATGCGGTTCTTTTGGCACCAACTATGGAACCTGAAAATCCCTCCAAAGATCAAGAACTTGATTTGGCGGATTGAAATTAATTGTCTCCCGGTATGTGATCGTTTGATTTCTAAAGGTTTGGAGATTTCCAACTTGTGTCTGGTTTATGGTGGCATAACAGAATCATTGTTGCATGTTTTTGTGAACTGCAGTTTTGCTCTAGAGTGTTGGACTCGTTCCTTGGAGAGTGTAGTTGATGTCGTTGATCTGCATGAAGGAATATCTATGAATGAATGGCCTTTGAATGTTTTTAGAGTATTAATACTTCCTGATATTCAGTTATTCTGTTTGCTTTTGTGGGTGATATGGCAGAATAGAAACTCAGTGCTGTAGAAGAGAATTACAGCAGATTAATGCTTCTTCGACTTGGTTTTTTTCATGGCAGCAGGCACAGCTTCACTGCGTTTCCCAACCTGTTAGTGGCCCTCAAGGTGTTGTTATTTGGTCTATGCCATCTACAAGTTATCTAAAGTGTAACATCGACGCATCATTGCGCCCCAATTCGAATCAGATGGACGCTGGCTGGATGGTCAAAAATGATAGGGGTGTTAGGTAGTTTGCATGCCAAAAACTGTTCCCTAGAGCTCATTCCCCACAGCTTGCAGAAGCTCTCTCTTTTAGAGGGGAACTAAGTTGGGTAAAACGGAAAGTTCTTCAAAAGGTTGTGTTCGAATCTGATTCTCAAATTCTTGTTCACGCTATGCAGCACAACTCGTATGATAAGTCGTATTAATTGCAAATGTTTTCTTAATGAACTTGTGAATAGTTCTATCTACTTTGTGAAGAGCTCAGCGAATGGCGTTGCTCTTCTGTGCCTGATCTTATGGAGTGGGTTCATATCCCTCCATCTTTTATTCTTGATGCTTTGCTTGTAGATTTGTAGTAATGAATTTCCTACCTTTTAAAAAAAAATTACTAAATGATAAAAATAGGTATTATTATATATATTCGGAGCATAACATTTAAAACCTTAGTTGTCTCTTTCTTTTGTGTTCTTTTATATTTTTTTTCTAAACCACCGTCGTCGACCAAGTCGATGATGGTTTCTTTTTATCGTTTTCTATCTTTTTTTTTTCTATTTTGTTTTCTTTCTAATAAATTTTAAACTTATATCGTTTGGAATAAATTTTGAATTTAGTCTCTCAAATCTATAATAATGGATTCTTTTTGTCCTTTTCTATCTTTTTTTTTTTTTCTATTTTGTTTTCTTTTTAATAAATTTTAAACTTATATCGTTTGGAATAAATTTTAAATTTAGTCTCTCAAATCTATAATAATGGATAAATCTAGAGTATTTTTAGTACCCGCTTAGTGTTATTAATTTTTCTGCTTTCATGTTGTTGTTCCTCGTTATTGAGGAGCTTTTATATGGATCTTTTATTTCTCTAACAATTCGAAATACAAGATCGATTGTTAGTTGCTTATGATTAAAGACTTCAGACTTTCAAGTTCAGGCAAGTTTCTTTTACCAATGGAGTCTGGTAGTGCAACATGTTTCTCCATTAAAATTTAGTATATTAAATTCTTATGTGGAAATCGACAATATTGTGGAAGATTTCTCTTGTAGTTTTGTTTGAAAATGGACCAATTTTTACACAAAAATTTAATTTTTTCTGTCAAGATCAAAAAAACATCTCCAAACAGAAATTTCAATTTTTTATATTTGTATTTCTTATTCCTATAGAAATATCATGATGTACTCAACTTATATTTATTGTTAATGAATTGTTAAATTTTCAAAAAAAAATCAATAATATATAATCAAAAAAATATTTCTAAGTTTGTTTATGATATTTTATTTCTTTCATGAATAATGCTTTTTTAAGTTATTTTTTTCAAATTGAAATATGAATTTTTTTTATTATTAACTAGTGAACTTGTTTTTATATTCTATTTTTCATTTTCTAAAAACTGTTTTTTCAAAAAACATAAAACTGTTTTATGTAAGTAAAACATCTTTGACAAATGGATGCAAGAATAGAGTTTTTTCCTTTCTTTTTACTCTGGTGCCATTCTTACGAGTAACAATATTAACCTCTAGGAATTTAAAAAAAAAAAAAAAAAATCCATAAATATAACCCTTGGAATTGGGTGGACCAAGATACATCAAAACTGCTTGTGCATAGTACTTGACCGTGAAGGAAAACATGTCAACTGTACCTGCCTGTGAACTCTTAGGCCAAAATTAGATCTCCTCGTAAGCATTTTCATCTTGACGAGGCAATGGTGAGTTCCTTGAATAAAAAGAGCTGGTATTTACTGTTCCATCTGCCATCATAGACCGGACTATCTGCAAATGCAAATAAAAAAGTTCTATACCATAAATCTTCTCTAGTTGTACGGGAGAGAATTCGATATATTTTTCGGCTTTCAGGTTATCATAAACAGAACATTCATAAATTAAATATTCAATTCTTCAATTGAAGACAGCATAGTACCAGAACTCGGACACTTAAGCAATAATGCATTCAAGTGCTTAGCAACCAACCTTTTCTATTTCTTCATGAAGATGGGGATTGTCTCTCAAGTACTGTAATGCTCTGTCTCTTCCTTGTCCCAATCTTCTCAAAACACAAATGAAGAAACAGTAATGAGCCACAATATTTAAAAGTCCACAGCAGCAGAGAGCTATTAAACGTACTACTTCCCAGAAAAAAATAGATATTTTAACCAAAACACTAAACTAGAAGAAAATCTGAAAGCAAGCACCTTATACTTCATGAGAGAGAATGGGCTGTTCTCCATTATGCTAAAGCACTACATATAGTTCTAGGGTCTAAGTAATTAGCTATAATCAGAACTTCAAGGCAATGCATCGATCTGGTCAGGGAAAAAACAACAAAAACATTTATCTTTTCCATTTCCTCAGTTTTTAAGTCCATCAAGTTGATCATTTAATTTAGCTATCCAGGAATGCCCCCAAACCTAGCAGCTCCAGTTTATTCTAGATTATAAATCATTGACTTGCCTATCTAAAAACTCCTAAGGAGCCATGTTCTACCACTCCGACATCGAATTGATATAATCAAACTTTTGATCAACAAACATTAAGCAGAAGACACCAATTCTTAAGGAGAATAGTCACGAAATAGATCTAGAAGTATTATACAATTTGCAAATAAAAGGGAACTTTATCTCTTGTCAAACTTGCATTTCTAACCAAGAACCATAGATGACTCCATAAACCCAAATGAAAAATCACAAGATTTTTACAAACTATATAAACTACTAAAAATTAATATAATTTTTGTGTAAATAAGCTTTTCAATACAATAATGAGACAAGATTATTTTTCAACATAATATTCCCTTCACTATGATACTTTTGTGACTATAATTTAAATGACATCATAATTGGATAAGTTATAGTTGTTCAAACTTCATAACTCAAAGCTTAATTTCAAATTTGAAACTCCATAAATTATAAAGAAGCCATAATACATTGAAAATGAACATATCACACATTTATATCTATATGAAAACACAAATAACAATTACTAAAATTATTCAATTATAAGATTGATTTAATATATAAAACTTAAACACAAAATGGTATAAAAGTAAATAAACAGTAATAAGTTTCATATACAAGAAAAGAAGAATATTTTGAAATACAAACATATAAAAATATAAATATATTAATTCAAAAACTCATAAAACTTTATCCTCTAAAAACTCATAAAATCTTATTGATATCAGTAGTAAAAACAATATTTTAACTTGATTTTACTTGATTCTGAGGCTGCATATGTTCTGAACCATTATATGTTCATAACTTGTAAAATCATGAGGCCAAAAGTCACATTGTTAACAAAGAGACCATTAACTTTAGAGGTCGACGAAACTAAACTACATAATGCAAATAACCACAACCAATGACTGAAATATACTGAAGAAGTAACTGCATAGTGAGAAAAGAAAAATATAAATGATAGTGTAAGTACAATTTCCCAACCAGATAGACCTTTTATACCTTGAGGAAAACCCATATGGCAGAACGAGACCCTTTCATAAGGAAAAAGTTTTTGCTGTTTCAAAAAAGATCTGGCAGAACACCAACAAGGTGAGACACGAAAGACTTTAAAGAGCAACAATGGAGTGGGAAGAGAAGAGAGGATAGGATTAGCCGACAAAACTTAACCAAAAAGTTATCCTTTAATGTATACACTTGCAGATGACACAGTTTTAGTAGACAAAACTCAAGAGTCAAAATGAAGGTCAAGTTATGGAGGAACACCAAATGCAAACAAGAACCTCTAGGAAAAAGAAGATTAAGGTCTCAAAAAGCTGGAATTATGGTCCAGATTTTAATATAGGATTTTATTAGACGTTGAGTCCCTAAAGATTCTTATATTTCTATTTACTTTAAAACTAGTCAGTTGCTGATCTAGTATTCTGCAATATTTAATCTAAGGAATTTTTATAATTTTGAGATTTGATGGAAAATCTGCCAAATAATAAACAAGAAAAGCTCTAGTTTGCTAACCTCTGGAGAGGAATGAAAAACTAAGAGAAAGGAAAAGCTGAAGGAAAAGAACAATAAGAAGAAGCCACAACAAAAGGATAAGTTTAATTTGAGTGTTGCAAAGAACATATGCTTAGAATCATTTAATCCATATAACCTGTTCTAGATATTTAGCCCCCAAAAAGTACAGAAAAATAGATGATAAAAAAAAGAAACAGACTAAAGCTAAAATCAACATCAAGAAACATTATAGAAGTCCAAAGGCCAACCTTTGGTCCCCATAGCTATACCAAGAACCCTTCTTTACCACAACGTCCATCATTTCAGCACAATCCAGAACACAACCCTGCATAACAATCAAAGTTAAATCAGATACAGCAGTTTGCACCATGAGAAGAAATGACCATTATCATATTGCAATACTAACCAGCTGACTCACTCCCTCCCCAAATATAATTTCAAACTCGGCTTGCTTGTATGGCCTTGAAACCTATCACAACTTTTAATCAGAATAATGATTTGATCCATTTACTAGCAACATCAACAAAAGGAAAAAAAGATATCAAAACATCAAACGTAAAGGATAAAACTATAAAAGATGAGAGTTGGTAGTATTTTGATATATGTTATTAATTAACACCTAATGTTAAGTTTTAGAAATCTGCCACAACCTGACTTGAGTAAAAGACACTACTATAATGCAAACACCTATCCAAGTGAAAGGGTGACAAGAATGGAAGAAGCGCGATGTGGTGAACCTCATTCCATTTCGTCTTCCCAGTTTCCTTAAATACAGGCAAAGCTCAAGGTAAAGCAGTTCAAGAAAAAATAATATAAATGATTAAAAAAGGTGTAGAATTTCATTATCATCTATAAGTAATTCTTACATATGAAGTATAGTTTAAAAAGGTTGACGTACCTTACTTTTCTGCACTCTTACACGAACTCGAAGCCCTACATCTTCATCTCCTTTGACCTACAATGATATAAAACACTACTATTGTAAGAAATCACTAAATTGGAAAAATAGACAGCACAGCAAAAAAAGTATAGGTTATCATTGTCCTAAAACATATAAAATACATACATATGAGCTTCAGTGGTTCTTTATTCATATCAAGCAGTCATTTTACTTACAGACTTTATCTTCCCAGTAGAACGTATTTCAAGACGAACTGAGGCAAAGAATTTTAGAGCAATTCCTCCACTTGTCACTTCTGGATTCCCATAATATACACCAATCTAACAAATCCACAAGAATAAAGTTATGGGAAGAAAAAACTAAATATATTGATTTACAGAACTTAAAAATGCAAAAAGAGAAGGATTTGTTGCAATTGTGAATTATATTCTTCACTCCCATATACTCTACCTATTAGAATACTGAACATAATTAATCAATGGTACCTTATATCTTATTTGATTAAGGAAAATGAGAGTACAACCAGCTTTTGAAGCATTTCCTGACATTTTACGCAGTGCTTGGCTCATAAGACGTGCTTGCAAACCCATTTGCTGCATCCCAATCTCACCCTATGGTGAAAAAGATAGAAATCAGTTAAACATGGGTACAGTTCAAGGTTGCCTGTAATACAAAGCTATTGCAACTGTAAAGATGATGGCACACTTCAATCTCTGCCCGCGGAGTAAGAGCTGATACAGAATCAACACAGATAAGATCTACAGCACCGGACCTGCACATACGATCTGCAACTGAAATATGGGAATGAAATTAGACCTCATATAAATGTCATTTATTCCAATTGTATAAGCATCAAACTTAACCTGCACTCAAGCCAATTTTCAATGAAGTATAAAAGAAATAATGTCATAATCAAGAACAGCATATTACTTTCTAGCGCCATTTCACCATTATCAGGTTGGCAGACAATCAAATTTTCTACGTCCACTCCTAATGCTTTCGAATAAGCTGGATCAAAAGCATGCTCTGCATCAACAAGCATTGCATTGCCACCAAGCTTCTGCACATTTAGCATCAAAAAATTTTATCTTGGTCCTTAGCAGACATAAGTATTTATAGAACCATCCTGCAACATGCCAAAAACTAAAAAATGGGAATTAAAAAAATCAGAAAAAGAAGAAGAAGAACCTGAACTTCTGCAATTGCATGGAGTGCCAGAGTGGTCTTGCCACTACTTTCTTGTCCAAATATCTGTAAACAAAATATGCTATTTGCAACAGAAATTCTACTGGCTAGCAAAATCACAACAAAGTGCTTTCAAGATAAGAAGTTCATCATTGAATTCCATTAATTAAAAATCAGCACTTACATGGGGGACAAAGAGACGGTAAATTATTCTTGGCAAAAAGAATAGTACTCAAAAAAAAATGGAATCCAGAAATTTAACAGCATAAAAGTTTCAGATAGATTGAATATTTTACAAAACCAGGAAGTATAGGACTCCTAAATAACCTTCTCAATTTAAAACCCAGTCTAACTACATTTTTTCTAAAGGCCAGTTTGAACAAGATGGTTTCTCACTAATCAAGTACATGCTTTCTTAATTTAGAAAGTTATATCTTTGCCCTCAATCAAACATTAATATAGCAAAATGGTTAAAATTACTAATTTGACACAGCACAGACCAAAGTGCATGTTGCAGCAAATCTCAGAAGGTTTCCCACCAAAATCACCCTATTCTAGCCTAATTGTTGAGAATTAATCCCCTAAATTCTTTCTCTACGTCAAGGATTCTCTGACTTCAATTCATATTTCTAGCAACAATGTTAGCTTGTTTTACCTAATGAAGTAACAGCCTAAACCCTAACCATTTGGAAAAAAAAAAAAAAATACTTGGACACAAATATCTTACCTAACCATTTTTTGTCAAGGATAGCAGATGTTAGAACCACTAAAGCCTGCCCTGGATATGCTTAAGGAGGAGAATCACTATTCAAGATGAGAGGAGAGTCACTACCCAAGATGAGAGGAGAATATCAAGATGAGGAGACTCACTATCCAAGATGAGGCTTTTAGATTTTTTTTTTTTTTTTTTTTTTTTTTTTTTTTTTTTTTTGGATTCTTAGGAAATTAGTAACTGTGAAAGCTATGGAGACTGAGTTGGTCCAGATGAAAGGGAGATAAAAATTATTCATTTGGAAACGATATGGGAGATATGCGTAGCTTAGCCTCACGCCACCCACAACAAGTCCGAGGAAAAATTGGAGCAATAAGTTACTTATTGAGATGTCAAAGTTCATTTTTTTGAGAAGAAACATCTTGCTCAAAATTGGACAACTTACTTTAGGAGACTTGGAGATATATTGGTGACTCCCCAAATAAATTGGCAAACCAGCAAAAATAAATTTTTTTTTTTTTTTTTTTTTTTTTTGGATCTAGAAAATTAGTAACTGAAGCTTGGAGACGAGTGTCCAAGAAAGGGGAAAAAATTATCATTTGGAAGATATGGAGAATGCGATGCTCCAAGAAAAAAGTCAGGAAAAATTGAAGACAAAGTACTTTGAGATGTAAAGTTATTTTTTGAAGAAACATTTGCTCCAAGAATTGCAATTACTTTAGGAGACTTGGAGAGATGGTGCTCCAAATAAAGGCAAACAGCAAAAATAAAGAATTTCCAGCAACAGTGCCAAGAAGTGTTGAAATCTATTAGCACGTGACACTATTGTTGTCAGAGTAATCTAGTTATTTGATATTTTTGGAGGGAAAACTTGCATTCAAATTATTTGTGTTTGCAAGACTGTTAGTGAGACTAGGTAGAAGCCTAGAATGTATGTTTAGTTTGAGAATTAAAGTTGTCTAGACATGGATTAGGTTTGAGACAAAGATGAGATGGTCTTAGAGAAGTACAACATGGTTGTAACTAGATCTCTATGTATGTTCTGAAGAAATCAATGAATTGCAGCCCATTGAGATTCATTTTACAGAACCTGGTTCCTTTATGATTACTATAAAAATTAATAAACATATAGAGATAAGAAAACTAATATAAAAAAATTAATAAACATATAGAGATAAGAAAAAATTAATATATAAAAATTAATAAATATGAATATACGTGATTGAATCTCTGCTCTACCAGTTCTTAATACAATCAAATTTATTGTTTTACTTTCATCCAAGAAACAATCTCTTTCCTCTTGTTTGTGTCTATCCCAACTTAATTTGTATTCAGCATTCTTTCTGAAGTTAATTTAGCAATTGTAATTCCTAAAAGTGCCAACTAAACATCTTAGTGTTGGTAAACAGTCTATAATACTTAAATAAAAGCTCATTCAGTTGTGCTTTAGGTCTTACAAAATTATAACATGCATAATTCTGCTATTTTGCTCACTCAATCACCATTTTCAACAGCCAGACAAGGTAGTATATCAATTATGAAGCAATTGAATGAGTCGCAACATATTTACTTTCCCAGCAAAACCAATGTCTTGAGTCATGAGATGCAAATGAAACCTCCTAAAACTACAATAAGATAGATACGGACATGTAAAGATTGATACCTCAACAATTCTTCCTTTCGGAAGGCCACCACCTAAAGCAAAATCTAGTGTCAAACAGCCACTGGGAAAAGTCTCACTGCAAGAAATAAGCTCAAAATTGAGGTCTAACTCCAAGTCTCTGTAGTAAGGATGTGACAGTCAATAGGTCCATCCACTTGGCTAAAATAAGAATATATGTGCATGTTCCATTTCAATTTCACACTTCCAGACCCCGGAGACTCCAAATGTCAAGGATAGCAACCAAAGGGCTCAACAATAAAGAAAAAGAATAGGGAGATTAAGAAACAAGAAGAGTACTTACACCAGTGCTCCACCAGCACTTCCCAATCTTGTAACACTTCCTTTTCCAAATGAGTTATTTATGTCATTCATTGCTGCTTCCAATGCTTTTTGCTGGGAGAAAAGGAAGAAAAACAGGCGATGCTTATGAGTAATAATTTCAGATATCAATTGTTGACTTGGCTGATAGTAGATGTTACTTAGAATCACATAATATACTTAGCATCACATATAAAATTGAGAATGTTGATACAAAGTCCACACAACTTCCACATAGCTTGACCTTAATAATGAACTAATATTAAAAAATACTGGCATAAACCTTTAATCTTCGTTCTCTAGATTAGTTACACTAACATTGTGTTCCAGCACACAAGGTAGATACAAATCTACTCCATCATATTTTATATCACCACAATCAAAACCCCAAGACCAGCTATATCTTTATACCCTTCTCTTCAAGTTGTGCTACTCTGCCACATGTTCCATGATAATATTCAGTCCCAAAAGTTAGGATCTTTTTGCTCCATTACCAGATTAGTGTTGGAACACTAATAAAAGCTCATTTTATTTAATAGACATAAAAGAAGAAAGAAAAGGATAAAAAAGCCATGCTTCGTAATAGAATTCCTTAGGCATTATGACAACATCTGCCACTCAATATTCCTTAGGTCACCTTACGAAAATCTAAGAATCACAAATTACTTAATCTCGTCATTTCAATACATATAAATAATTGGTAGTAAGGTTTCAAGATAATTCCTCCAACTTCTATTCCATTAATATACAAATGTTACAATGCAACTCTAACATCAACCAAGAAACATAAATTATCTAAAATTTACAATTGTATATGAAGTGGTAACAGAGCAACAAAACCCACAAACTGAAAGAAAATGAGAATCAAAATTCAATAGCTTGTACCAAAAATGTCAAAACAGAAATAGTCTGGCTATGGAGGGCAGACAAAGCCATATTTTCACAACAAACGGAAACAGAAGTTCGTAAGTACCCGGTCGAGGAAACGAGAGTCGGAATCAGGAAAGAGAGAGCCATTATTGAGTTTGGGTTCGAATTCGCAGCGAATTTTGTGAGATTGTTTTCTAACAGCGGCAACTTGAGAGGCTTTGAAACTGAAACGATGGCGCATAGGAGAGGAAAATAGGAGAAAAGAGTTTACTTTTAGAGGGAACACTATTGAATCCATTCAAGTGTTTACAGTTAGTACTTACAGGCAAGGAAGAAGAAGAAGAAGAAGGATTAAAAAGTTAAAAAAAATTGAAAAACAAGCAATTGCAACAGCACCGGCTCAGTGAGGCGCGGGTTTTCTTCCTTGCTTTTATTGTTTCAACTTCTTGAGCTGAACGTGCATTTTCTTTTCGCCCTTAAATTTTTCTAGGGAAAATATTTATTTCATGTTACAAAAAAAATTTTTCAATAGTCCTTGTATCTTTTTTATATTAGGTGTTTAGTTCAATAAGGTTTGGTTCCGTCTAACTGATCCTTCCATCTAATTCTAGTATTTTTGACGTTTAATGCCTGGTGAAAGACTAATACATCCTTATGACAAGGCAAAATTTAAAGCCAGTATCACCTTTCTTCTCCTTCGTCTCTTTCGTCTCCATTTTTTAAATTGTACAAACTCAAAAATAAATAAATAAAATCGGACATTGTCTATGAGATCCTGGTGGCCGATGTCATTGATTGAGGGTCCAGATTTAATGGTGAAGAAGGAGAACAAAGCATATCGAGTCGGGTCGGGTTCTTTGAGTCAACCACAACTTTCTCATCCAAATCCCTCAGTTTTTCACATTTCACAGATCTCTGTGCACTTCAATTCTTTGGTGAGGCTCCACTCTGAGCCCATTTAGCATGGATCTGAGGTTCGCTAATTGATGTTCTTTGTGGTTTGTGGTGTGTGTTTGTTTCTAGGTGTTCTTAAGATTTGTGCCAATGGATGGTTTGGATCGACCCTTGACAAAACTATCTTTGATCAAGTTAGTACATATGTCTCCTTTTCGGTTGCATACATTATACGGCAGATACTATTTTTGAGTAATAGAGTTTTCATCATAGATAATTTGTTAAATGCCTCAGTTGATGAGTTTTTGGTACAAATTGCCATTTCTATGGTATTTTCACCATTTTAGAGTAGTTGCGCGTAGTTGGATAAGGAAATTATTTTTAGCTAATGTCAGATCACGACTAGTAGGAAGCACCTTGAAGCAAGAAAATGTATCCCACTGCCATGGTTGTTGTGAAATTGTTGATGAAAAAGGAATGAATATTCTGCATTTTTCTATGGAGAGTTGTAGTTTGCAAGAAATGGCAGTTGTCAGTGATGGTGGAACCAGGATTTGAAACTAAAGGGGCATTTTTCTATTCAGTTTATTGAATTAGGCTTCAATTCACAATTTTATATAACTTTGGAAGCAATTTTTAGTTTGCTTACAGTCAACAGTGGAACCAGGATTTGAAACTAAGGGGGCAAACTTTTATTATTTTCCGTAAAAATAAAAGGACTTGTAACATAAAAAAAACTCCAATAAAGTAATTAGTTAGCATGAAATATTAATAATATCATTAAAAATAATGAAAATATATAAAGAAAATAAAATTACAGTTATTCTCTGTACGTTGATAACGTTATATAATAGTGTCATTATTAATCTTGTCAAAAATAACTTTCTAAATATATGTAATGAAACCAGTCATCCATTGATCTCCAATTCTATTACGTAAATGATGCTTCACAATTTTTATAGCAAAAAATGTCCTTTCAGCAGAGGCAGTTGCAAAATGTCCTTTCAGTGATGCCCCCAAGATTGGCAATGCCCCCACATTCCTTCGGGATGCTGCTCAGTTATGGTGGCGAAGGAAGCATGCGGAGCGCGAAAAAGGCACTTGCACTATCCATACATGGGAGCAATTCAAGTTAGAATTGCGGAAGCATTTTGTGCCTCACAATGTGGATACCGAAGCAAGGGGCAAACTACGTCATCTACAACAAAATGGTAGCCTCTCCGATTACATTAAGGAGTTCACCACCCTCATGTTGGAGATTGACGATTTGTCCGACAAAGATGCTCTCTTCTTCTTCAAGGATGGGCTAAGAGAGTGGGCGAAAGTGGAGCTAGAGCGGCGTAGCGTACAAACACTTGACGATGCTATTGCCGTGGTTGAATCCCTAACGAACTACTCCACTCAAGCCAAGAACAATAAGCCTATCCCTAACAAGAGTCGGGAAGAGAGACAAGATCAGGAGAAGGACCATCATCACAGGGAAGATGATTCGTCCAAATCTCCCGAGGGAAGACATGATAAGCAGTTTAGGAAGCCTAATTTCAAACCTCCTAAACCTTGCTTCCTCTGTGGAGGGCCGCATTGGACAAAAGATTGCCCTCTGTTATAATGGGGAATACCTGGCACTTGCACTAATCCAACACCCGACTCTCTGAGCGTTACCTAATTCAACTGGGTATAATAGATTATCAAACCATTTACCATGGGAGTCCATCAAGATTTAGAATTGCGCATTTAGCATTTTTTGTTTGAGTCCTTCACAATAGGCCGAAATACCGAAGCAAGGGGCAAACTACTGTCACTCTACCAGATCAAAATGGGTCGCCTCTAATCCGTATTTACGTTAAGGAGTCACCACCTCATGTGGACGATTGCTACATCGATTTGTTCCCCGATCGTAAAGAGCCCTCTACTTCTTTACTTCCAGAGGATGGAGCTCAAGGAGCATCTGCGCTGCGCAGGCGATATTAAGTGGAGGCTAGACGCGCGTATGCGCTACAATACCACTTTACCGATTGCCTAATGCCGTGTTTAGAAATCTCCCCTTACGAACTACTTCCACCTCCAGCCCAAGGAACCACATAAGCCTATCCCTAACAAGACGTGGAAGACTAGGACCAAGATCAGCGAGAAAGCACCATCATCCACAGGGAAGATGGATTCGTCCAAATCTCCCGAGGGAAGACTTGGATAAGGCGTTAGGGAAGCCTAAATTTTTCAAACCTCCTTAAACCCTTGCTTTCTCGTGTGGAGGGCCGCAGTTGGACAAAAGATTTGCATACTCCCAACAGAAATGCAATATTATGGCAATGCGTCCGCCCCACATTTGAATCCAAAAAAGTGCGCAATGAATGCCACGCTGTCCGCCCGAGGGAACCACGCAGGCGACCAGAGAGGGGAACCCCGTCCCTCCCATCGGTTCCCCTAATCGATATTAGTTCTGAACTGAGGTTGCCATAGCCCCCCTCTCGCACTTCCGAGGGACGGAGGATAAGTGATAAAATAACCTTGCTTCCTCTGTGGAGGGCCGCATTGGACAAAAGATTGCCCCAACAGAAATGCAATATATGCAATGCGCGCCAATTATAAAAAGGCAATGAATGCCATGGTCGCCGAGGAGAAACAGGCGACAAAGGAACCCCAAGCTCACATGGGTTCCCTACGATATTTGGGTGCCATATCCCTTCGCACTTCCGAGGACGAGGAAGTGATAAATCATAAGCAACAACCCTTGTCGGAAACTTCCCAAACGATGCTGGATAAGTCCAAAGACATCATGCCTCCACAGTCGCCAAAAACGCTTCCTTCTAAAAAGGAAGTCGATCATCAGATTGAGCTGGAGCCTAGTGCTAAGATGCCAGCCATATCCTCCCATCGAACGTCACCTCCAAAGTTGGGAGAACCGAGGAAGGCCAATGTTGCCACTAACGTATCAAGTCACAAGGCGAAATTAGCCAACAATAGTGCTAGCGCCTCACAAAGCAACCAATCGGATCACATCCGTAAACCTCACAAGTTTGTGAGGAAGTGGCATGAAGAAGTTGACGAGACTCTTGCTTGTCTTGATAAGGTTGCTCGATTTATAAAGAAATGGGCCGACACCAAGAGGCGATCAAAGAAGTACGCCAAAAGAGACAAGGTACTCGTCAAAATCTGCCCTAACCAGTTCAAGTCCTTACAAAAGGTACATAAAGGGCTGGTGAGAAAATATGAAGGACCATTTCCCATCATTAAGCGAGTGGGAAAAGCTGCGTATCTAGTCCAACTGCCTCCTGAGTGGAAGATTCGTAATATCTTCCATGTTAGCAATGTAAAACCTTATCATGCCAATGATAAGGATCCAAGTAGGGGCGAGTCCACTAGAGCGCCAACTGCTGTTACCAAATCTGACAAGGAGGTTGACAGCATCCTCAACTCACGAGTGGTACGGCGACGCGGAAAGAACTTGCCCGAGTCTGAAGCTAGCTGGGAGCATGAAGATACTCTTCGGCAGTTCAAAGATAAGAATAAAAGAGCACGAGGCTCATGGCGCGACGAGGACGTCGCGAGATTGAGTGGGGGAGGGTGTCACGCCCCGCTCAACAAGCAGGCATAAATGCAAAGGCAGCCTCCACAATTTATAAGCAAGGCTTAGAAGGGTGCAAATTGGGCTACCGCAATGTGCCAAGGCTTGGGAAGTCTCTAGCCCAAAGCTTGCGGATCCAAGCCCGCTTTCTAGAATTCTCTACACTACTCCACATAGGAGATATTTTGTGTAGTATCTACATAATTCTAGAACTCTCTTTGTAATCTAGACCGTTGATATTTGTAGGCAAAATCTTAGCCATCCATTGAGGAGGTGGAAGTGGCTATAAATACCACCCCTCACTTCACTTGTAAATCATCCAAGCTCAACCAAGCATTTGAGTAATAAGAGTTCTACAACAAAGCTCTTATAAGCTCTCTTGTGTTCTCTTCTCTATTTAGCCCTCATATTCGCTCCAACATAACTTTAAGGCTTACTTAGCTCGTCCTAACTCCCAAAGGTGACTAAGTGCCACGCGGATAGGCATAGCAAAAACCTATCTCCGCGACAGAGTGGTATTAGAGCAGACTTGTTGCACGTTACAATACCCAGCCGACTAAAACACGTACTCCAGGGAAGAGTCAAAAGTACCGCCATGTGTCTTGTCTCCTCGTGGTGTCGAAGCAATGGCGGAGTCCTAGGCACCACAGCTCCTCGTGATGTCGAAGCAATGGTGGAGTCCTAGGCATCACATCTTCAGGCGATGTCCAAGCAATGGCGAAGTCCTAGGCATCGTTCTTGCATCCGATGTCGAAGCAATGGCGCAGTCCTAGGCATCGGCGGTGTCAAAGCAATGGCGTAGACCTCAAGCACCGAGAATGTGTATTGGAGCAAGTGTATCGGAGCAAGCATGGCCAGAGAAGTGCCAGAGACATACTGTGAACCCCTCCCCCGAATATCATAGGCATGTGAATGCATGTGACTAAAGGGCAGAAATGCACGTGAGTGTGTGAGTCGCCACCTTGTTGAGACATACTGTTATGGAACCCCATCCTCCCCGCATATCATAGGCATGTGAATGCATGTGACT
>NW_023590789.1:7363770-7402966 GCF_014843425.1 Jatropha curcas | reverse complement strand
GTTGAAAACGGTTAAAAAGCTAGCACAATAAAATAACACAAACAACTTAAAATTTACAAAAAACAACTAAAAAGAATACCACAATATTCAGAGGAGAGAGCTCCACATAGGAGAGAGAGGATACTAAAGCTTCTAATAATAATATTCAAAAATTAATGGTTACACTTATGTAAGAGGCTTTTACCTATGGACATAATTCCCAAAAATATCTGACATCAAGTAAATATTTACAAATAAAGTTAAAATTTAAAAAAATTATTGATCTACTTAGTGTCGAAATGTGGTAATTATTAAAATTATAAGTCCAAATGGCACAATAGGTCATTCCCTAAAATTTCAGAGTACCATTAAAATTAAAGTTATTATAGTTAAGGGAAGTGTGAATTATGATTCAGCATGAATTTGTAGATGCAGCGCAAGGCACTATCAGCGGTCATACCTTTGAAATAATTTGCTTAAGGACCATTTCTTTGGTGATCATCCAATCTTTTCGGTGAGTATCTTCCATTAGCAGAAGACATCAATAAGCTGTAACTTATTATAATTACAAGTATGAGAGTACAAACCAAGTATATGTAATTTGGATGCTTTTTCTATCCTTTTCGATTATAATTGTTATACAAGTCTATGGTCAATTGCCAGCATCCCTAATAATAATATTACATAATTACAAATATCATCACATATAGCATTCAAATATTAAAAAGTGAACATCTTATTTAGATTATAGTGACTTGAATCAATAGTGTCGATTCTGATCTTTAATTAAACTATTGATCCAGAACGTCTTACTCACCAAAAAATCTCTCCATATCTTTTGGCCCCACTACCTAAGTAATAAACTATATTTAAGTATTCAATCTTGCGTGAGTTAATAGAATCTTAGAAAAGAAAAATTCATATTGCTTCTTCCAACGATGAGTAATAAAAACGAAATTTAAAAGATATAAGTATTAATCTTTTCGGCTTGGAGACTAGAGGTGCCTTGACAAAAAAATATAATAATTTCATAGCCGAGTAATTAATACTTTAATTGATTTCGGATTGTCAAAATAGTTAATTCATTTGGATATTCATATAACTGTATGTTTTTCTGAGAATCATAAACATACGATAAAACACAGATAGTTCTCTCTCTGCCACTTATGCATCAAATAGCATCAATGAGGGCCATGCCGCCCGAACTACTTAGGACTCCTTATTGTGCTTCTGTTCTTGTCGTCAAGACATCTCAACACTCCTACAAATCCACAGATCTAAATGTATCCTTTCTCAGAAATAAAAATCTCAAAATTACTAATTTTTATTTATAATAAAATTATCTACCAAAGAACGGATACTGAGGACTACCCTCATAAAGGAGGAACAAAAAACACCTCCTAAATATGTAGACACACCAAAGAATTAAAATAAAAATAAAAATAAAAAAGGACAAGATCTATTATATGAGGAAAAACAGATTTAAGTTTATTAAAGACCACAAGAAGAAAGCGAAAAGTTGCGAGATAGTAAAAAGTATCTGATGAGCGGTAGGCTCCTCCAAACTAACAAACTAGCTAGGTGGTTAACAATACGTTAGAGAGATAAAGAGAGAAAAATTATTAATATTTATATGTTATTTTTTTTTCTCCTCTAAAACTTCTTCTTTGGGTAACATATTATAAAACAATGTTATACACTATTATTTTTTTAATTATATTTATTTTCTAATTGTTTTTCTTCGAAAGCGGTATAGTACTATATTTTAATCTCATACAAACCTTGTTATTTTTCCTCTCTATCTTTGCTACTAACTTACGAAGTTATTTATTTATTGTATTTTAATAATTTTTTATGGAAATTTCATTTTCAAAATTTTAGTGACATTCTCAATAGTTTCTGAAATATGTTTATGTAGCATTTTTATAAAAAATTCAAGTGGAATAAGAGAACTTTAAAAAATATATGCAAAATCAAGGGTTAAAGAATACAGGGTAAAAAAAATTGTCGGCCATGTATGCTCGATTAGTTATGAAGTCGAAAGAAAGGTCTAAATTATAAAGTTACGTCATACATGTACTAATGGTATTAGTCTAGTAGAATCTTTGGCAATAGATCCTGGAGGTTTCGAACCCCCTTAAAATCTACTAGTACCTCAAAAAAAAAAAAAAAAAAAAAAAAAAGATTACAAAGTCCTAATTGAGGTCATTCATGACATTGAACAGTGGATAGGTATTAAAATTATCTTTTTACAATTAGATTATCTTTTTTTATCTTTTTTTTATTTTTAGCGAAGGGGTATTACTATACTAGTCTTGTTTTTACCAATTTATGAGATAAGAGAAAAAAGATTGATACTATACTATATATTAGGATAAGTCATGAGAAAACTTAATCATTTTATATTTATATATCTTTTTGAGAAAATATTGAATTGAAAACTTGTTACTCGAATGAGAGGAAAGAACTAATTCATTGTATACTAATAATAATAAATTAAATAAATAATAGAATGTTGTAAATACAAAAGTCCCTAACTTACAACTAGCAAGAAGCTTATTTAGAATTTAAATCATACTCGGTGTCTCACTAAAAAATACTTAAATCCCAATATTAAAAAAACTTCTTTATTGACCCAGAGAGTAAACTATCTCACTCTGTCAGTGTTACCCTTCTTAAGATCATAAACTCTAACTTCTTATGGCTTTATTAATTAAAAATATACAATAACTAAAAACGATTTTTATAGAAAGGGAAAGTTACAAAATTATAGCACAATTAATAACAAAAAAAGTTCACAAAAAAAAAAAAAAAACTAAAAAAAAAATTTAAAGGTGATTCAAAGGATCATTATAACGGGCCCAATACTTACTGCTTCGTTTGGGATAAATAAATTCAAATTTTATGAAATTCATTTTGTACAATGAATTATAGTAGAATTTCATTTATAGAATGAATTTTTCATATTTTATATTTTGGTATTGCATTAATTTATTAATATAAAAATGTGTCAATTGCAATTCTAAGTAAATTTAATAAACATGTACTTTGGAATAAATTGTAATACGTGAAAATTCCCTTCATGATAGCTTTTGTTTTCCTAAAGAGTTTATTCTTAAAATAATTTCAATTTCTCATAATTAAAATAAAGAATGGTTGTACCAATTAGTCCAACTATTTTATTGTCTATGTTTATTTTCTTTTTTTTTTTTTTTTATGTATCTATTTTTTTATTTTTTTGTTTTTTTTTTTTTTTTTTGGATATACAAAAGAAAGGCTTACACCCGGAAACAAAACGTAATTAGAACTAGACCAGCAAGATGGCCGCCCAAATTGATAGATACCCTGCATTTATTTCATCTCGAGCATACGGAGAGCTTTCTCACCATTGCTAGACTTGAACAAAATCAAAGCCACACTCTCCATAGGAAGGGACTCATCAAAATATTGAAAATGCACTTTTCCCGCAGCCAAAGAAAAAACTATGTTTAGTTAGTAAACAGTCCCCTATCCTGTTCACTTGCCGCAAAAATTATATGGCTTAATTGGAGCTGCCGGCAAGATCGCTGAAACGTGTCTTTTAATACGTAAAATTAAGGAGTACCTTAGGAATTTAACAGAGATGTTGCCAGCACCCATTTTGCAAAATAGCCAATCGAATGGCATATGTAACAAATAACCCTTTCCTATAGCCAGGCATCTCAAGCCATCCTTAAGAACCAAAAAACCAACGCAGTGATTTCTGCAAGGCATTAGAATTATTTGGTACCGCAAATCCGACAAATAAAACCTAAAATCAATGATATAGCTGGATATGTGGATGTAAGTGTATGGGTTGGTTTGCCCTACAGGGTTTCATCACGTTGTACTTGTATGTCCCTGTTGCCAGCTTATCTTCCTCACCCAGCTATTGTTTTATTACATGTTAGTGGATTTGGAAATGGGAAGGAAATGCGATGAGGATGTTTTTTCGAGGTCAGTATTATTCTATTGGATGCGGACAGAAATAATTACATTCTATTCTCTTCCTATTGGATTATATTATTTGCTTGCGATAAGAATGTGCGTCCTCTCCCCTTCTTTACCTAAAACCATCTTTAGCATGTGTGGATGAATGTCTTTTCCTTAATTAGAATGGGTGAAATTAAATGTGGATGAAGCCCTTGCAATTAAAAAAAAAAAAAAAAAAAAAAATTGATGGATGGAAGCTCCTAAGGGTAAAACCCAGGATAGAAGGAGGGTGAGGGTTAGATATGGACCACTTTCCAGAATCGCCGGTTTTGGTTTTCTAAAAATGCTGTTTCGATTTTAAAAAAAGGTGAAACTGAAAACAAATCGGCTTTTAGGACAGTTTTAAAAATCCGCCGGCTCTTAAGTTTCGGTTCCGGTTTGAACCGAATTTGAGATAACTTATTCACCATAACCTTTTTAGTTTCTTTAGCTAAATAAGAAAAATTTAGAACAAAACAATAGTATTAAATTCAGACAAAAAAAAAGGGACTAAAAGAGTAAATTAATAGTTTTAAGAATTTCATTAAAAAACAATTATTACAACCGCACTAAACATAATTTAAAATTCTTTACTAGTATTCTAATTTTCTATAAATTTAAAAAGCTGAGAGATTATGTCAAAATTGGACTTTGTACTTACATTTTATATTAGCAGAGAATGCAAGAAAATACATAGGAGAATATATTCAATTGGAGTTCTACTGCAGAAAACAGAATTACTATTGCATATTGTGTTAAATAAAAACGGAACCAAGATTTTAATGTAATAGGTAAATTTCATTATTCACAGAGACCTGTTATACATGTTTATAAACTTTTTTTTTTTTTTTTTGCTTTGACTCATCGTTAAAATATAAATACCCCTTCAGAAACTTCTTGCTTTTCTTTACATTATTTGTTCTAATTTTATAGTGTATAACAAAATAATTACTTCATTTAATTCAATAGGTGTAAAAAAATTAAAAGTTGCATGTTATTCCCAGTGTCAAATGACAGTAGAATTTTTTTTCTTCTTACTTTCATAGTATTAATATTTATAAGGTGTATATTTGTATTTAATCAGAATTTCTGAAGATGCCTCAAGCTAAAGTTAACGTACATTTTTAAACTGATTAGGGAAAATAAATTAATTTAAAGAAACCAAAAATGCGAATGTTGTGAAAGATGCATATAACAGTTCCTAGGAGATGCACAAAATATTACCTTATCCTAATTGATTAAATGCATGATAATATATTTTAACGCGTTTGTGGACAAGATCGCAAACGCGCGCCTTTTATTTAAGCCTTGCTTGCATTGGGCCTTTTTAATTCTAAAATTTAAATGTCAGTAATTCGCAAAACAAAACATATATATATATATATATATATATTTTTAACGGTTTCAAATCGAAACCGCCGGTTTTAATTTCTAAATTTAAGTAATCGCAACAAAACCTTAAACTACCGGTTTTAATTATGGTTTGAAACTTTGAACCGTTGACCACGGTTTAGTTTCAATTTTGATCAATTTGATTTCGGTTCAATTCCAGTTTTGATTGATGCATTTTTGGTTCGGTTCCAGTTTGGAACCAAACCTTGTTCATGCCTAGGTAGGGCTGGGTTCCAGTTTGGAACCAAACCTTGTTCATGCCTAGGTAGGGCTGGGTTCTGCGCAATGGTGTTGGCAGGTGGTTAAAAAGGTTTTGCTGTACGAATATTTATGTTATGCTATATAATTTTTTATATTTTATTAAAATAAATATTTAAAATAAAAATAATATTAATAAAATTATTGCATTTAATTTAGTGATAAATGATATTTAACTTGAATCTTTCTTATCAATATTAAAAAATGTTAAAAAATATTAAAATAAAAGATGAAAAATATTAAAATAAAAACACAATAATAAGAAAAAAATTTTGTAAACAAAATAAATTTTTTAAATGGTTTTGGTCAAGTTTGATAAAATAAATAATTTAAATAAGTAAAAAAATTAAAAAATTGACTTTGTAGATAGATAATGGTAGTTTTGTCATAAAAAGTTAAATTGCTTAGTTTGTGGAATTCATTCTGAAATTCCACCTATTTTTGTGAAATTTGGTGTAATTATGTCTAATTCTAAGGAATTGAATTCCTAGAATTGAAATGACATTTTTTTTTTCATTTCAAACATAAAAATATGGATTTCTAAATAAATTTCACAAAATTTTGTGGAATTCAATTCTTCCAAACAAAGGGCAAAAGTAAACCTATATCTGTTATTGCAAAAAAATATAATCTGTTATTTGCAAAAAAAAAAAAAAAAAAAAAAAAAATATATATATATTATATATATATATATATATATATTTATATATATATATATATATTATTTGTAGATAAATTTAGCCAAAAAACATTGCTTGAAGAGACTGGATTAGAGAATCTTTGGATACCCATTTTCAGCAATTACTACAGTACAATATAAGAATATATATATATATATTTTGTAGATAATATTAGCCAAAAACATTGCTTGAAAGAGACTGGATTAGAGAATCTTTGGAATACCATTTCACATTAGCTACAGTACAATATAAGAAAGAGATAGTACACTTGCCAAAACAAGAAAGAATCAGCAATTTTCCAGCCACAAGTTGAGATACTAAAAAGGAAGTCTAGACAAGAGAGCCACCCCAATTCTTTGATCAAGAAGTGAAATTTAACACTTCATTCTTCTTGTCTAGAGCTAACCAAGCTTGTTCTTAAGTTAGCAGTAAAAATTAAATGGCCTTACTCTGTCTTCTTGTTAGCAGTAAAAATTAAATGGCCTTACTCTTTCTTCTTGTTGTGGACAAAGCAATCATTGTACCCAAGCTTGTGGATTTGCTGTAATGGATAGTGAGTACGTAGTTTCCTTTTGTTAGTGTTGGGTTGAAACCCATTAAACTGATTGAGTTTGTAAATCAAGGTTACCTACAGTAAATTGTATAAGTAAACCCAGAAGTCCTGTCAATAATTATCCTTGATAAAAAAAAAAAAATTGTTTGAATTTCTATTCTGATTTTTGAGTAGCGAGGAAAAGAAGCATAGATTTCAGTGAAGAAAAAAAAATCTTGAATTGTTATAAAAATTTTTCTTTCCTGACTTAAAAGAATTCTTATAACATTTGAACGGTGACCACTCACATGGAAATGACATCTTTTTTCCAATATCTTCTTGTCCAAATGTGTACCACAAGTGAGCACCAAGCTATAGGTTACACATCTGCAATATGAATCACATCTGAAATCTGTTTAATTGTCATTATGCTTAAGCCCTTCACACATCATGGACTAGCTAGCGAGTTTATAAATAATAGTTAGTGTTTTTAGTTTATAATCAATGCATGCTTGGTTCTGTCGTAATGGAAACTCTGCAGGCAATTTATATCTCAAGCTGTATTGTGTGTGTGATCTTGCTCTCATTTTTAATCAAGTTCTTCAACAAAGTATGGTGTACTCCTATGCGCATACAATCCATGATGAGGTCTCAAGGGATAAAAGGCCCTTCTTACAAACTCTTCTACGGCAACATCAAAGAGATTATCCATATGACAAAGAGAGCTTCGAGCAATTCCATGGAATTATCACACCAAGTGTTTCCCACTGTATTGCCACACTTCCAATCATGGATGAATCTTTATGGTAGCAATTTATTCTATTTCTTGAAGGCTTTTTTATAAAACATTATTTATGTGTTTGATGTTTGAGCAAATTATTGTAGGGAAGAATTTCCTCTGGTGGGAAGGTCCTCGAGCTCACTTGGTGTTCTCAGAACCTGAGCTTATAAAAGAGATATTTAACAATAAAGATGGAGCATTTTACAAACCCCAACCCGATAATGGTTACCTTCAGAAGCTATTAGGAGACGGACTTGCAATGACTAGGGTATCAGAAAAGTGGCTTAAGCTTCGTAAATTATCCAATCATGCTTTTCATGCAGAGAGCCTGAAAGTAAATAATCAAGTATTTGTTTTCATTGATAACAGAGAAATTTTTCAAGTACTCGTTGAAACATGAGTTGTGTATATGGTTTCTTCTGCAGAGTATGATTTCTGCAATGGTGACAAGTGTGGAAATGATGCTTGAAAGATGGGGACATCATGAAGGAAATGAAATTGACGTGTTCAAAGAATTCTTAGTCCTAGGCTCAGAAATTATTTGCAGGTCTGCCTTTGGAAGCAGCTACTCGGAAGGGCAGCGTACATTTGACAAAATAATCCAGTTGATTCTCATTATTGATAGAAACAAATATCGAATAAAAATTCCTGGAATTAGGTATAGTTCTTGCCTCTGCTATATACTAGTTCTTGAATTTATTGGGTTGGTTTTTTCTATATGCCTTCTAATTTCTTGATATAATTATAGATTTCGTTTTCTGTTGTTCCAGATATCTTATGAAAACCAGGGATGATGTCGAATCAGACAATATACAAAACGGCATACGAAATTCCATTATGAATATGATTAAGAAAAGAGAAGAAGCAGCAATGTTCAGTCAATCAAATGACTATGGAAGTGATTTTCTTGGATTGCTGTTAAAGGCACATCATGATTCTGATATGACAAAGAGACTAGCAGTTGAAGAAATAATTGATGAATGTAAATCCTTTTATCATGCTGGACAAGGAACAACTGCAACTTTACTTAGCTGGATTGTGTTTCTTCTAGCTGTTCACACAGATTGGCAAGCTAAAGCCAGGAAGGAGGTCATTGAATTATTTGGCCAGAAAAATCCAAGCCCAGATAGCCTCTCAAGAATGAAAATTGTAAGTGTTAGAAATCTTAAACCTTGTTCAAAGTAAGCTCGTTGCCTTTTTGTTTCCCTATGATTTTAATCGTAGGACTCTATCCATTTATTAACTCGACTGAACTTCCCAACCACGATTTTTTCTTTTTTTCGAGGTATTTTGCCTCAAAATAAGAAACTGTATTGATACTAGGTATCAAACAAAAATTGAATAAATAAATAGCATCAAAAAATAAATAGCGAATTTCATCATTATGGTTACTTCTTATGCTTTTAAATCCTCAAGCTTAAACGCCATTTTCATTTGCTCTGGAACTGGAAATGAATGCAATTCTTGAAATAGAATTCTTTTATTTTTGGTCCGCAAAGAATCTAAAATTTTTATATATTTTAATATTTGAATAATTAACTTGAATTTATATGAAATGATATCCAAGTATAGCTCTTAATATAACCAAAAGATTCTATTTCCATTCTCGTTTCATTTCCAAAGTGAACCAAATATAACTAAGTGGGCTCTTAGTCATCGTATGAGAATTTTAAGATTCAATTACTTCTCCTCTTTTGTCATTGTAGGTAAGCATGATTATCAATGAAGCTCTCAGGCTATATTCTCCAGTTGTTACCCTCCCAAGAGAAGTACGAAGGCAAGTCAGATTGGGGAATTTGTTTCTTCCTGCAAATATAATAATCGAAATTCCAGTCATTGCACTCCACCATGATCCTGAAATATGGGGAGAAGATGTTTATCTTTTCAAGCCAGAGAGATTTGCAGAAGGCTTGGCCAAAGCTACAAACAACAATGTGAATGCCTATCTTCCATTCAGTTTGGGACCTCGAAGCTGTGTGGGATACAACTTTGCAAATACAGAGACTAAGATTGCACTGTCAATGATTCTGCAACGTTACCGGTTTACTTTATCACCAACTTATGTTCACTCTCCTGTGCAGATTCTTGCTATGTGCCCACAACATGGAATGCAAATCGTGCTCCATCCAGTATAACTGAACCCTTGAATTGAGGCCTCATATATGGCTTAGTGTGGAATTAGATTTTTGGGTATCTAATGAAAATCATGGATCCATTAAGCCAAAAACAATAGTAACTGTTTCTGGGCGTCCAATGCTGTTGGAGTTGCTGAGATTTTCTGGGTGTCCAATGCTGTTGGAGTTTCTCTACTCTGTCCTTCCTGTTCTTTTAATATCTATGTTTTGTGATCTTGCGAAATTCATCGGAATGTAGTAAAAGAAATTATGACGGTTATCTAATAATATGGATTTTTTTATCGATAATTATCGCTATATTTATATTAAAAATCTGACAAAAAAAATTTTCATCAGTAATCCATCAAAATATTCCTTTTACTTGTCTTTTTAAATAAATCTCAAGCACTTCCATCGAAAATCTGTTGCTATATTTGTTGGTAATAATTTTTTTTAAAAAAAATTTTTGAACACACTGAAATTGTGCTCGTTAAAAACATATCAAAGCAGTGTATATTCTACAAAACCTAGACTAAACAGAATACAAATTTGATTCAAAGTTATTAGCAACCAGGGGTACAAATAACTAGAGTCAATCCGAGTATTAATGAGCTCAATTTGAGTTTAATTCGAATTTAGAAAATCGAGCTCGAGCTCGACTCATTTAAAAATTTTTGAACTCGAGCTAAGACTCAGGTTTGAACTCGAAAGGTTAAGAGTATTTTATCTATTTAAAGGACATTTTTAATAGACAAAATACTCTTTCTTTGTCAATTGATATGTTGATGGAACAAAATATTAGAGGGGAAGTAGTATATTTTAAAAAAAGCGAGGATAAATGATTAATTTTGACATAATAATAATTTTTCTTTTAGTTTTTCGTTCTTTATTCGTCCTTTGTCAATTCATATGTTGTTCTTTTTTTACTTTTGCTTTCTTACTTAGGCATATGCTAGAAGAAATATAAAAAGTGCAATTTAATTTTTTTTTTTTTTATTTAGACATTGTATCAATAGGGATAAAATTCCTAGTAAATTTTATTCTTCTTTTATCAATTCATACTTGTCCTTCATCGTCTTTCACTTTTGTTACTTTGCTATGACAAAAAAAATTAAAAAGTGCAATTTTAATTTATTGCTTAAACTGTTATAAAATAAGTGGATCTACTATATATGCTAAAAGTCTGTATTCTTTATTATTGCGAACACTATCTTTTTGATTTGTGTAGACTCTATTAGGGTTCTACTTATGTAACTTATATATATGTGGCTTCTTATCAATAATAATTATACTCTCGTATTCTCTTTCATATTTTACTTTCTATTCCTTTTCTTTCTTCTCTCTAGTTTTATATTATTTTATAACATAGACGTTGTATTACAGAGATAGAATTTTTAAACGCTCAAACTTAAAAAGAAAAAGAAAAAACCATGAAATAGCTATGGAAAATAGCTGCAGACATATTTCCGCAGCTATTAGGATGGATTTAAAATTCAAAAAATGTTATTAATTGAAGCTATAGAATCTAACTACGGATTTGATTTCTGTAGCTAATTAAGAGCAAATGTTAGCACCACAATTAGCTATGGATTAGCTACGGATAGGTGAACAAAAGATGTTATGCAGCTATCATAGTTCAATAGTTACTTATTAGCTGTGGGTTAAAAAAAAAAAAATTAAAATTTTACGCTGCATTACTGGATAGTTATAAATTTATAGTGTTTGTAGAAAAATTACTATCCAAAAGATAATTTCCTAAAAATCAATTTTTTATTTTTTAAAAAAGCTCTCCAATATTCTCCGTATAGATATTTTTTGTTCCTTCGATTTTATTACTTATTTTCATAAATTCTATAACAACTGCAACATTATCTCACAGACAATGACAACCAACTCCACAAAGGCCTCAAAATGGTGCTATGACAACATGTGAATTATCCTGTTGGGGGTCCATGAAATTATCTCACTTTTATCTAAGCAATTAATGATCTCATATATCCTGCAACATTAAATCTCACAGACAATGAACAAACCAACTCCACAAAGGCCTCAAAATGGTGCCTATGACAACATGTGAATTATCCGTTGGGGTCCATGAAATTATCTCACTTTTATCTAAGGCAATTAATGATCTCATATATATATATTATATATATATATATATATATATATATAATATATATGGCATTCAAATAGTTTTATTAATCAAAAACACAGAATGAGCTATTTGGTAGCTTTTGTAGTAGGTTTAGTAGTAATTCTTGTTACAAAGATATGGAAAGTGTTGTGGAAACCATATGCATTGACAAAAAGGTTTGAGAAGCAAGGAATCAAAGGCCCACCTTACAGGTTCATCTATGGTTCTATCGAAGAAATGAAGAAGCTTGTAATTGCAGCAGCTGATATTGTTTTAGATACAAATTCTAATGACATTAATCAGAAAGTCATTCCCTATTATCATAAATGGTCCTCTCAATACGGTTCGTTTTCTTTTTCTTTCCATTATAGTTTAATTATTTCTTTAGTTTTAATTTTTCAATGCTTAGTTCATGGGCTTAATTATAATTTTCTACATTTATTGTAGCCATTTACTAATAAGATCATTTTTATTTTTTTGGTAATTAAGATCGTTTTTATTAGTATATAGTTAAATGCTTTTAAAACTAAAACGGTTCGAATTGGCTTTAGAATTAAATGAAACATAATATTATATATTGATCGTCATATTTATTTTTCAAGTTATTCATCGTTGATACCTAGTATAAAATCATTTATGTATTGGAATGATTCTGATTAATCCTAGAATGAAATTATAATTTTTCTATTATTTTATTAATTAAGAAAATCAGTGAGTTATTAATTATGAAGTCTAGGATAACTATTTTTTGACATTGGCCACATAATACAACAATATATATATTTTTTAAGAAAAAAAATTTAGATTATTTATTTATATCTTTTAGACTTATGTTTTATTTCTTGCAAGTTCTTTTAAAATTATATTGAATGCTAATGTCATGATTAAATCCTTTTCCTTGAAAGCAGTTTTGAAATTTGCTTTAATGCTTTAATCATTTGACCCACTCAAAAGTATTAAAAAGATAAACCTTTTTTTAATTTAAAATATGGCTGTCAGGTTTATTGAAAATGACATGATTAAATCGGATTCGACTCGTTACTGGTCTGTGAGTAATTTATCTGACAGATCAGTTTGGTCCAATTTTAAAAACACTAAATAAATTAGGATTATTATATTTAATATTAGAAAATTAAAAAAATGAAATATTGAATTTAATGTTAATTCAGATACACAGTTCTATTTATAAAAAAATTAAGTTTTATCAGGTGAGACAATGTACTTTTGGTATGGGATGGAGGCAAGAATGACGATTACAGATCCAGAGCTGATTAAAGAAGTACTGTCCAACAAGTATGGTTTCTATGTCAGATCTTCAGTAAGGCCCACCCTCAAGACTCTCGTTGGCAAACAAAGTTTGATTTTTGTGGAAGGACATGATTGGCTCAGACAAAGAAAGCTACTCAATCCCGCCTTTTCCATTGACAAGCTAAAGGTTAAACCCTGTACTTAAATGGCTAACCTTTCTTTTTTTTTTTTTTTTTTTTTTTTTTTTTTTTTTTTTTTTTTTTTTTTTTTTTTTTTTTTTTTTTTTTTTTTTTTTTTTTTTTTTTTGATTATTGGTAATTTATTGTCCTCATTGGCTTTGGGTTCAACAGATTATGACAAAGAAAATGGCGGATTGCACCATTGCGATGCTTGAAGGGTGGAAGAATCAGCCTTTGGAAGCTTACAAGGAAACTCAGTGCATGAAAATAGAAATGAGCCAAGAATTTATAAAGCTCACTTATGATATAATTGCTCACACTGCCTTTGGCAGTAGCTATGGTCAAGGAAAAGAAGCTTTTAATGCACAAAAGGAGCTTCAGAAATGCTGTGTAGCTGCAAATTCAGCCTTTTTCATTCCTGGAAGCCAGTAATTAATTAACCAGATCTTACTCGAAATAATAATATGTATTTAATTTGAAATTTTTGATTGATCTGATCCTCTCAGGTATTTACCTACGCCATCAAATATTCGGATTTGGAAGCTAGACAGTTTGATGAAGAGCACATTAAGGGGAATCATAGAAAAAAGATTGAGGTCAAAAGATAGTACTAAAAATTATGGAGACGATTTACTAGGTACAATGATAAATGGATATTCAGAAATTGCAGGTGAAACCAAATTGAGTGTGAACGAAATCTTGGAGAATTGCAAAGCATTCTTCTTTGCTGGGCATGAGACTACTTCCAGTTTACTGACATGGACAATCTTCATGTTGAGCTTACACCGAGAATGGCAAGAAAGACTTAGAATAGAAGTCTTAAAAGAATGTTCAATGGAAATTCCTGATGCTGACATGTTAGCCAAGTTAAAATGGGTTAGTCTCTCTCTTCTTTTTAACTGGCAGGTTATATTCTGAAATTGCTTTTATATGTTCTTCTTATCTTTAATTATTTTGCAGATGAATATGGTTCTTCTGGAGACATTACGGCTGTACAGTCCAATAATAAATCTTCTCAGGGTTCTAGTGAAAGATACCAAATTGGGAAATTTGATGATCCCAAAAGGTACATGTATACAAATTCCAGTGACAAAAGTTCACAGGAGCAAAGAATATTGGGGAGAAGATGCAGATGCATTTAATCCATTTAGGTTTGGAAATGGGGTCTCAAAGGCTGCGAAGCACCCAAATGCTTTCATCGGCTTTGGAATGGGTCCGAGAGTTTGCATTGGCCAGAGTTTTGCAATGGTGGAAGCTAAGATAGTGCTTGCTTTGATTCTTCAAAGATTTTCCCTTTCCCTCTCCCCTGAATATAAACACACTCCAATTAATCACATTACATTGCATCCTCAATACGGCCTACCCATTATTGTAAAACCTTTATCTTAATCTAATTAGTTATAAAAAATTATAGCTTATCGCTAGCCAGATGTGGTCTGGTTTGTGTTTTTATTAGTTAAGTAGTGGAAGCTCATGTTATTCTAATTGGGAAATGTGACACATTTGTTATATATATATTTCAAATTTTAAAGAGTATCTAATTCACAATCATAAGCCAACAATTAATTAATTGAGATAGTAATTAAGCCATCATAATTTTTTATAAAAGTGGGAATACAAATTTAATCTCCGGATCTGAAGAGACTGTCCTCTTATTTAGAACAAATGAATTTTACAAAATTTAGAAATTCAAATTTTTGTGTTTGGAATGAAAAAAAAAATATAGATTTCTATTCTAGGAATTTAATTCTATAGAATTGAACATAACTAAACCAAATTCTACAAAATCAAGTGGAATTTGCAAATGAATTCCACAAAACTAATCAACAAACTTTTTATGACAAACCTACCCTTCTTATTTTACAAAGTCAATTTTTCATTAATTTTTTTACTTATTTAAATCATTTATTTTATTTTTAAAATAAAATAAAACCATTTAAATCATTTATGTTATGCTATTTTTACTAAAACCATTTAAAATTTTATTTGTTTAGAAAAATATTTTCTTGTTATTCTGATTTTTTATTTTAATATTTTTTTATCTTTTATTTGAATATTTCTTAGCATTTTTTACTATTGAAGAAGGTGATTCAAGTTAAATATACATTTATCACTAAATTAAATGCAATAATTTTATTAATATTATTTTTATTTTAAATTTATCTAGATATTATTTTATTTTATCATACTGTTATTTATAATAAAAATAATTAAAAAAGGGTTATTAACCAAAACCAATAACATAAAATATTAATTCTTCATTTATGATTAATTTATTTCTGTAAGGTTTACTATTATTGAGGAATATTTAGAAAACAATAAACGGGACACAATGAATTTTCAATTATAATTTTATTTCATTACATTGATTAATATTAGAATTCCAATTGACATTACATTAATTTCTAAATTAACTCCATATCAAATGATTGAAATGGAACATTTTGTCACAAATTTATTTATAAATGAATTTTCGATAATTTTGAATTTCATTTACAATTGAATTACATATTTTAAATTAATCATATCAAATGATGAAATGAATTTTGTCAAATTTATTTATAAATGAATTTCATATTTTGAATTCATTTACACCAAATGGAGTGCATATCTCCTTTTTATACCAAAAAAAAATTCACAACAATAAGCATTTAGCATTATCTTATCCATTTTGTTTTTTCTGTTTGTCTCATTTTTAAGTTAAAAATTATTTTCAGAATACCACAACCATGGATATTATATCTTAATACCACCCGCAGTCTATCTTATAATTTAAATTTATGCCTTTGTATAAATTAAGTAAGCTGATTATAAAAATTAAAAACGATAATAAAACATTTAATCATAAAAATGAAAAATAAAGTTCAACTTAAGCAAAAATTTATGTTTATTAAATAAATTCCATCATTCTTTATGTTAGCCATAGAATTTTTAACTTTGTAATTTTCTTAGAATATAACAAGTTTAATATAGTGTTTAGCATTTTGACTATCAATCAAAGGATACCTCTTTTTTTTTTTTTTTTAATATCTATATGTACTTACCACTAGACTATATACTTGTGTAAAACACTACGTCTATAATTATTATATTGTTTAGTATCCTAATATTTATAATAGTGCTTACACATTAAGAATGTGTTTGATGAAACGTTACTTCCTCTAATATTTAGCTTTTAGCAATAATTCTTTGAATTTTTTAAAATTATTTTATATTTAACAGTAATCAAACTTACATCCTTACCAAATATTTATGCTTTAAATCCCTATATAAACAATTGAGAATAAATATTTGGTCCGTACTGTTTACTGAATTTGCATTAATTTTTGTATTCACCGAATAAAAAATTTACATAATTACTGAATTGTTCATGGAATGTTACCGCTTAACGAATTGATCAATTTACTGTACTACAGCTGGATTTAAAAAAAAAAAAATTAAAAAAAGACACCATTTGAGTAAATGGGTAGATAGAAATGTCAACTTTTTTACTTAACCGAACCTTTGTTGTTTAAAGTTTATTTTTTTCAAATAATTTATTATACAAACTCAATGTACTGTTTTACTGAATCATTTGTATCAGATAACCTCGGTTCACTTTACTTTGTTCATGCATATAAAGATTTAACCACTAATAATTAATATTTAAATATCTAACAAAGCAGTTGACGGCAATTGTAACAATTATAATATAATATACTACAATATAATATAATATCAAATTGAATTGTTTAAATATATTTATCTAGGTTGCTTTTTAATATCTACATTATCTAGGTTAATATCTAGATATTTTGAACAATATCTGGATTTTTCAAGGTTATTTTTTAACAAGACAAAACAACCAAAGGACCAAGATATGTTATAATGGATTGAAAGCCAAATTTATGTTCAATACTATGCTCATTTTATCTTTCATAATCTGTAGATAGCAACCCAAGGCTATTGATATTTTATACCTGGCACTCTTCCAACAGAACTATCCACACATACCACACTTCAAAAACTTAAAAGCCACATAAAACCAAAAGGATATCTCAAACATCGTCGATAAAGCCATGTGCACCTCTACCACCAAGCCGGAACTCCATACCACAAGACATAAACAAAGAAATATCAATGGACATCTCTTGTCATCTACAAGCAATTTTAGGGGTTGTAGCATTTTTACTTTTATTGTACAAGTACAACCAATGGAGGTTAAGAGATCATAGCCACAGAAATAAGGGCCTGTTTCCCCCAGAACCATTTGGAGCTTTGCCAAATCTAGGTCATCTCCATCTACTAGGCACTGAGAAAACCCTTCCTCGAACTTTAGCTCGCCTAGCAGATAAGTATGGTTCCATCTTCACAATCTGGTTCAGTGTTCACCGTATGGTTGTCTTCAGCAGTCATGATGAAATTAAAGAATGCTTCGCAACAAATGACAAAATCTTGGCTTCCAGGTCTAAATCAAGCCTTGGAAAGTACTTAAGTTACAATTATGCAGCTTTTATTTTTGCACCCTATGGTCCTTATTGGCGAGATATGCGAAAAATAGTGGTTATCCAACTCCTTTCAAGCCATAGATTGAAGTCAATGAAGCACGTTCAGATCTCCACAGTGAACACCCTGATTAAAGATTTATACTTGCTTTCCATAAGAAAAGGACAAAGCTCAAACAATGTTGTTATTAGTGAATTTTTCGAACATTTGACTTTGAATATGATTATAAGAACAATTACACGGAAGAGATGTTTTAATTTTTGCTAATGGTGAAAATGATGAAGAAGAAGGGAAACAAATAGGGAAACTGATGAAGGAATTTACGTGCATTTCAGGTGTTTTTGTTCTTTCAGATGTAATCCCATTTTAATGGTGGTTGAACTTTTTAGGAAATGTGAAAGCTATGAAGCGTCTATCAAAAGAATTGGATTTTCTTATGCAAACTTGGATTGATGAACATAAATTGAAGAGAAACATTCAGACCAGAGTTGGCGATGATGATGCCGATTTCAAGAACATGGAGGACGACCTCATTGATGTGATGCTGTCCATACTAGAGGACAATTACGTTGGTCCCTCACGGGAAGACACAATCAAAGGAACGGTCCTGGTAAGTTTCGGCTAATCTAAACTTACGTTGCATAAGACAAAGTAATAAAATGCTAAACTCATTTAGTTTATTCTTAACTTCAATGTAATATTTTCAATTTTATGCTTGCAGACTCTTATAATAGCAGGAGCTGATACAACATCCATAGCCCTAACATGGATTTTGTGAAATTTGTTGAACAATAGACGTGCACTGGAGCTTGCCCAACAAGAACTAGACCTCAAAGTTGGAAGAGAAAGATGCGTACAAGATTCTGATATTGAAAAATTAGTATACCTTCAAGCTGTTGTTAAAGAAACATTGCGATTATACCAACCAGGTCTACTTGCAGTTCCACGTGAAGCAATAAATGATTGTTACAGTTTCAAGGTATTATATTCCAAAAGGAACTCGAATATTTGCAAATTTATGGAAATTACATAGAGATCCAAATATTTGGTCGAATCCTGATGAGTTCTTGCCGGAAAGATTTCTAGGCAATGGAGCTAATATGTTGATTTTTCTGGTCAAAATTTTGAGTATTTGCCATTTGGGTCGGGGAGAGGGTCTTGTCCAGGCATTAATTTTGCAATAGAAGCAGTACTTTGACTATTGCTAGGTTATTTCAGGCATTTAACTTGACAACAACATTTAATCAGCCCGTGGATATGACTGAAGGTTTGGGTATTACCCATTTACCCTGCCTAAGGCTACTCCTTTTGGAAATTCATATCACTCCACGTCTTTCTTCTGAATTATATGAATGCTAGATTGTGGATATAAGAAAATTTTGTCATTTTTATGGTTTACGAGGAACTGTACTAAAGAGAGTATTCTTACTGAAAAAAAAAAATTGAGAGTATTAATAAATTACTACTTGAACTCTCTCTCTCTCTCTCTCTCTCTCTCTCTCTCTCTCTCTCCATATATGTATTTCAATTTCCTTTTATGTACAAATCAAATTTGGTCCAATATTTACTATACTTTTTTCTTTTTCTTTTTTTTTTTTTTTTAATCCCTCCCCCTCTCCCTTTCCCGCCCCTTTTCTTTTTTCTTCTCTCCCATTTGTTCCAGCATTTAATTTATGCAAATAGAAGCAGTATCTTTGACTATTGCTAGGTTATTTCAGAGCATTTTATACCTTTGGAACAATCAATCATTTAAATTCCAGCCCGTGGGATATTATGACTGAACGGTTTGTATGGTTATTACCCCCATTTACCCTGACCTCAAGGCTAATCTTCCCTTTTTGGGAAAATTCATATCTACTCCACGGTCTTTCTTCTGACTATTTATATGAATGGCTCAGACGCTTTGTGATTATAAGAAAAATCGTTTGTGCACTCTTTCTGATGAGTTTTACGAGAACGATGCTACTAAAACGAGATATTCTTAACTGAAAAAACACAAATGAGGCAAGATTAATAAATTTTACTACTTGAACTCTCTCTTCTCTCTTCTCTCTCTCTCTCTCTCTCTCTTCTCTCCATAAATAATGTATTTCACATTTCCTTTTTTATGTACAAATCAAATTTTTGGTCCCAATTAGTCTACCTCTCTTATACTCTTTTTCTTTTTCTCTTTTATTTTTTTCTAAATCTTATTCTGGGTTAAGAGAGCTAATTACTGTCTTAGAGTTTATTAAACTAATTGTCTTCACTAAGTATTATTTTCATAATGGAACTGCTATAACTTTGTAAAGATAATTTCATTTTCTTTTTTTTTTTTTTTTTTTTTAACTATTGGGTAAGAGAGTAATTCTGTTTAGAGTTTTTAACTAATTGTCTTCATAAGTATTATTTTCATGAATGGAACTCTTAACTTTGTAAAGATAATTCATTGAATTCAAATCTAGCTCGTTGTTTCAGCGTTCTTTATGGGTTATTAAAGTTAACTTTTACAACTATAAGATTGTGAGTTTAAAGGAGTACAATCTGATTATTTATAGTCTTTGTAAGCTATTTCCCAGCAGCTTCAAACGGTCAAATATTAGAATTTGTTTTTCGTCTGTCGCCCGCCATCATCATCTTCTACCAAACAGAATCAAAACTATATTTCCATTTACTTAATACAAAAGTCTTAGTCAAATGTCTTCTCGTGCTTCATAATCGAAGCAAACAAAATAAATATAATCACTTTGCATTTAATATTGTAATATTTAATTCTTCAATTCCTTAGTTTCTGTTATTATTACTTATCATCTTCTTCTTTTCTTCTTTGACAAAAAAAAAAAAAAACACATAAATGGATACTCATCTGTTCTTGCCATCCCATGTACACTCCATGATCACCCTCTTCTTTCTCTTACTTTTTGTTTCATCATCTTACTGTGAAGATGATAAGCACTATACAGAGTGCAGGAAAACCTTTTCATGTGGAAATTTACATGGTCTTTATTATCCTTTTTGGAGCGATGAAAGGTCTAAAATATGTGGTGACCAAAGGTTTAAGCTCCGCTGCGAAGAAGATCAATTTCCTGTTCTAAGTATCACAAATCAAGATTTTCGGTTACTGTCCGTTGATGACTTCGGACGAATAACGATTACAATCGTTCGAATGGATTTATTTGAAAGTATTTGTCCGGTGAATATCGCTGAAATTCGTCCGATTACTATCGACAATGCTCTCTTTTTAGATGAACAGGAGGTTCAAAACGTTACTCTATTCTACAATTGCTCAGCGGAAAAACCTCCTTTTCCAAACTACAGATTTTCATGTGATGTAAATGGAGAAGAAAGGCCTGCATATTATGCGACTGGTGAGTGGGAGATAGACCACCTTTCCAACTATTGTAACATCGAATTGCAGGTCCCGATTTCTGCATATCGTATCGAAATTATTTGGAACGGGCTTCGAAATTTTGAGAGAGTTTTGAAAGCTGGATTTAATGTTGTCTACAAGCCCGATGAAATGTGCGAGAGATGTAGCGATTCAAGTGGGATTTGTGGTACCAACTCCACTACTTCCAGATTCACCTGCCTTTGCCATGATCGTCCTTATCCTATGAATTGTCCTAACGTTGGTACGCTTATTCCTTTCTCTTTGCCATTAATTTATCAATCTGTTCACTGCGTTATAATTTTAAATAATTGAGCAATTCATTACTTGGAATTTCAACTCACGCTCATTCAAATATTAACTCGAGATTATAAATAAATTGTCTAATTTTTCAATAATAATCAATCCAAAATAATTCGTCTTAGCTGGATTATACGCCTAAACATCATTGGTGTTGTTGTTTATGTTCTCTTCAGTATTATAGCTCAAGATTATAGCAAAAGGAAAAGCTAAAAATTGTTGACTGGTCAAAAAAGCCGAACAATACATCACTGATTCCTGGACAAGTGTAGTTGAGCGTGTAGTTCACTCCTCGTTTACTTTTGAGTTTTGACTTGTCATAGGTTATAAATAAGAGAAAGAGATTGGAAGTTGCCCTTTTTGTCTGATTTTTATGTATTCTCAAAGTCAAGTGTTTGATACGTTTAAAAATGTCGATTTCAATTTCACAATTCCAATAATTAAAAAGAATTTCCAAATGGAAAAAGGGGCTCTTTTACCACACTTTCGGTTCAGCAATCAGCAAATCGGAAAACCAAATCATCATACGAACACTCAAATTACTAGCAGTGTCTTTCAATCTCAGATTTTCCCAAAATGCCCTCACATAATCTTCGCTTCTTTTCCTAACGAATCTCAGTTAGCTAGTCAGTCACGCTTGCGCTTATTTTCCTATTCCTTCTTCTTCCATTCCTAATGAATCTCATAAACTACTCCTTGATCTTCTTCCTATTGAACCTCTCTATAACTCATTCAATATATTTTTCCTGTAATAACCATAACCTACAGGACTTTCTGTCTCGGATAATCTCCATTCCGAGAATTCGCCTTGCCGATCCCAAATCCTTCATATCAAATGCTTTTGACAAATCACTCTTTACAGTGTCTTTCAATCCATATTTTCCCCAAAAATGCCTCACAAATAATCTTTCGCTTCTTTCTATAACGTAATCTCTAGTTACGGCCTTAGTCAGTCACGCTTTTGCGTGGCTTATTTTCCTATTCCTTTCTTCTTCCATTCCTAAGTGAATCTGGCGAGTGTGATAACTACTCCTTGATCTTTCTTCCTATTGAACCTGCGTCTATAACTCATTCAGATATATCTTTTCCGATTGTAATAACCATAAGCCTGACAGGACTTTCTGGTCTCGGATAATCTCGCCATTCCGAGAATTCGCCTTTGCCGTGAGTGCGCCAAATCCTTCATATCAAATGCTTTTGGGACAAAAATCACCTTCTTTAACTTGCTAAATGCAATATGTGTGTTATTCTTGGTTTCTCAATTATCTCGGATTAAGACGATTACATATTCAACACTATAAGATAGGATGATAAATTTATTACTATCACTGGGGAATTTTTGGTATCATATCCACAAGGCTATCTGCATATTTCTCCTTTTGCTATCCTTGATCACCATGAAAAGAATATCAAACTTTTTTATTACCATTTGTTCGCCTGGCGCCTTGTCTTCATATCTACGTGTATCAATACTTTTCTTTCAAGCAACAAACCATGTTCATCTTTTCCTCTTGACCTTGATATCTTTTGTTGTTCCATATAAGAACATTGTTCTTCTTCTAGATCCCTCATTGCAAAATATGCGGTCTTTACTATCAAGTGCTGCCTCCAACTCAAGATTTCAAATTGGCTTACAATGATACTCTAGCACAACTGTGTGACAAAAAATCTTTATCAAAGTTCAATACCTTTTTTTTTTTTTAGTAAAGGCCTTTGATGACCAATCGAGCTTTGTATCTCACCTGTAGGTTGCCTTCTCATATCTTATCTTATCAGTACGTTATGTACACACCCATTTGTTCTTGAGTGTTCTCTTTCCTTTTGTGAAAAGTTTTCACCAGCGTCTCTATTACATGGTTTCATTTCTTTTTTCATATAGAATTCATCTCCTCTTGCATGACCTTTGTCCAGCAAAATCTTTGTGCTTGTGCAAGATTGCCACAATCTATGGAAGCTCCTCTGGTCTCCCCCTCATCAGCTAATCATTATAATGTTCTAGCTCCCCCTCATCAGTAATCAAAATGTAATCAGAACTAGGGTACCTTGTAGATGATTGGCGTTCTCTGGTTGACCTTCTTAACTGAGGTTCAACTCGTTCTAGTGGAATGGGGTTCTCTGGCTCCCCCTGCTCAACACCCTCTGCATTATTGTTATCATCTACATTTGTCTCTTGATCCCTTACGACTGGCTCTTCTTCTTCTTGTTGTTTTGATTCTGGCATTCCTCCTCCTGTGGCATCATCTGTAGGAATGCTTCCTGGTGTAATATCAACAACATCATCACTTGTGCATTCTTCACAAGTTGTATCTGCCACGATCTCATTCTCGTGGAATACTACGTCTCGGCTCCTGACAACTTTCTTTTCACTGGGTCCCACAACCTATAGCCAAACTCTTCGTCTCCATAACCTCCGTCGTCTCCATAACCAGACAAAAGTGCAAGGTAACAGACTTGTCATTCAAAGCTTTTGATCTCTTGCTCCTTCGAAACATGCATAAAATGTCTTGCAGCCAAAATCCTTCAGGGTCGAGAGGTGATGGAGAATATTGTAGTGCTACCTGTCCCAGACCAATCTTCCCCCGAGCCCGACTATCCAATATATCCAAGGTGCTTGGTTAAGGTATTCGGGTCTTTGATTTAGGCGCAGACTCCAGTTTGATCAGTCTTCTCCCAAAATGGCTTAGGTAAGTTGGCCATTTAGCATTGGATCTTGTATCTTCTTTCATTATCTCGATCTTCATAGTTGGTTTGCGATTCAATTCTCGTTCATTTTAGCTAATGTTCCGTTCTGTTGAGAGCATACCAAGAAATCTGTCTTCTTCCCCACTGCCCTGCACTCCACCCGCCCTAACCTACAAATAATCTCTAAACCTTCCTCCCTAGCCAGATTGATACTTCCACATCGCCATTATCCCGCCGTGCGCCGCGCAAACACACTTCGAATGCGCAGCGCCGAGTCTCCGCTTTCCACCGAATCGACACTATTGAAAATTGCTTGAAAGCTGCATTGAATACTTGCGTTCTTTTGTGCGAAACAAAATATATACCATGTTTTTTCAGCGAAGGAAATTTACCAATGAACAGGTTTAGAAAAAATACCATACTTCACTCGCAAGTGATATCTTACCATTCCATGGACCACGATACGTCACGAGTTTCACCAACGTCCAGTGTACCAACTCCAACTTGTTGTCTCTCCGTCTAGAGCTTTTCAAAAATGAGGCACGATGTTGCTTTCCAAATAAACAATGATCACAATGGTTTATTTTACCTTTGGCTAATGGTATGAGGGACTTTTTAGCCAACATATTCAACCCTTTCTCACTAACGTGTGCCAGCAGCCTATGCCACAAATTTGTTGAAGCATCATCTGCAACTGTATTCAGCTGACCCGCACATATTATTACGTGCGTCTTATACAGTGAGCAACATAATTTTCCTCTCGCCACCACCAAAGACCCTTTGGTGAGTTTTCAATTACCGTCACCTGTATAATGGTGATAGCCTTCTTTGTCCAGTACACTGACAGACAACAGGTTCAATCGAAGATCGGGAATATGTCTCACATTTTTAAGCGTTAATGTGCACCCGACACTTGTCTTTATGCAAGACATCACCGATTCCACCACTTGCGAGACACTATTATTTCTCATTCTAATAGTGCCAAAAGCTCCTGCTTTATAAGTGGAAAAGTATTCCCTTTTTGGAACACAGTGGTATGAAGCACCGGAATCTACTATTCACTCGGTATCTGCATCTCCAATATGACAGCAATCTGCATCATGAGTGACTAAAGTCACCTCACCATCTTCTGCTGAGACTGTAACAGATGTATTTCTGTCATTTTCCTGTCTTCGATTTGCTTTATCCTGTTTGAGTAAACGACAATTTCTTTTGAGATGACCCTCCTTACCGCAATAGTAACACTTTCTCATCTCTCTGGTTCTCATCTCTCTGGACTTAGATCTACCACCTGACTTTTCATGCCTTGGACCTCTACTCTTGCTTCGGCCCCTATTCTCTGTGACAAGGGCTTATGAACTAGTACTGGCAACGTCTCTTCTTCGTAGTTCTTCATTGAGTAGTCTATTCTTTACTATATACATTGTTACCACACCATTTGGAGCCGAGTTACTCAATGATACCATAAGAGTATCCCAACTATCCGGTAGAGATCCCAACAGTAGGCATGCTTGCATCTCGTCCTCCAAGGACATAACGCTAACTGCTAACTCAGTTACAAGTCCTTCAAAATCGTTCAGGTGTTGTGTAACTAATCGCCCCTCTGACAGCTTTAAGTTCATGACTTTACGAATCATGAACACTTTACCTTGAGCGTTTGTAGCCTCGTACATATTCTCTAATTTCTTCCACCTTCCTAATTTCCCTTCCCAGGAGGAACTTGGGGAATCCTTTTTCCATTTCTTCACGTCCGTTTGGTAACAGGTGTCTTGTAGGACTCCCATGGAACTTTTCAGTCATTGTTCTCAGCTCTCGGCGGGGCTTTGCTAGTCAGTCGGATACTCCAGAATTTTCCTGGCTTGTGTTGTTCAGCTCTATTACTCCCAACGTGCTCAGCATTCGTTATTGTCTCTCAACCTTTTAAGGGTTTCGTTTATGCACATGTCACTCAATGTGCAACTCAGATCGATGCAAATGAGTAATGTAGCATAAGAAATAGATAACTGGGTAGAGAGCTTATCTGCCCACATATAATGTGCCTTAACTCATATTCCTCGGCATAAACCAACTCATGCTTTCGTTCGCAAAGCAACGGAAAGCCTAAACCAAAAACTCCGTTTCAGTACTTTGGAACTTGTTACCAAAATGTGACTCCACCGAACTAATTCCCCCGGCCGAGGAGCCCTATGCTTAAAACTTAAAAGGCTATCTCCCTCTCCAACTAGATAGGGTGGAAGCTTTCCGTTCAAATTCGTGCCCCCTCTCCCATACCATAGATAGTCCCCCGTCCGGGTTCTCAGCGTAATATGTGCGTGCTCGCGATACTAGAACCTGAGAGAACGTTCCATCTATCTATACTTATTCTCAGTTTGCTTGGAATGCTCTCCAAAATCTAGTGTAGTGAAAATGTGAATAAGCAGATAAACTGATAGTGAGCTAATATTAGTCGTGAACTCATACACGCTTAGACTCTGAATTCTAATTATAAGAGGTAGAATGTGTGGTTCGTCAATCTTTTAAAGTATTCTCATCATTGATCCTAGTCAACTAGGGATCATTTGCTAGCAACCTTCTGATTGATTATTCACAGGCTACTCCCTCAATTATACCGCTGGAATAGTACTCCACCTCTCCTCAAGTAGTCGGTGACATCTAACATGCCGCTTGCGAGTAACACAATTAATAGGACCATCGGGCAGACAAGCCCATACCTTACCAAATTGAATGGAGTTATCGGATAATTTATCGTGTTTCTATTATGAGACTCAGGTTACCTATCCTATGTCTAGGAAAGTTGGGAATCGAATATATGGAGCTGGAAGAATAGCCTCACTAAATTTGAAGGCACCTATTCGGTAGGGTTTAACTCAAAGACGAACTATAGCAATTTCCCTATAGCCGGTCTAAAGCCGTGACCTAGATGAATTCCTATAACAAAGTCAAGTAAAATTAAACAGGTTTAAGGGCACACTGAACTCCCGAAGTTAAGTTTACCGGATGCATGTGTCCTCACCTGGATTAAGTTTACTCTTGTTTGTCTGTTGACCGGGTCTACGGTCCTACCCGGGAGATACAAAAAAGCCCGGCGGTGGGAATAAATTCACTACACTGTAACCAATTAAAGCTTAGGGGGTCACTATACATAAGAAACATAATTGTTACTCCGGACTAAATACCGAGTAAAGCTTACTTTTTTCAGGCATAGCCTAACAACAGGTTTATTTTGAGAGTGTATCTACCAAAATATACTCCTCACCCAAATCAAAAAATTGATAAATATGATCCAATGTGATGTTCTCACCTCTATATTGGTCCTCCTCTTCTCTTTCTATGGAACCCATTACCCTCCCTCCCTACATTAAACTATCTGTCACCATTAACGACTTGTTGTGGCATACTCTGTCCAGAAATCATTGGTGGAGGCCTTGATTTATATGAACGGCTTAAAGGCTCTACGCATTCATATTAGTCGTCCCTCAGTAAATTGTCGTGAGTGGCCTCCCCACTTTTAAGCCTCCCGGACTCTAATCTTTTCTTTAAGTCTTTCGTATCGCTAATAGGTGACACAAAGAGTGTCCGCCGCTGTGTGCCAAAAATATAACAGCTAGGGCAGCATCTTACGTCTGTACAAACATACACTTCGTCTAATGTCTTTATATGTGTGAAAGTACCATCGTCCATTGATGCAAGGTACTATGGTTATTCCCCAAATCTCACGGTTGTTGTGACTCCCTTACCTTACCGGTACCTTCTGACACAAAAAAATAACTAAAAGCATATTTTCTTTGGTTTAATCTTGTCTTTTCTCTCTATTTCTTTTCGTGTCTCCTATAACTTTACAACTTTGTGTGGTTTATGGATCCCACTATCGAGTATAGAAAGGAGGACAAATTCCGACAAGCCAACAGAATGAATTGAAGGGAAGCATGAGTTAGGGAAGAATTCCGGTCTTCGAGACCTTGCTCACCTTGTTTTGGCTCCACCTACCTTGAAGTTTCATCCATTGTCCTGGTGAGTGTGTAGATCTCCTCCTCTGGACAAGTGAGTTGAGACGTTGTAGTTTTTCCACTCTGCGTTTTACCTCGGTTTTTGACTATGTCCCTAAAGGTTTATATAGAATATTGGTAACAGAGGAAAGTGCTGAATTTTCTGCTGTTAGCTGCTCGCCTTCTTTTTTGAATCAACGGACTTCTGCGTGCGTTAATTGGTGAATCTCATCCTAAGGCGGCACTGGAAAGGATAGAGATAGTTGAAGTGGATTCGGTGTCGTAAAATATCGGATTTGATATTTTCCTAGCATCGTTACACCAAGATGTCCCTAGACTATAATTCTTTGCGATATTAGGAACCACTTCACTCCGATGTGACGCCGTGTACCTTATGTCTTCATGTTTTGCCTACCTCCTTTATTTCCCTCTTCTAAGTCCACTATACCGCCTAGACTAGGATCCCTAAAATCATCTATCAGTGACCCGGAAGACACTCAGGAATATAAACAGGAAATAAGTGGCTCTTATCCATCTTCCGTGCGACATTCTTTCACGGCCGATTGGGGTCCATTATGATGAAAATAATTTCCGGTTTCCTATTGTGTAAGCCTTATTAGAGAGTTACTTCCGGTTATGCTATAAGGGTTAATCTCCGCATGTACCTGGTGTTATTCGTGTTGGTGTCTTTTCGTAATCCCTATCTAATAGTGGTAATAATGACGTTCCACAATTTACAATCCTACTAGTCCTCCTTATTAAGGAAGCTCCCTCTTACCTTCTCATCCCATCTCTCAAGAGCCAGTCGTTCGGTTCCAAACCCTCCGTGATCAATAAGTAATATGCGAATACTGATTCTCAAAAGTTTTCCCATAATCGTCTTGGTGGGTGACCCCATCCGTACCTTCGGGGACCTAATGAAGGGCTCTTGATAAAAATACATACTATTCGAGAACTCATAACCTCTGGGAATATTGCAAGTCATAGTTCGTGCCTATCTTACCCCGGTAAATGGTTGGCCATTGTAGTCCAAGACTTAACCAATATACCCATTCTTTTGTGTGGTACGTGGTTAGGAGAAGGTGCCGAAATTCTCGATCTATTTTGTTAAATGGAATGGTCATTGAAATACAGTAACTCTCCCATTTTTCGTCCCAGTTGTCAAGCATGTACTCTTATGGGCCGCAATTGGATGCCTCATAACAAACCGTATATCCCATTTCGAAGATAACCTTTGATTTGAGCGCAAGCCTCCTCGAACCAGTCTTTATAGCTTCACTTGATTGAGCTCCATTGGTTGAACTTTAGTCGTTCCCCTCTTCACAGGCAAGAGATAGGGGGGACTGCAGTCACGATTCTTCGAGTGTGGTTTCATCCAAATGATAGTCCTCGTATGCTCCTTTTGGACCGTAGATACCTCTGGTCTACTCGATGCTTAATATTCCTCGCACAGGTTCAACTGAGACTTATATTGATTTATCTCTTCATTGCGCGCATCAATTACTAAATGCTATATTTCCTTGTTGACAAGCTCAGACTCAAAGTATTCTCTCTCCTCTCTTCCTAACGTCCCTTACAAAACCTTGGTATCGGATATCTTTCCTGTGCTCATCTTCTTTTATTGTAATGCTGAACTCGGCTTAGTGATAGGATAGTCCTGAGTGGTAGCACTCTAAGAAGAGGGTACGGACATATTTTAGCGCTTTCGAGTTACAAATGTCACTACTCATACTCTCATAGGATTAATCTACTCCCTGATATACACATCATTCCACATGCAGCTATGCAGAATTGTGATATGAGTCACAGAATTCGACTTCAACTTTATAGTGCAATATCGAGAATATATTGGAGATTTTTGGGAAAGATGGTGTTAGTGGATGCTGACTGTGTAATGTGGATAACATACCCTTTTTACCTAAGTCAAGTTCAAAAACCATTTTGTGGGTATCCGAATTTTGATATTATTTGTAATGATGATGATTACCCAGTTCTTAAAATCTCTAATGATGATTATATCATTAAAGATATTTATTACAACAATCAGTCTTTTCTTGTGGCTAGTGCTAGTGTCTATAAGGAAGAAGGGGAGGACTCATGTCCAATTCCTTTACATAATTTGACTCTTGATAGAACTCCTTTTAATATCAGTCCTGATTATATTGATTTTTCTTTCTTGTATAATTGTACTTTGAAGCCAACAAAGTTCCTTTCCTACTCGATAACTTGTGCTACTAATGCTTCTTTTTTATTCTTTCGCCGCTTTTCATGTTCAAGAATTAGAGTTGTACTATAACTATTCTTTAGAGTCATGTCATTACTTAGTTAACTCTCCTTTACATCCTACTGGTGATTTTGATAATAGTATATTCCAAAAGAATTATACTGAGATTTTGAAGATGGGGTTCATGTTGAATTGGACTATACATAATTGCAGTAGTTGTGAAAGAAGTGGTGGTCGCTGTGGATTTGAGAATAACGAATTTGTTTGTTTTTGCCGTGACCGGCCTCATCAAAATTCATGTTATGGTGGTAACTTCAATTTCTCAGCTTATAATGTTCATTACTGATTTTACATTAGCCATATCTAGGTCAGCTTGTAATTTTGTAGATTTTGTTCATTATTATTATTATTATTATTTTTTTGGCTCTTCAAATAAAATCAGCCGCATAACATTTTTGTTTGTTAAATTCGCTCTGGATGAGGTTCAAACTTGTAACCCAGAGATGACTTTAGTACCATTAAGTTGAAACTCATTGATAGTGCATAATTTTTATAAGAGCATGTATAGATGGTTAGAATCTAACCAGGTGTAACTGAATTAAAACTATAAAAGTGGATCATGGTATAATAAATTGCAGAGTATATAAGTTCACATAATTAATTTTTTACGTTAAAAGAATTAGTTGAGTCGTGATTAGAGTCTAACCATGCATATTTTCTCTTTTTATAAATGCAATTTATTTGATACATAAATTGCATCATATGGTTAGAAACATATTCTGCAATTTTCTAGTCAACAATCCTTAGTCAAGTTACTCCATCCTATGTTTGGTAGGCTCGTTGCTGCATACTGCACTTGATCTATTATTTCTTTGTCACTTGACCTCTTCAAAGACTACAGCTTGTCACTCTCAATTGTTATTGCACTAACCATAGATTCAAAAAGTGAAGTTGTGACTTTGTGCTGAAGAATTTATTTCATTTGAATAGTTAAAACGTCATCCTATTCAAGCATATTGTCTTTTCCAACCATAAATTGCATTTGGTCATTTCCTAATGTGTTGAATGTTTCACGATTTTATCAAGTGGGAATTTATTTTATTTTTATTAAAAGTTAAATTTTTTTTAGGGAAATTAGAAGTGACATTTTGAATCCTGCAACATTTCCTGTTGAATCTTTTACTATATACTCATTTTGTGAGTATTGAAGAGAGGGAAGCCTGTATCTGTTGTCAAATTATATATGTACTTACGTACCATATTATGCATTAGTGTGCCTTTTACCATATACTCCTGTTTTGACTTGCTAGCAATAAATATTACTCCTTTCGTTCATAAATACTTATCATATTTGGATATTTCACATCCCTTAAAAAAATCATTCAATTTTTCTTAGTTACAGTAAATTATTGAGTGAATCGACTATACTACTCTTAATTTACAATATACAAAGGGTTAAAAATATTTATTATTTGTTAAATACAAAGGGCAAAGAGGGAAAAAATAATTTATTATTTGTTAAATCAACAAATGTAACAACTATTTGAAAACATAGTATTTTCTCAAATGTGACACTTATTTGGAAACGGAAAGATTAATTTAAAACAGAATACTAGCAACATGAGAGCAGCAATAAGCCAATTCAAAACATATACATAAATTTTTCATGATCCTTAAAAAAAACCTATAAAGTTTAATTTTTTACTTTGTTTTAGTTTTGTAAATGTTCTAACACCTCTGCTTATTCTTCAATCGCAGATAGTTCAAAGGTGGGACTAAAAGTCGGTATTGGTATTGGTAAGCTGCTCCCCCTTCATCTTAATTTCTCAGTTCCTGGATGCAATTTGTTACCTTATCGTGTCTAAATGGCAAAGAAATAAATTTCTTGCGTACTAAAATGTCAGTGCGAATGTTTATTGCTTCATATCTATGATTCTTTTCTCAACCATTTTCAAAATAAATGCTTGCTAGGGTGACTTCAAGTAAATTGAAGTCACCTAAAATTACGAAAAGCAGTCACTTGTATAGAATGGTGAAAAATTTTTATATAACAGCGATAAAAATATATCTTATTTTGTAATCGGCTGCCTTAAAAAAAAAAAAAAACAGTCAATTTTTATAAAAGGATGATTTCTTTTACAAAATCTTTAAAAAAAAAAGTACATCTTACTTTATAACTCAACAACTTTTAAAGAAAAATATTCACTTTTTTATATTTTATTTGACCATATTTGAAATGTACCTTTCATGATTCAATCATTTTCTTAATTTTTTGTAAAAAAAAAAAAATTAAGGATTGGAAGGAGTAATATATACCAAGTTTCTATTCTATTATATTGATTTTCCTATATGATCATCTCCCGTTGCAGTGGCAGTCGTTGTGGTACTTGGAATTTTAGTCACTTGCGGTAGCCTCATTTATCGTTGGAAAAAGATTCCAACGGTTTTCCTACGGAATATTAACCAAGATTTTGAGGCCTTTCTAGAAATTCCAACGGTTTTCCGACGGAATAATAACCAAGAGTTTGAGGCCTTTCTAGAAAATCATGGGCCTCCATCTGTGAAAAGATACAGCTTCTCAGAAGTGAAGAAAATGACCAATTTTTTCAAAGATAAACTTGGCCAAGGAGGCTGTGGAATTGTGTACAAGGGCAAGCTAAAAGACGGACATTTTGTAGCGGCAAAGGTCTTGAATGCTTCTAAAGGAGAAGGAGAAGAATTCATCAATGAAGTTGCAGCCATTAGTAGAACTTCTCATATTAATATTGTCACTCTTTTAGGGTTTTGCCTCGAGGGTCAAAAACGAGCTTTAATTTATGAATTCATGTCTAATGGGTCTCTTGAAAATTTCATATGCTCGCAAGGTATTTTGAAGACTGATAATCATTTAGGATGGGAAATTATGCTCGAAATTGCAATTGGAATAGCTCGAGGATATTGGTAGCCCTTGTCAGGTCCCGTCTCTGTAGAGGGTGACTTCTTCCTTGGGATTTCCTGTGGGTGTAGTCCCACTTTTGCCTCGGCTAATTAGAGGCTCTATCCTGTTATCGTCCTTAAGGCGCGCACTACAGAAAGGTAATCACTTTTACCAAACGAGTGTTTATATCGTCTAAACAGGGTGAAATGTGGCTCTAACCCAAGATTTTCGGAGGTCAGCCTCTGCTCTTTCAATATTGAGAAAATTAGCAAAACAGGAGTTTTTCGAGGTGGCTGAAATGTCTTCTACGGAGGCTCGACGATTAATATAAACCCAATATGACGTGTGTGGGACCCTTTTCCTCAGAAGAATGACTTAGGACCTCCAGTGCTTGGTGAAAAGATACGCTAGGGCTCAAGGGCTTCTTTCAGGAAGTTAAGAGACAGCGCTAGTGGCCGCCGCTATTCATTTTTAGAAAGGATTATCAACTTGGCCAAGGAGGCTGGTGGAATGGTTACAAGGGCAGAGCCATGCTGAAAAAGCCTAGAGATCATGTGTTTAAGAGCTAAAAGCAGGCCAACAAGTACACTTAGGAGACATGTCTCCTACTAATAAACGCAGGAATGGAGAGTGAGCGATGCAATTTCACGAATGTACATAGTTGCAGTCACAATTAGTTAGGACTCTTTTCATGAATTTTATTTTGTCCAGCGCCTCGTTTTAATTAGACAGGGCAATTGTTTCGCCTATACCACGGTGGGTCATATGATGAAAGCAGAGCCTTTAAACTTTTTACTGTATGTTCATGGGCTATGAGAATGTGGATTGGCTACTCCTTGACTCCTATGAAAGCATAGATAGTGACATCTGGCTTGCCTCTCATAACGGTAAATATTGAAGCAAACGAGAAGGAACTGGACTTCATATACTATCATATTATGCGCGCGGACTAAAGTATCTGGAAGAGTTGTATAGCCTTATCGGACAGGTCTCGTCTGCTGCAATGGATGGATATGATAGCGCAAAGACGGGAATAGCGGTAGTACAGTGACTAGGTCGGGAATGTGTGATTCACCAAACGTCACCCTTGTTCGGCAATTGTGAGAACTTGAAGAAAGACGGATTTTACAGCCGTTTTCCTTTAGAAAATACATCTAGGTAACAGATCCTTGATGGAAATTTTTTTGCCCCAAAAGGAACATAAGATTTTTAACAAAGGACGTTTTATGTTGGTCTACCATGCCTCTGGTTCACCACACATACACCTCCTACAAAAAAAGATGGGTAAGATTTAGGATGATTATGCCTTTCCCACATTGTGTCAACTATGGGTATTCCTCATTAGAGAGAGTAGTCCTATCTATCTCTCGAGGAGAGTGACCTTATAGCATCCAGGAGGAAGCGTTTGCATCTCTCCAAAGCCCAGATGAAACATTGGTTCGTGCGCGAGGTTCGTTACCACAGTCTGAATGTTAATGGACGCATATGGAATGCTCGTGGTTCTTCACCTGAACTGGAAAATTGGGAGGGGGAGAAGAAGCACGAGAAAGTAAGGAAGAAGCAGAAAGTATTTTCACTTTAAGACAGCAATTTAGGTTTGGTCTGGGAAGGCAAAAATTTCAGATTTTGGACTCGCAAAACTATACACCAAAAAAGAAAGTATACTATCAATGTTAGAGACTAGAGGAACTATTGGGTATATAGCACCGGAGGTTTTCAGCAGAAACTTTGGTGGAGTTTCGTACAAGTCTGATGTTTATAGCTATGGAATGCTGGTCTTAGAAACGGTTGGAGGGAGAGAGAAAGATGAGGTCGGGACAAATGATAGTAGCAATGAGAAATATTTTCCATACTGGATTTATAAGCGAATTGAGTTGGGAAATGAAAGCAAATTGTATGGAGAGATTTCTACAGAAGAGAAAGAAATTGTTAGGAAAATGACATTGGTTGGTTTGTGGTGCATACAGACAAATCCATCTGATAGGCCATCAATGAGTAAGGTTATAGAAATGTTAGAAGGAAGCACAGAATCCCTTAAAATCCCACCAATGCCTTTACTCTTTTCTACTCCAGAATCTCCTCCACTCTGTTCATTCACTACATCAACAGCCTGATATTGTTATGCATTTTATTTATGTTTTCTTTGGGTTGAATAAATATACAAACTTAAACTGACAAAAACACAGCTTGAAATATACAAAACTCATTTTATTTATCGTTCATTAATTATTTAATTAGTAGTTATCACATTAAACTTTGGTTATAAATATTAGATAGTTACATCAAATTAAACGTTGGTTATAAATTGCCCCACCCAAAGCCATGATATGAGAGCAATCAATCCAAGGGGCGTGAGGGGCGGAGTTAAATTACGAAAAGGCAGATATGACTCATAATAACTTATAATGGACTTGCGGTATCCGATCTCTGCATTCACCATTGTTGTGGACACAAGTAAAGCAAGGTTCACGAGGGAGAGTGAAAAAGGTGGTGAATCCACCTTAAAACCCGGCTAAATAGTTGCAGGACCATCAATCCTGAACAAAGCAAATCTTTGAAGTCTTCTTAATAAGCAAAGTTGATCAATCCACCACACAGCTGTCGAGAATCGCCAAACTGAATGGAAGATAGGCACTTACCTCATCGCTGTTTGTAGCCTTTGGCAAGCCTTCGCAATATCATAACTCTGATAGAAAAGAGCCAAACAGTCTTCCACTATTCAGGAGATCAATGGTAGAAGTGCGAAAATGACGAATGGAACTTTCGAATAATACGCTAATAATATTTGACAGGGAAAAGAACCCAAAACTTCCCCAATCTGGACTTTGCCTTTGACTGGCTATTTGGAATATTTAAGAACTGGAGGATATTTTTGGCCAAGCCTTCTGCAAATCTATCTGGCTTGAAAAGGCAAACATCTTCTCCCCATATTTCAGGATCATGGTGAAGTGCAATGACAGGAATTTCGATTATTATATTTGCAGGAAGAACCAACTTCCCCAATCTGACTTGCCTTTGGACTGCTTTTGGAATATTAAGAACTGGAGGATATAGCCGGAGAGCTTCATTGATAATCATGCTCACCTATAATGACAAAGGAGGACTAATAAATTGAATCTTAAAGCTTCTTGTACCGGGACAAAGAGCATATGTAGTCATAATTGGGTCATCTTGGAAATGAAACGAGAATGGAAGTAGAATCGTTTGGCTATATTAAGAACAATACTTAGAAATAGATATCATTTCAATATAAATTCAAGTTATTCAAATATTAAAAAACCAAAAAATTTTAGATTCTTTGTGAACCAAAAAAAAAAAAAAATGGAAGAAACCTATTTCAAGCATTGCATTCATTTCCAGTTTCAGAGCAAACGAAAAATGGCTTGTAGGCTTGAGGATATAAAAGCATAAGCTTGTAAGCGATAGCATGAACAAGTTTTAAGATTTCCAACACTTACAATTTTCATTTTTGAGAGTGTATCTGAGCTCGGATTTTGCTGGCCGAATAATTCAAGGACCTCCTTCCTGGCTTTATCTTGCCAATCTGTGTGAATACCTAGAAGAAAAGTGGTCCAGGTAAGTGAGGTTGCAGTTGTTTCATGTCCAACAACATAAAAGGTTTTACACTCATCAATCATTTCCTCAACCGATATTCTATTCGTCTTATCAGAATCATTATTATCATGATGTGCCTTTAACAGTAGTCCAAGAAAATCAGTCCCAAAGCCATTTGATTACTGATCATTGCTGCTTCTTCTCTTTTCTTTATCATATTCATAATGGAATTTTGTATCACGTGATCTATCTTTTCTGATTCAATATCATCCCTGGTTTTTACAAGATTTCTGGAACACAAGAAAATGAAATATATAAATATATCAAGAAATTAAAAGGCATACATAGAACCAACCCAATAAATTCAGGAACTAGTATATAGCAGAGGCAAGCATCGTACCTAATTCCAGGAACGATATCTGTTTCTACCAATAATGAGAGTCAACTGGTTTATCATGTCAAATATACGCTGCCCTTCCAAGTAGCTGCTTCCAAAAGCAGTCCTGGAAATGATTTCTGAAGCTAAGACTTTGAATTCTTGGAACACTTCAATTTCCTTTCCTCCATTATGTCTCCATTTTTCAAGCATCATTTCCACACTTGTTATCATGGCAGGAATCATACTCTGCAAAAGAAACCCATTCACACATATATAGCTCGTATTTCTACGAGAACTTGAAAATTTTGTCTGTTATAAGTGAAAAATTGATTATTTACTTTGAGGCACTCTGCATGAAAAGCATGATTAGATAATCTACGAAGCTTAAGCCACTTTTCTGGTATCCTAGTAGTTCCAATTCCTTCTCCTATTAGCTTCTTGGTGTAATCATCGGGTTCGGGTTTGGGAAATGCTCCATCCCTATTGTTAAATATCTCCTTAATAAGTTCATCAGGTTCTGAGAATACCCAGTAAGCTTGAGGACCTTGCCATTGTTAAAGTTACAGCTACAGCTCTATTGAAGTAAAATTGATGCAAATGTTGTTGACAGTTTTTGGAGAAATTTTGTTAAAGTCATTTAGATTTTGTTGTATTTTGTTGAAGTCAAGAAGTAGTTGAACTACCTTGTTTTTAGAAGTCAACGAAGTAGTTGAACTACCTTGTTTTTAGATAAGTTTGGCTTGAACAAAACTTCCTTTGACTTATTAGAAGGTTGGTGAAACAAACTTTAGGAATAACTTAGTATATATGTTTACCATTATGCTGTAATGGAATAATGAGATGTGACTATTTGTTTTCATAATGAGATGTGAATATTTGTTTCTCCACACTTACAAAATCTGCAGATTTTTCCTTCTCTGCAGAATTTTCCTTCTCTTTCTTATTTTTCTACTCTTTTAAACCATCAAGTGGTATCAGATCAACCTTGATCTCAAAGGGTTGTGTGTGTGTTTGAGTGAAAATCATGAGAAAGCCACCAAATAAACTAGAATTTGTGAAGTTTTTTTGTTTATTTGCTTTTCCTCAAATGGCTTCCAGTAGCATGTCTCTTTCACCAACTCATTTTAATGGGGAAAACTACCATGTTTGGGTTGTGAAGATGAGAGCTTATTTCAAGGGGCTTGGATTATGGCAGTATGTGGAGGAAAACAGAGTACCTCCACCTCTTAATCAAAATCCAACCCTTACAAAATCCAACCCTCTTCGAGCAGGATTAGACAAACATTGAAGAAGGAGGTTGTTAAGGACTCCAAAAGCGCTCACTTGGATCATAATAACTAATACCATGCAGCTGTTGCGCAGTATTCTATCTTCACAAGATTATGACGATGATGACAAGACAAGCACATGAAGTCGAGAAGGAGCTTTTAAAAACTGGACAATAACCCTCAAAGTTATCATGGATTTGTGAAAAAACACACACTAGACGATCGCAGGATTATTAATATTAAGAAAAAGAATTTGAAAATGTGACAATGCAAAGAGACAATGAAAGCGTGAAGATTTATGTTGATAGAGATTATGAAACAATTGTAACCAAATTCGTATTGTTGACAGCAGAAGAGTATAGAAGAGAGAGGAATTTGTGGAGCAGAAAGTTATGGGGACTGCTCCTTGAAAAATTTGAAGCCAGATCTTTTCTTTCTTTGAAAAATACTTGGGACATGTCACAAATTATCATTGATATGTGCTTTTCAAATGCTCTACAAGCTGTTAGAACAATAGAAAAGCCTATATGGAAAGAGAGAAAACACATTGCGCATAGAGAGGGCTCTTACTGTAGTGCTCACTTAAAACAAAAATGCAAAAGTAAGACGGTTCAACAGAGCCAAGCAAACTGAAGCAAACCAAATAAAAAATGGAAAGGGAAGGGAAATTTCAGCACCAAACCAAAAATGAGAAGCGAATAGGACAGACTCTTCCACGCATGTCCCACTTGCAAACAAAACAA